>JAABNX020000046.1:12880149-12902065 GCA_015163995.2 Mormyrus lacerda | reverse complement strand
TTTTTCTGTCAGAATTATATAGTGGCCTAGCATTCCCTTGTACCTAAGAGGGTGATTTTACGTGTGCTGCCTTGTACGAAAAATGGAAAGTTGGGAGTGGGTGAGGTCCTCGGAGGGGTGTCCATTTCCAATAACATGAGTCCTAAGATGACAAACGCGCGTGCTGCCCCATCTCCCCCCTCCCTGACACTGAGTATTTCCTGCTGTTGGCTTGGACGGCTGACCTCGCACCAGGGGATGTCCAGCTCTGGACACAGATGCGTGCTTTCTGGGGGGCGCTATCTGTCGAAGATCTTTTTCAAACATCTGATCAAGAATATGCCATAAAACTGTGAGTGACAAGCATCTGAGTCATTCCAAACCTCTCCTTCTGTGAGTGACAAGCAGATGAGTCATTCTAAACCTCTCCTTCTCTAAATGCATCTTTATAACTGTGGCATGATTCTGCTGGACCTGGATGTAGGTGTTTTTCCAGGCTTAATTGACAAACACTTGTTGTTTCTTGAGTAAAGTAAACCTTCTGTTACAGATTTTCTTGGAGCGATTGGCGTCCCCTTGAATAGACTGCTTACGTTTTGTCCGTGTGCTGCGTACCTGCATACTGTATTTTTATCCTTGGGACCTTTGATCAAGCCTTTTTCCTGTTTGGTTTCTGCTGATGCCTATCTCACTCGCAGGCTGCACATATTGGGCTGATCCTGCACACTATGTCATCCCGTGTCGCGTGTAGAACAAGCGTCGTGATTGCAGGAGCATTACTCACCCCGTGTGCGGCTCCGCATCCCCCATGGACCCCTCCTTTTGTTTATGGTGTCACACACTGACCCGGATATGTAGTAACCCCAGTTAATCCAACACCAGATGTTGACTGGTTAGGGCCCGACCTTTCAGCCCAGGAAGGCATATATCTTGTGTGTAGCATCTTGTGTGTGTGTGTGCTTCTCTATTGCTTTTTCTCCCCCACTGCAATTTTAAGATGAGATGGCACCCAATACCAGTTAAAAACTCTCAGAAAAAAAGTCTATCTGTGATCTGTACTGGAAGGCATGATTGATTGCGCTTGATATGTGGACTCAGCTATCAGCGTCCAGTTGCCATTGAAGCCATCTTCTGTCTTGATGGTAACATGTGAGAGCGTCACAAGAGTAGACACACTAATCACAAAAAAAAAGGTTCATTCCTTTTTAGGTTTAATTGCTCCCTCACAGTTTTAAGGTTGTAACGGTATCTAAGTTGCGGAAGCATGTGACCATAGAGTAGAGGATGCTGCGAATTAGTAGTAATATATAGCATAGCTGCCCTCTAGTGGCGCGAGTCATCCTTAAACGTTACAGACATCTGTATCGGCTCTTTTCTCAACACGTTCTAAAAAGCGAATCTTTAGCCTTTACCCTGCTTAATCATGATGTTGTATATAATTCACATGTGCGAATTTTGATTTGCAAAGAAACATACTACAGTCTAAATATGTAACTTTGTTTCACTAATTATATTTTAATCATTCTGGAGCGACGCATACATCGAGACAACCACAAGCGATTGAGTAGAGTTGCTACCTCACACCTCCTGCCTCTGCTGTGTGTGTGCAGTTTGCATGTTCTATCCCTGTCATGTGGTTTAATCCATTCGTAACTTGGCCGTGGTGTATGTGGCAGACTGGCCAGTATGTTCCTCAGCCTTTTGGCTTGTGCTGCCTGGGATAGGCTACATGGCCGCTTAGACCCAGACCAGGATAAGTGGGTGGAAGATGGATAGATGTCTGGAATTAGAATGTGTATAATCCATTTAAGGTAGCAGTGTTTTTAATACAAAACCACTCCCTTAAAATCAAGAATCAGTGTAGGGAACATGGTTCATCAGTGTAATAACATGGTTTATCTCTGATATCCATTATTAAATCTCTGGATTGGTGAAGCTATGTTGTTTGAACCAAATATATCTTGGAAAACACTTCAACATTGAAGTAATGGTGTTTGAACTAGAAGCAGTTTTTCTTTGTTTCTTGGTCCAAAAGAGATCCTGTTGCACCCTGAGGTGAGGAAAATTTTAATCCATTCCCAGCAGGGGGCAGTGCGAGGTTATAATTGGTATCCATGTACTCAAGTACAACGTTAACTGAAGTACTGCATACAAATGATCTTACAAAAAAACTGACATTTCGCTTAATACAGTGCAATGGTAAACAGAGAACTAATTACCAGTAATGTTATTTTCTTTGGCTACTATTTCAATATATACTATATATTTGAAAGAGCTTATTGTGTGATGTAGAGAGCTGTGCTGAAGTACTGCCTGTGGGGAAACCTAAAGACGCGGTCTTAAGACTTCTTGAAATAATGCCGCCTATATACTGTCGCCAGGAGTTGCTTTTGCTTTGACGTAACCTAATAATAATAATAATAATAATAACCGAAATGTAGAAATGTGAGTTAAAAGCGGTGCCATAACGTTATTAGCGAAAAATTAAAAAGTGAAATCAAGCTGGTAAGAACAAACAAAGACGAGTATGTCAAGGTGAGGCGATGACAGACTGAATGGCAGGTCAAATTGTATATCTCTTAGTAGCTTTGATCCTTAAAAAATGTTCTCCAGTGTGCTGAGAACAGTACGGCTCTTCTGTAACGCTATACAAACAAAACACCAGCCAAGGGGTGTGATGATGAGGTGGGACACAGTGTCAGCACCGTACCAATATAAATTTCTAAAGATTTCAGTACGAGCTGTGGAATTATAAATGAACAATACATCCCTTCTGGGAGCATAGGCCTATCTTTATTTTACATATGCTCATTAAGACCGGATAAAATGTAATTGCTCAGCTCCTTAAGTCACAGTGCTTCAGTCATTCACTCCAAAAGAAAGAAACTATCGAAAGAAATCAATTCATATTTTACAAAGATCCATTCTTGGCATAATTGGCTCAAAGTACTTGAAAACGTGTATAAATAGTCCCAATCAACACGAATGTTTCTTCCCTTACTTTACATTTTGAAACTGTTTCATTTCACCTAGAATAAAACACATTGACATACCATACGGTATGTATGAAGAAAAACAGCCATAAAAATCTTGGAAAAAAATTACGTATAAAGTTAGTCGTTGCAAAAGTTCTGCCTTCGTGGAACTGCACCAACTCGCCCAGACGCGCATGTTTTCGGCGGAGGCACAGTGGGCGACTGTAGGATTTAATGAAACATAAATTAACGATATTTCACAACCGGTTTGCGAAACGTGGCAGAACAGCTTGTAAAACTCAGAGATGCACGCGGGAACGGATGGGGGTGCGAGGAGCCGCGGCGCGGGGTGCAGGAGGCTGGACGTTCCGCCGCGCAGTTTGGCACCGCACCGTCGAGGTCTGGCCTGCTCCTGCCAGAAGACAAGAGGCTGTTTATAGATGGCGGACAGCTGAGTGATGTCTCCTAAGTGCCGACAGATGTGTGTACGCAGGGGAAGTGGGAGAGACGATTGGGCCGTTAGTTTTGTTCCGGACGGTACAGGCAAGACAAAAATAAGACTTTTCCAAGCTCAAAATGTGGATGGCTGTCAGCGTCTTAACTGAGAATTGCAAATAAGTCGTGTTTATTATTGCCTCTCCAGTTTTTAACCGATGGACACAAAGTCCGGTTTTCCTGTGCGCTGGTCCAGTGATTTAAAGTCTTACTTCGTTCTTTTGCTGTAGGCTCTTATTCGCATATTATTTTTTTCTTCGCATATTTAAGATTTTTGCTGTTTGTTTAGCCTTTTGTTGTTTGTTTCGTCTTCTGATGTAAAACATGCGCAAAAGGATGATATGAGATTATGAAACGATAAACACTGCACAGAAGTGTAAACGGGTTATTTATGTTATTTCAATTTAGTTTTTCTATGGGGACATAATCAAATATATTTATTCATAATGACAAAGTCTATCGCAGTTCGTCTGTTTTAAAGCCTATTAGTGGTAATTCTTATAATGGTCACTGTTACAACTGATACTATCATGGGGGTATATGATTTATAAATTAGCGCCTTTAATGTGTTCTGAAAAAAGTTATTTTACATGTGTATATGTGTGTGTGTCTGTGGGGTTGGGGTGGTGTCAAATATATTGTGGGGACCAAATGTTATTTTGACTTCCTTTCAGTCCCCACGAAAAGTGAACTGAATTTCATACAAATTATATAAATGCAATCAAACAATGAAACATTCCAAAACCCTCATATTTTGTTTGCTTACTTATAGTTAAGGTTAGGGCTGGGTTAGGGGTTAAGGTTGTCATGTGGGGATTAGTGTTTTACCCATAGAAGTGAATGAAGAGTCCCCACAAAAATACGAGTATAGGTTTGTGTGTGTGTGTGTGAGCGGGTATATCTTACCTTATGGGGACCCTTTTTTTTCCCCCTTTTGGGGCCCAGATTCCACTATTTTTCGTGTGCTGCATTTGGATTGTTTATTCATTTCTCACGCAGGGATCTGCTGCTCTAGGCGCACCATCCCGCAGCCGTGTTTCGGCCCTCCGGGGCCCGCAGGTGTGCCTCCTGCTGGCTTTGCTGCTTAGCGGCGCCGGCTGCAGCACACACATGATGCCGCGCTGCGGCACTCGCCTCATTCACAGCCTGGGGAATGCCGGCAGCCGGCCCATCCCATGCTGCCTTGCAGGGTCTCCTCGCTGGGCCAAATCTGCCAGGCCGCAGCACTAAGCTAAGCTGCCGACACACGCGCCGCTTATCTGATCCGCTCAAGTGGCTCCGGTCTCCACTCTGTCTGCCGCTAGTGCAGCACAGAGCCACATCACCCTCTTATCTCCAAGTTCTGTTGTGCTTCTCCTGCCCCCCCTCAGTCAACCCGAGGCTTTGTCCAGCTAGCCTAGGAGGGATGAGGTGCAAGCTCTGACACTGACACTTTGGGGGCTCGGGGGGGGGGGGTTTACTTGCAGTCTTCTCTCACTGCACTGTTGATATGTCGATTATAAACAGCCATCAGTCTCCAGCACTAAGCCCCCCCAAACAGGCCATCGTGTTCATGGGGGCGATGTGCTTGGGACTTATTCTCCTGCACTGTTGTGGGGCTGTGAGTATAATGGCAGGTAAATGGTGAGCAGATAAGACAGACTGGGTCTAACAGGTATAAACTCTCCAGGTACTAAATGCGTGTTCAACAGCCTAAACAACTGCAAGATGAGATAAAAAGCATCTTCTTTGTCCTACTGCCTGCTGCTAAGCGGACTTATTGTGAGGCCACTTTATAAATGGTACAATTATTCTATTTGTGATTTGTATATAAAAATCTAACGTGCAGACATCACAAAATATGATATAGCTGGTGAGAGTATGAAACAGTGCATGCCGGGATGAAATAACATCACTATTCCGTTCTTCCAGTCGGTCACTAGACCACGCACGTGCTGTCGACCGTCGTTTAATTTATTTTTAACGGATTGATGTCATTGTGGCCTTGCCGTTGTAAGGAGGTTTTCTCACTCAGATACTAATCGCTGTAATACCCTGTCTGCTTAGTTTTGTATGGTGGTTATTAAGGCGGTGAAATAAAGCACTGATTTAAAATTGACAAATGCCTTTTGTAGTCTTAACGCAACGCGGTGGTTGATTTGATGATCTGACAGATGCTGGTTTTGTCGGCACCCTGCTGCATTAATGAAAGTTCTTGGTTTTAGGACAGCTACACTAAAATATAGACGAATGCAGACATCCGGTGTCGTGTGTTCACTGGGTACCTGTTTTTGTGATATGCAGTGTGATAAAAATAACACTATTCGATTAATGCGTAGTAATAAGCAGGGCCACGTAGGCTACTTACTGCCTGGCAAACCACTATTTTGCAAAGAGATTAGTCTTTTAAACAAAGATAGTTTGCATTTTAATATATGAATCCGTATGGCATTTTTTTGTATATTGACATACGTAGTAACGCCACAGTCAGATTTAGACATTTTGTGAGAGGAAACGCGGAATCTCCGCCAGTCGCATATAGGGAATCCTACCCCAAATTAATCTAAACTGCTTAGCTCTGAGCAGCTCAAGTGGCGCTTGTATCTCGCACTCAGATCGATTGCAAATTAATCGGATTGGTAATGTTTCCTTGTTTGATCGAAAGCTACGAGAGAAGCAGAGCCAGTGTGTCTGCAGGTTTATTTACTCTTACCTGCGCACCTCTGCCGGCCAGGTTCTCTAGCCTTATCGCGCTTCTCTGCTATTGTTCTGGTGTTTTGACCGTAGGACAATAATGACCTCCCAATTTGATAGAATTAAGATTGCGGTAAGCTTTAAGAATCGGTCAAATCAACAGCTTTTTACACAGAGGAACTAGGAAATATTAGTCCATTGTTGTGTTATAAAGCAGGAATATTGATAGTTTAGTAATTTTACCTTTCATTTAACACTAGACTGTCTCCCTAGAAATAGGTCTATATTAGTTTAATCTGATAATGATAACAATCACAGTGGTTAAAAGCATATCAGTCTTTGCGTATTTTAAATAGTTTCTAGTAATGTTTCAATCAGCCATATAGGTTAATTGATTTTTTAATGGGAGAACAGATAGTTGGTGAAGATCCAATATACACGCAGGGGAGGTTGACAAATATATTTTGTTAATGAGTTTTACTTAAATGCTTAAAATTTCAGTTTGACGTCAGTTTTTTTCTGCATACTAGCCCATAATGTAATTTAACGTTTGTTTGTAGTTTTACGCTTTTTATTTTACCTTTTACATATCGTGGATTTGTTAGTCTTTTGATATAAATGTGAAGAGAAGAACTAACATACACCGTTATCATTTAAAGGACCCATTAAACTTTTACTTGTTTCTAAGATAATAATACAATAGTGCCGTGTGCATCTATCTGCAATAATATACACAAAGTTTATAAAGATTATAAAAACCTTTTTCATAACTATAATAAAGAATTTCTCATTTTCAATTAATTTCTAAAATAATTTGGGGAGATTGTAACTAGGGAGTATATTTCAATGTAATCCAAATTTACTTTGAGAGAAACAATTTGCCGTTTATTATTTAAGAATGCCATAATCGTATGAAATTGAAATAACCCGTCGTCAATTTACAATCGAGGAAAAAAAATAATTACTTATAAAACATTTAGGCTAGTTTAAATTAAAAATAAGAGTGTACTTGATTTCACATACTCCTTTTAATGATATGGGTTTGTTCTGCTCCATTTTATTAAGAGTTTATTTATTCGATGTATGTTCCCTTCTAAAATACAAATATGGTGCTTCAGTTTTAAATTTTAATACTACAAACATTCACAATGATTTTGTGCTCGGAAACACCATAAGCAATCTTCACTAAATAAACAAACGGTTCAAGTAGGAAACAACACATTCGCCTTTATTCTATCATTCCATTACCTAAATACAAAAGTATAAAATCACAAACTGTTTGAAAATAATGGACATATTTTACAAAATATATATATAAACTTATCCTCATTTTTGTTTACTCTTTAGTTAGACACAGTCAGGATTTGTTAAATCCAAAAAAAAAAAAAGCCCAGTAAAATTGACATTGGGTGCGCTGCTGCTTAATTGTCATTTCGTATGTTCTTCTACAAAGGGGTCACTCAGACACGAGAGCTCCATTTGTTAGTTTTCACCACGCTCTAATTCCTTGTAATGTTGCCTGAAAGTGTCCCTGTTGGCTCAAGGTTCCATCTGCGTTGCCCATGCCGAGATTCATATTCACAATGTGGCCACTGGCTTGTGTGGCACTAGGGCCGGCTGGCACACCTGGGTAACTGCAACTGTACGGATTATTGCCGTAGCCGCCATAATAGGTGTTGTATTGATAAGTGCCAACTGTTACGTTGTATGGGGGGGTATATGTCTGGGATCCCGTAAGGCAAGGTTTGCCATCCCGCACAAGCACCGGCACTGCCACCCTTCGTGGTGGGGGAGGATGTCCAGCTAATTCAAGGGACTTATCTTGTCTCTGCCGCTTACACTTATATCTCCGGTTCTGGAACCAGATTTTAACTTGGGTGGAGGTGAGCTTGAGGACGCCGGCTAGGTGGTCGCGCTCAGGCGCAGACAGGTACCGCTGCTGCTTGAAGCGGCGCTCCAGCTCGAACACCTGCGTCTGAGAAAAGAGGACCCGCGGCTTCCTGCGCTGTCTTTGCTTCGGTCGGTCCGAGAAAATGTCGTCGCTCTTCTTGTTACATTCCGGCGAGTCGCCATGTACACAGGTGCCTGCAATATAAAAAAGGTAATTTCAAGAGATGCTCAGTTAATGCTTTAAAATGAACTTGTCCAGGAGGGGTGTTACATATGCTGCAAGGCCTCAAGCAAAACATGGATGTATAACAATAGCTAAGAGATATTCATTTATTTTTATCAAACACAATATGTATAATATTTTATGTTGTGCAATTAGATTGTTTTATTTGAAACCGAAAGTAACTTTATTCGTAAGCTGAAAATAATTAGACATTTCCCAATACCAATTTCGTCTTTACATTCCACGCCAAAGCCACGTAACGCCTGACTTAAAGGCTACTGTACACGGTTCCACAATAAGGTTATTTAAACCCTTCTTCCACGTGCCAGCCTTGTACGTTGCTTTTATACTGTTCACTTCATGTATATGGTGCTTATGTGTATTGCTTGTGAGATTGTTTTGCTGCAAGTTTATTTGAAAGTTTATTCGTTTCTGGCAGCAATTAAAAGCACGTTTTACAAGAAGTATTGATTTTGAGAGACTGTAACATCTCATATACCTACAAATGTACCAGTTTTAAAACAGAAAATGACAATACGCACATTGTTCGCAGATTAAGTACAAATATAAACAATGGTACATATTTTAAACAAATTCCGTATTATTTTGTACAGCGCTCCGACTGAAATATAGTCGGAGTAAGCGCGGCGGTGACGTCGCTCACCTGGGTCGTCGCTCGGATCACTCTCTTCCAGCGGGGAGCTGCAAGGCCCCCTCAGGATGTCAAAGCTGTCCGACTTTACGGAGAATTTTGCTTGTCCGGCCGGCGTGCACGGCGGCTTCTCCGGACTGTACAGGACCTCCATGCTTTGCTGCATGCACTGCGAAGACTGAATGGGTGGGACATCCTGGTCTGGAAGAAAAAATCCTTGCTGATGGAAAGCGTGGTGGGAGTTCTGTTGCTCCAACTTGAGAATGTCCTTAACAGAGAACGGCGTAGAAGTCATAGGACTAGGAAGCATCACTGGCAGCAACCGGAGAGACTTCTCGAGAAAAATATAGCGTGAATCTATAGCAGATTTTAAAGCCACATCAAGACCTTAGTTCATTTGACAAGTTGGCGCAACGGTTGTTCAATCTTTGTGCGGTGGGCTTCCCCTCGGTCAGGGTTTACCTTTTCAGCACCGAGCACTTCCTCCAACAGCCATTAGCCAAGCAATGAGCACGTGGTATTGGGCACACTTAAATCTGGCTTTTCTTTTTTTTTAAAAAAAAAAAAAAAAAAAAAAAAAAAAAAAAAAACACCCATTTCCAACCCGGACGGAGTGGTCGGAATGCAGAAGCGCAGCCTTTGTCCAGAAATACACCCCAGTTATTCACTTCTGTACTTAATCTTCATTTGGTCAAATTATGTGTATGTACCTCGTTCCTGTTGGATGCCTTTTTCTTCCGCGTAATGATTGGGGGTGGTGGGTTAATATCAAAAGCGGGTTGCAGGTGTACCTGCCGTTTGACGTTCATAAATATGGATGGGCATATCCTCATCATCACCGACCCCCCATCCCCCCACTACCAGTTGTACTCATCATAATGCTGATGTGTTCATTCGATGGTAAATAGGCATTATACATAAAGGCTAAGCATTTGATATTATGCTTTTTAAATTTGTAAGCATGTTGGTATGATGTGTTTTCTTCACTAAATTGCACTGATATGTTTGGAGCTCTGGACATTATCCAGATCTTTTCACAGCACCACTTCCGACGACCACTGCTCATAGCCGGTTTCAGACACTATTAGCCCCTTACGGGGTTTCGTCGGGGCTGTTTGATCAGTGTTTGTTTTGCTTATCGATGGGTCCTATACTGATAGTTGGTAGTGCTATGAGATGGTGAAAGAGTCAAACTGACAGAACAATAGGAAAGGAATCAAGGAATTTAATTATAAAAATTAAGGAAGTTCTTCCTTCAATGTCATGTTTATGTCAACAAAATAAGACGACTGAATAAGCAAGGTAAAACCAACAAATGTGCTTCGTTGAAGAAGCTCAGCATCGCTGGAACTGTGTGCCAATAAACTAGGACGAATTTTTATAATGTATTTTTGCATTTTAGGTACTGGATGTTCAGAATTAACCCCTATGTACTTAGTAAAACCTCGGTATCTTATTTTTATTTCAGTGTAAATAAAAAACGTGTCAGGTTTTGACGTAACCTTTATACATTTGTTTCAGCTGTATTTGTAATAGGCCTATATGCTGTTGGGTAAAATTGTTTTAAAAAGTCTGTATGATTTTAATTAGTCTAAATTAACGCCGAATAATCTCAAACACAATAATGAAAATCACAAACAATAATATGATAATGCTGTTCTTTTAGACTAGAAGATCTGATACAGGATAAAAATTTAAAGGCCTTTTAGAACCAGGGAACTCGTCTATACAAATATATTTGCGTGCCATTTAAACAGACTGTCGTGTTGTTTTTTTGTGTTCTTCTAATGATTTACAGAGCTTTAAATGGTCTCAGTTAAAGTAAATAACCTCTTCTTCAGCGAGTCTAAGCAAACACGAGAAAAGATTTCAGGGTTCCAGTGCTATATCTATCCCAAATTCTCTATCACGGTTATCCTAGCTAGCTAAATTACGATCAATGCGATCCAGAATAAACCAGTTGCCAGTTGCTAACAAAATAAGCGTTAAAATGAGCTTTCAAATAATACATCCTTTGGTTTTGTGTTTATTGAAACTGTGCTAAATTAGTATACAGGTCCTCACGGTTGGCTGACCCGGCCACGCAAGGTGTATGTTCCGCTGGTTTACACCAACACAGACGTCCAACAAACTATTAGTCTACACAGGCCACAACAAACAGTAACATTACACCTGATGTTGTGGATGTGAAGAGGCCGCGGCGCCAGGCCGCAATGCTTGGCTGAGACCGAGACGAACAAGAACGGTCCAGGAAAATGGCTTCATCCTACCATAATGAGCTGTGTCTCAAAGGGATTACAGGACAGTAAGGGAGCTGGGAAGCGCGCTGCCGCCTTCTGCGATTCCCGATGCCGCGACTCCGGGTGGTTCTTCCGTTGGACTTTCACATCGTGTAATTTCAAGCCAAAGACCACCCAAAGGGAACAGGTGTCTTATTATTATTATTATTATTATTATTATTATTATTATTATTATTATTATTATCATCAATTTTCATTTAGTTGAGGTGAGGAACACATACATACTAGCAAAATTCAGCAGAATATGCTAACCAGTGTTTACAATGATATTACGAATAATAAGATGTGAACAGGGAGAAAAGGCAGCCTAACAGAGAAAACTGCATTAGAACCCCGAAGGAAGCTATCCGGCCGCTTCATGCACTGCGTGGAGGAGGCCTCCTCACTTCACTGTTTCAATCGTTTTAAGCCGAAGACCAACTTACGGCAGCTAGAGTTTGTCGTCGACATTGTTATTGTCATTGTTATTTCTTCTCAATATAATAATAATAATAATAGTTATTGTCGTCGTTGCTGTTTTGTTTAGTATAGGCCTACGTGTTTCAACAAATGCTTTTTTGGTACATTACCAATAATACGCATACCTAAGGATCGGTAATACAATTTTTAAAAAATTTTTTCACTATAATTAGGCGTATTGCATATGTTTTTGATTTCGGTAATTCTTTTCTGTCTAATTTGGTTAAAGGAGGAAAACGCCAGTCATGAAATCTCACGTATTTTTTAAATCTCAGAATGATGCCATTTTGCTTTCTCGAGATGTATGTCTGAAATGTATTTGTAACTTATTATTATTATTATTATTATTGGCATTAATTTCAATAAATATAATTACTGGCGATGGTCTTATGTATGAGGGTTTAAACGAATGATTTTTAAATTTGATTTCAGCAGTTGTAGGTTTCGTATTTTTCCCTATAGATGCTGGATTAAATCGTAATTTAAATTATATTAAATGAGATACAGGTTACAGGTTAGAATGCCCTATAATTTATACTATGCAGAAATTCACAGTGCGGTTGAGCTTAAGCGATGTGGCCCCATCAACAAGGGAGACCTCATAGACGAATCTGCGGCGGCTATGGGCACGATCTGCGAGATAATGTCAGTAATTGTAATATTAAGTAAATATTAAAGCAGATATCTAAGTAGATCAACTGTCTAATAATCGAAATGTTCTGTACTGCTTCACTAATTAAGAAAATGTAAATATGTTTTGCATCTTTTTTTCTTTTTTACAAAATGAATTATGACGCTATAGTTAAAATTCCAACTGTGGCCTTTTCCCTATTTATTATATTGCATTACGTTATGTTAATGTTATGTTTACTGATAAATAATATTTTATATTTCACCGTACAGGTCCAATATTTTCAGTCTTTCAAAACCTACACTTGCATGTAGCCTATCTGAAAGCAACCGGTAAATTACTAACGAATAAAATATTAAACTTTTCTGGAACTTCTTAGGGCATCAATGCTGGTCCGTTATTTTGTCTAATTTTGCCTCATAATAACAGCGCTTAGCTCTTTATTTTAGCGTTTTAATAATGGCTAAATGCAAGATAAGTATGCAAACGAATTTTCCAAATCCACAGGATATCTGCTGAAGGAGTTCTATACAGGCCAGTAGCCAGAAATACATTTTGTGGGGGGACCCGCACCCCGTAGATGTTTTCATTTCGGAAGGGAAGTCCCCCTACTTAGATTTTGCTGATGCAAATTTCTAGGCGGTTCAATCTCGTGATTTCAGTACGTGGCTACATGCCATATAGGTAACACATTTCTGAGGGTGGAGGTTCAAACCCGTTATTTT
This sequence comes from Mormyrus lacerda, assembly GCA_015163995.2. Classification (NCBI taxonomy): domain Eukaryota; kingdom Metazoa; phylum Chordata; class Actinopteri; order Osteoglossiformes; family Mormyridae; genus Mormyrus; species Mormyrus lacerda. The sequence continues at coordinate 12,889,063 of JAABNX020000046.1, read as the reverse complement.
ACTACGTGGCTAAATGTTTGGTTCTATATATATAAAAATGTATTATTATTTTTTTTTTTTAAAAAAAAAGGTCTAAACATCCCCATAAACTGCACAGCAGCCCCTGAAAATTCGTATCTAAGACAGATAACTCAAAACTAATATGTAAATAATAGATATTGTATTTAATGTTTCGATCCCGGTGTGCACTTATATCGTCAACCGATATAATTATAAAATGGTGATGATGTAACTTAAAAATTAGTGACATATATTCATATATAAGTATATTACTTTGTGTATATATACTCGTGAAGTATCTTAATATTTTGGTATGGGTAATAAATTTACGTGGCACTTGAAAGGCACGCTTTTCATGCAAATGTCTTTGTATGGTTACTGCTGATAAGATGATTTGTATCCAGGAAAAAAACAACAACTGCAACAATCAGTCCTTAATATGTGTTCTTTAGTGTTGTATTTTGGCAGGGACAGAAATTAATATTGTACAGTTCCAGAGAAATTATCGCAGAAGGCGTATTCGCTAACCCACCGAGGTGTAACAAAAAACTGGACCGCTATTGTTTCATTGTCAACCTTTGCAGTGCAGGGAAGCTCAGAAGTGGAACGAGGGAGAACCTGGGGGATTTGAAAGTGTCCAGTTTGATGACTTAATGACTTAATTGCGCCTCCATGTTGTGTGAACGCTCAGAGCACCGAGCCGACGCTACCCACCCAGAGCTTCGGCGGCTCCTCTAGTCTTACAGAGGATCCCCCTTACTTAATCCCGCCATTTGTTCCGTCACCGTAACACAAGAAGCAAGTTAAGTAACGATTGCCACAAAATACCCTAATTAATCATAAAGGAGCATAGGTGGCTGATAGCTACTGAAAGGAGAGTCAAGTTTTCAGATCTATTGAGGTATGCCAGAAAGATCCTTCTCCCGACCAATTTGTCACCAGAGATCTTCATCAAAGTGTTATTTGAGATTCCGATCTTTGAGAAAGAAGAACTTCTCAATCGGAAATCTTCCCTTTTCAGCGTAATCCCATACACATGCAATTTCTGAAATACACCTGATGGTGTGTGTTGTTTTTCCCCACTGACAGCCCGCATAACTATCACAGAGTGCCAGAGATGCGTCCTCAGAGAGCGTGGGGGCCTCCACTCCAGGCCTGCATACTGCCTGACAGGCACTGGGGGAGATTCTGGCAGAACGGTATTATGGGTAGCATAGGGAAATCCATTATTCTCCAGCGAATGATTGATACTTTCTGGTCAATTTTTTGTTAATATACTTTCTAGTTACGAGACGTTTTTAGGTTCCAGTTTGAATGCTAATCAAGTTTATCTAGTCTTGATTAGCATAGAGGAACAACACGCACAAAAGTGACACGTAGACACACACATGCAGACGTTCTGGGTCGCATCATCGTGGGGACTTCCTTTCAAAATCTCATTACAGTTCCCATCCCTGTGTCAACATGGATACAAACATACAAAAAGGGTTCTGTTAAAAAAAAAAAAAAAAAAAGCAAAGCGACAATGCTACTGTCTGTGTTTGTTACATACTGTAGGTTGTGAACCTGTACATGCACACATACGGACAACAGACACGCTTACTGGCACTTTCGCACGGTGAGACACAATAACAGCACAAAGACCCTTAGAAGGTCTTCTGCAGAAGATAAGAACCAGCAGTGAAAAACTGACAAAAAGAGAGAAACTAATCCAGTCACTTTCAGGTGGGTTTGGGCCCTCTGTGTGGCTTTTTAGCGTTAGCTTGCTGCCTGATATTTGTTTGTTTGTTGGTGTATACATGTCCCCCCCCCCTCCGTTGTCTTAGCAGGATTGACTTCGAGTGGCCAAACCCACAACTAAACCAATTAGCTAAAGGTACTTGGTTTGAGAAAGGTACTGTAGGGATCATTTACAAACACTAAAGTGATACCATCCTGTTTATTGGCACTAATTGTGGATGTTTGGCTAATAAATAGCAGATTTGTCTTTAATGTTTGTGGGTATAAACGGGAAAAAAACTGATAAATATCAGGTACAATGTCATGCAAACAAAACCCACAACTTTTGAAAAGATTTTGTTTCGTGACGGGTTTTTAAATTTAATTGAAACTGATGGATTACCGTCTTTCAAGCCCAACCCCAGGTGAATTTTAATCGGCAGTATCTGCATGACGCCCAGGTAGCGGAGGTTTCGAATTCCAGTGTGCGGAGCTGTCCTCCATCTCCTGTTTCCTGCGAGCTACAGCCATCGCTCTCTGTGCTGCAGCACTTACTCCCAGACAGGAAGCTGTTGGCACAAGGGAAGGGAAGATTGACGTGCTGTGTATTATTGATGAAGTTAATTGTGCGCACACACCCGGGTACGTGCATATATACACATATGCGTAGGGATATAAGTGCAGATGCATTCGTATACGTATCTATATGTGGCCTGAGGGCAGGACTTTTGAATTTAGTATTTGAAATGGTGGCATTTTTTTGGTGAAATGAAGAAGGAAGGAAATTCATTTTGCCACAAGGAGAGAGGGGAAAATTACCCATTGTTGTTCTTTTGAGTAAGGCATTTAAAATGGATTGCCTCATGAAATACATAACCCTATACGTAGGTAACATTATACGCTATTTAAAAGCATAGTTAGGAAAATGAATTTTTTTTTTAAATAACTGAAGGTAACCGTACCAAGGGTGGACAAAAGTACAGATACCCAACAACATTTTAATATCAAGGACCCAGTAAGTGACAAGGCCTTCCTTTACCTTCAGAACCGCTCCAGTTCTCCTCAGAATGCTGTCATACAGTCTGCAATGATTTTGGGCCATTTTTCAATATGGGCAGCTTGCAATATTGAGTTGAAGGGACTGGAAATCTGCTTCACACGAAGCGTGAAGGTCCTGGGACCCCGAGCCCCAGACTGCCGGCATGTTCCAGGGTCCCGTCAACGTTTGAGTGCCCCGAATCATTTACGGCGTCCTCCCCATTTATGGCAGAGCAGAGAGGCCATGGAAGGCATCAGACGTCATCCTGGAGGCTGTGAAAGCCACCTTTTTAATTTAGCTAGCTGTGTTTTGGGGGCATTATAATCTCCGAATATGGGGATTTAACGTGGGAACAATGTCTTGTAAAATGTTGTATCCCCTGGCTGTCGTATGATGAAATCATGGGACCTAACGATTCCCGTAAGGTGGCTGCTCATATCATTATGGACCCCCCCCCTCCCACCCTCTTAAATGGGTGGCGACAGACGTTGTGAGTTGGCGGGGTCCTTTGGCTTTGTCCTGAAGTTAAACTCATTCCGATGTAGGAAAAGGGTGAAAGATTACTATAAGACCATAATATCCTTTCCATAGCTCAGAGGTCCAGGTTTGACATCTATATGGGTTTGGGTACAAGAGCAGCTTATGCCACAGATTCCTACTCTGTGAAGCTTGTGATGTCATTTTAGTTAAGACTGGGTTGCAGAGATGCCGATTCAGTTGTTTAGCAGCCATGCTATGTGTCCTACCAGCTCTTACGATGACGCTGTTTCTTTGCCTGGTGCCGTTTGACCCATGATGTTTGGTATATGATGTCATCGTCTTAGAGACCGCTCCCCTTGACACGTTGAATAATTCTGTGTTTGTTGTCAGCGATGTACCTGCGGATTCGGGTGCCAAACGTTTGGCATCGACGTGGATTCGGCTACTTTCCTCGCGTCACTTTGAAAATTCGCATATCAAAGTACGGACCGTCAGCCCTTTTTATGGCCGATACATGCTGCTAATTGGCCTTCAGCCTGACGTGACTCACCTTCGTTTTTGTAATTGTGATTTAGTTACATCAAAGTCGAAATCCTTTTTCATGTGGCGTCTCGGCCATTTCGCCCCCACGCCCCCCCAGCTAAGAAGCAGAGTGAGCTGCACAGGCAGAAAGGCCTGTAGCTTTGGCGATACACAATGGATATAAAAATGTCACTCTTGCCTTTTATCTGCAGAACTTGGGTGATGTATCCCAGTGGTCCTCGAGCCAGTCCTCAGCCCCTCAGGGCCAGTCCGCATTTTACTCCAGCCCACCTGCATTCCAGGTAAACTGGGACTTCATAATTAGTTGGCCAGTAAAATCAGGTGCGCAGGTGGTGGGACTGGTCAAAAATGTGAATTGACTTTGGGAGGGGGGGGGTTGGTGATTGGATTAGATTTCCTTGAACAGTACAGAAGTTCGAAGCAGCTGGGCTGACGGCCAATCAGAGAGGCTACATCCAGTCCTGATCCCACACGTGGCCAATAGCGGGTCCCCTTTCCCCAGTCCCTGCCTTTTAGAATGGGACAGTGGTGGCTTTTGTGTTTCCACACCTCCATAACTAACCCCCCTCGGGTCTGAGTGCCTGTCACCTTAAAGGAGCGCAGTCATAGCCAGACCACACAATGCTGGTATGAATGACGTCTTGGTGTTATATATCTGCAGACCCCCCCCACCTACCATAATGGGGTTTAACCCCTGAAGAAAGGTTTTTTTTTTCTGATTTAGCTGCATTCAAGAAAGAGTGATTTTAACACATAAGAGAATTTTCCTGCCGGACCGTTCTGTTTGCGGCCCTCTGTTTGACAGAGTTGTTGGGGACTGACACACACTCCCCAGCTGGTAAATCACAGGAACACAAGGTCTGATCTCATCCTTAGCAAACACATGCACCTATATATATGTATCTCATTTAACTGTACATTAGCTATATAAATACTGTATATCACCGGACTCAGTTAGATTTTTTTTCCCAACCCTTTGGTTTTGCAGGCTGATCATGTCCAGCGGCATGGATACCCTGGAACGGGCCATTCAATATGTAAAATTATACTGGGAGGGGCGAACAATGTGACATTTTGTCATAGGGTCCAGAAATTCTAGGTACGCTTCTGCACATGTCACTCCATTTCATCTCACCACACATGTCTGATTTTGCTACTGCACCCTTTTTCTGCTTTTTGGTACATTTATCTGTGTTTGGCTACAATAGCAGAAGCTAAGTTTTAAGGTGTGGCGCAGCTTGCATAGCTGTAACAAATATAGAGCTAAAAAATGTGCACGTATTCATGCCAGAAAGGCAGCCCGGTCCGGCCCCATCACTGCCCCCAGCTACAGCCGCACTGGCCCAATCAAGCCAGGCGAGGACCAATTAGAGAGTCCGGGCAGAGGCTCCAAGGGATGGCAAGGAGGGGAACGGTGGAAGTTCTTTTAAATCCAGGCTTTTGTGGTACCTGAAACAAAGGCTTATACTGGCACTTCCCATCCCTGAACACTCCCCAAGCTGCACACACCCTGGTGTGTCACACACTTTAATTAGATTCTTCTTAAAGTCAACATATTATATTTGAAAGTTATATGGTCCCGAGTGTATTGCTAATATAGGGTCTAGTTTTGTACCCGAATCCTGCCTCTTAAGCGATGACACTTCCCAGTGAACCTGTGAGTATCTCCAGTGCAGTGCTGAAGACTAAGGTCAACTTTAGCCCCCCCCCCCCCCAAAAAAAAAGGAGTAATACATTTCGAATAGATTTGTGTGTTGAACTTGGTCCACACTGCAGTAAAATGAAGAAACGTATGACATGTGGTAAAGGAAGCAGGGGATAAGCAGTGAGAGAATGTTAAATCACCGGTGGATGTCTGTGAGCTGCAGGGGCCAGGACTCGTGGGAAGGGTGGTCTGCTCTTCATCACAGGCACTGCTCCCTGCTCCTTGTGCTGACAGACCTGCCGTTGGGATGGACCCCGATGGATCTCATACCCCGTTGTTCTGACCATCCTACCTTCACGGCCTGAAGTGTCAAATTCACTACACCTTTGTAGCATCCATCTTTGGTCTCATTTGAGGTCCGACTCTGATGTTTATTCACTCACATTTTTTTTTTTGCAACATCACTGTGGCAGTGGGGAGAGCTCTGTTTTGTAGACCACTCTTGAGGTTGTTTAGAATTTCCTCATCAGTGAGTGTCGCCACGGTCTTGCAGCTGATTGTAAATCAGCGCAGTTTGTTTTCCGTTATTATAATGGCAAAAAAAGGGGGGAAAACAGGATGTTGCACAAAAGTCTTTGTTTTGTGTTGTATGCTGTAAAAAATGAATTAACAATGCCTTGCAATGTTGTGACAGCCGATGAAAAGGACTGTAAATTGTTTTCATTCCATGATGGTTCGTTTTATGTTGTTTGATACGTTTTGCTTATTCTAAAAGGAAACTATTTTCCATATAGAGGGAATGGGGCAAAATAAAAAATGAAAAAATTCCTCAGCTTGAGAGACATGATTCTTGGCACTGACGTCGCCTTATCCTGTATATATAGGAAGCTATACCTTTGTTTCCAGTCTTTCTTCCGGATAGATGTTTCTCTGCCGGCAGCAAAACATTCACATCTCACAAACATTACATTTGCCTCCCTAGAATGATGTTTCTATTTCCTACAAAGACAAGATAACCAACTGATAAAGATTTATATGGCTTTTTAGATAGCTAACACGCATGGGGGCACAGTCAAACACCATGTAACCAAGGTACTGAAAGGTTCTTTGTGTCTGTGCTGGTTTTGCAGACATCATAGTGAGTATTTTAAGCCATGGTGCACAAAGAAAGGTCTCTACAGTTACCAGACCTCTGGCTACTACTCTAAGTAGTCAGACACATTAATATTCTGGAATAAATGATAAATTCTACTCTGTATTGAGTTTTGGTAGATTCTATTATGACATCCGAATTATGAATTATTTATTCATTTATATGCATTGTGTATTGCCAAAGTTATCAGGATGCCGTATTGGTAAGAAATAACCGTGTGAATATTAACGTAGCAGACACATAAATGATACATTTGGAACCACTAGATGTCCTCAGTGGGCCAAGTTAAGAGTTAAGAGTTGAAGCATTTTCTTCCAGCATCAAAGCTTCAACTAAAAATGATATTATTATGCCTCTTCATACCTTTTAATTGCAGCAGTACAAGTTTTGGTGTGTTTTTGGGAGTATTTATAGTATTTATAGTGTTTAGAGAGTATTTCCAAGAGTCCTGTTAGTTTCGACTTGGCCCGAGTCACTTGCACATTACCATGAGCTATCAGAGGATGGACCCGCAAGGCAGGTGCTTGGGAAAACATGAAAAGGGTTAACTGGACTGAACAGGAGTGGGGAAAGAAATGGGCAAGAATACGCAAGGGATGAAAACATGATGGTCTGAGCTCTGCGGAGCACCGAGACCCGCAGAGGAAGCACACGGGCAGACAGAAGGAGTGAAATCGGTGACCTACTATGGCCTACTGCTAATGAGACAAACAGCTACTTAAAAACTAAGGCTGATGAGGCAACACGTGTGGCTGATGAGGGCCACGTTAGGGAGGAGACAGGAGGGTCAGGCAGACATGAGGGGCAGGATGTGACACCCGAGGGATGTGAAAACCTGCAGGGTATAATATAAGCTACTTTCCAAATGTATCCATCCGTTCTTTCTCTGTGACCGCTTGTCCCAGTCAGGGTTGAACCAGGGGCCGATTCCGGAGCCTATTCTGGAGGCCGATTCCGGAGCCTATTCTGGGGGCCGATTCCGGAGCCTAACCAGGGGCCGATTCCGGAGCCTAACCAGGGGCCTATCCCAGAGGCTAAGGATGCAAGGCACTACTTGCCAAGTCAACAGATGAAATCACATGTTCACAGATGGAAGGCAATCATGCAACTACCAAATTGTGAATGGAATGTGGCTTCCGTAGCTTTTACATTGTACTTTTTAAAATTTTTGCCGGTCAATGAGTAATTTGTAAGAGTCATTTTAACTAAATAGGATTATTTTCCAACAAATTGGAAACCTCATCAGGTGTTTCTGATGAAGAATAAACATTTGTTGTAGTTTAGAAGTTTGACTGAGGCTGATAATAAATATTTTTTCATTGAAGAGAAGTAGTAACATATGTCCACGAGGGAGAGTTTTCCCTCTTGTTTGGCTGGAGGACGGCATGATTTGATTACTTCAGATTCGTTGTAGAAAATGACTGCTTATTGCCGAAGTAGATTACATCCAGGAACCGTTTAGGATAGCCAGCATACAGGTGTACATACAGGTGAAATAAAGTAGGGTGGAAAGCACCAGTGAAAAATGGTCAGACTAAAAGAAAATTTGTCATAATTGACATGAATTGTAACAGATGTTATTTCACGAGGGCTGGGTGGGCAGGAGTGTAACCGCACACCCGCATGCACGTGGGTGCAGTCCGCATGTCCTCCCCATGTCCCCATGTGCTTATTTGAACTGCCATCTCTCCGTGATCAAAGTGAGTCAATATATTAAAGTTTGCTTTTTATATACCTTTATATTTTTTCATTAAAAAAAGGATTAACGCGAGTATTGAGATTTGGATCAGTGGTATAAGTCGTTTGGATTACTTTATAAATATGATTAAACTTTGCATTACGCAAACATCAAAAAAAAAAAAAAAAAAATTCCACAACCATTTCGTCATATAAATTAGTATTAAAAAGAAAACCATTAATATCACTGTGGTAACACAAACCTCAATCTACAAACGCCAGTTTCTTATGAGCTACGTGTTACCTTTAGCGGCCGTACGCTGCCCTCTAGTGTTTAACTTACGACACGCGCCGCGTAACAACAATACACGACAATAATCTTGTTTCCAGCGGTTTGGAAGCATTAACATAGACTTGGACATATGCGAAACATTTGAACTTTGCCTTGTATTTTGAGCGTAAGATTTATTATAAAATAATATTTTTTGTTTCTAGCATGATTTTATAATTTATGATAATTTCAAATTCATACCGCTGCTTTCATTTTCAAAGGCTACAAGTTTGCTAGAACACTTAAATGCGTCACTATGAGGCACTACATGGCGATTCATTACAATTTCCTTGATTGGGGGGGGGGGGGGGGGGGGGTTGGGTTGGG
>JAABNX020000046.1:12866346-12878635 GCA_015163995.2 Mormyrus lacerda | reverse complement strand
TAGTTTTTTGGACCCCCCCCCCCCCCCCCATTCAAAATGCTTCTGATGCCCCAGTACAACATACAGAAACTTATCAAAAATATATAATGTAAAGATGCAAAATCACAAGACAATATGAGAAAGAAAAAAATTGAAGTGCAGGTTGCATTGGTGGCTCACTTTAGCTTTTAATTGGTGGTTTCAATGATCCTAATGGCCTGGGGGCGAAAGCTTCTCCTCAGCCTCTCAGTCATGGTCATAGGACTCAGGAGGCACCTGCCTGGGTCCAGCGACTGAAACAATCCACATGGCATGGGTGAAGAGTGTCTTTGATAATATTTAATGTCCTGGACCTACAATGTTGTATGTAGATGAAGTGTGAGCAATTGTGTCCTGGTGGTTCACTCAGTGCAGCATATCACCCTCTGCGGGTCTCTGTGCTCCTCAGGGCTGAGAAAGCTAAGACTTGTTGCTAATTAGAAACTTCGCCACCAACCACCTAAAGCAGTAACTGGAGTTTGCACGGTATAGAACATCATCACTGTTCTGTATATAGATGTTTAAATGTTCAAGTCGGTCTAGTAAGAAGGTAATTTTGTCTCAGCTGTTATAAAAACTTGCTTTCTGGTTATGTTAATGAATGAATATTTTATTTACACAACTTCACAAGCAATTCAATTTATTGTTATATAGCGCCTTTCACAACAGAATCGCCCAAGGCAATCTATTGCTAAGTCGTTTATACAAATTGGCGCATTAAACTGGGAGAAGGGAAGTGGTAAAAGGATAGGGGGGGTGAATGTGCAAGTACATGTATTCTAATGAAAACATTTAGTTGCCTGCTAGATCCTTACTGTGAGGAAACTTTACAAAATAACTGCGACCACTTCAGCTGTGAAGTTTGAAAACCACACTGCGTTTACCACAATCTTCTTTTAACTGCCTGGACAAGCTGCCTAGCTAGTTAACTTGTTAAACTGGGAGGTTAGTGATGCTGTATGGTGTTACAGGGATGCTTGATTAGATAGGATATGTCAGGATATTATTTGTCAGACCTTTTGTACTGTAGGGTTCACTCGTGCCGCTCAGAATGAGGGAATAACTGAAGAGTCTGTCTGATAGGATTCTTTATCATTATTATTATTATTATTATTATTATTATTATTATTATTATTATTAATAATAATAATAATAATAATAAATATTCATAAAGATAAATCAGTCTCTTGGCATGTTGACAATACTAAAAAATACATTGAAAGCTTTAATTTTATTGCTAGAGACATATAACAATTATCAAATAAGTTATGCAATTATATTGGGAGCATTTCATGTAAAGTACTCAGTCCCAGATATTATTTATATGTGCACTGATTTGTATTTATAAAAAAACAACCTATATTAGAAACCAAAAAAATATTTTTGCAGAATCATTGGCATCTGCTTCTTGCCTGTCAAACCAAATATTTCTTGAAGCCATCATTAATAAGTATAAAATCAGAAAGCAGGGCTTGATCTCACCACTGCAGTGGATTATGAAATTTCTGCAGTAGGTGAATTTCAAAGCAGGTCTATTGTTGCGTCAAAGTTTTTGGGTTTATGTCTCTATGCTGTATTTATTTAATAATTTTCAAATGATACTATTAAAATATCTGACATTCAGAGTTTGACTTCCTCGCGAAAGTTTCGTTTGTTGAATTTTATTTCATATTGGACCGACATAAAGTGTAGTTAATGCTGCAATAGTACAGCAATACTGCAGTCTGTGTTGTGAAGTGGTATGAAGATGCTTTTTGGAGAGAGAGCTTTGTCATTTCTTACAGACCAGGGGGATGTTGTGAGGCACGTCCTCAACATCAGTTCACATGTTGACTCTGGCTATAAATTACATTGTCATATTTTATGTGACCTTTCCACAGAGGACCTGAAGATCTAATTCTGAAAGTGTGTCATCAAGTAGTTAGACTTAATCCGGTCCTTGGAGATCCACAGTCGGTCCATGTTTTTGCTCCCTCCGAGCTCTCTGACAAACAGTCCACATTTTTGCGCTTGGTAGGGATCTGGGATGGAATAAAAACGTGGACTGTATGTGGGTCCCCGAGGACTGGATTTTGAATCGTTGAGCAAGTCAGTTAAAATACCACAACATTTGACTAGCTCTCAAATATTCATGGTCAAACTCACAACAAGCAAAAGCAGTTAGTATCTTCCTGATATATATGAAAGTTGTTGCTCCAGGGTTATGTAGCGACCTTCCATTTTGGTTTGATCTTAAAAAGCCTCAGAAGGATTTGCCAACAAATAGGCCTTTGGTCAGTGCTTCAGTCATAATAAAGTTATGTTGATATAACTGAGCCAATGGAAAATGAAAAGGAAAGATTTGAGGTGGCAGGTGAGGCATCGTGGAGAACCTTTGGTCTAGCCCTTCCTGGAGATGCTTTAGAGAAATTCTGAGGTATAATTGGAACTGGTTCCAATGATGTTTGATGGTTTGCCAGCAGGATCCACCATGTCAAATTTTGCAGAAAAGGCTAAGTGGATAATGGAGGCTGAGGAGAGGGAGTCTTCCTGAGTTAAACGCGTTGGGTGCAGAGAGGAAGGGAGAAAGGCTGAAGGCCAGGTTGCATGAGGTCGATTAGGTCGTTTTGGAAGAGAGATGACTGTAGCGGCAAGTGTGGTTAGAGAATTTAAAAAATATGCATGTCAAATTGTTCCTCGCCTTTCTGCGTGAAGTCTAATTTTTCGTGGAAACTCAAAATGAAGTTATTGCTAGTCCTTCACCCCACTTTGTGCCAAACATCTCTTTTCAAGTGGGTGGAAACTTCGGCTGAATCTGGTTGTTGGAGGAAACTTGACTCTTGAGGTTTTGGAGAAGCCCAACTAATGTAATTCAGTGTTTTCCATTTTCGTTCAGCAGTCTGCAGGCGATTAATCAATGTATGATAGAAATTGGAGAGTGACACCAGCACTTCTTTAGTTTATTTATTTTTACATCTCCCATCAATTTTGGAAATGTGTCTCTTTCTCAACATGTTTGAGCCAAATGAACATATTGCTCCAAAGAGATTGTATATCACTTACATTTTCAAAGGGATGTTCTTGTTTTGTGTGTTAAGTGCCGCCAGGTCTGGCTCGGGGGATAGAGGTGCGGCCTGACAGCTCCGGGTTTGCGGTTTCTGATTCTGGGCCTGGTTCTGAATCTGCGCCAAACTCTTCTGTTTTTACACCATATGTCCTGCACTTTGCAGGGTTGAGTCAGTATATCCCCCACCCTGATTGAAAAGCAGTTACTGGTTATGCATCAATGTTTTCCCACATTATTCATTTACCATACAGGCTAATTTGAACCTGCAGTCCATATTGGTGTTAATGTTGTGAAGGTCCATTGACGTTATCATAAAGACACTACTTCAGTCCAAGTTAAGCGTAAGATCACTGTATCGATATTCAATTCTTTGCAGTGCAAATATCAATACAGAGCAAAGAAGCAGTTCAGTTGCATTAACTGTTGCACAGTATATCAACAATGTAGGAGCAAATGAATCACTGAGGTCGACACAAGTCCAATTAATGATAACTTTCACTTAGGGAATACAAAGCATTTGTGTTTTGTGGGCAAAGGCTAGAGGTCAGTATCCGAGAAGAAAAAGAGTAAGAGACTGATATGGATCTCGTTCCTCCATTTGGCGCGAAATAGGAAAAAAAGGGAATGACTTTGGAGAAGGACCCTGAGGGAGTTGTGGTCTGGCAAGCAACCAGGCCCCAGGAAAAGCAGACACTCTGTCTCAGTGTCCTGCAGGCATGGTCAGTGGAACCCAAGGTGAAAGGAGCTGCAGGTCGCCAAGTCTGGAGGCGGAGTCTGGAGGGGTGGTCAGTTGCCAGTACTAATGAGCATGATAAGGTAGGTCCCAGAAACAAGGCCAGATGGAAAAGTGAGCAGTTCCAACAGGAGGGGAGCAAAATGATCTTTTCGTTGTCTCTGCATCTTATGATTTCCTGAATTATTAGTCAATGAGGAGACCAAATGTTTCCCACAATGTAATAAAACCTATTGATTTGATGTTGTGGGGACCATTTTTCAGGTGACTGTTAGGGCTGGGTAGGCGTTATAGTCGTCATGTTAGGATTGGAGTTTTCCCCATATAAATGAATGGAGAGTCCCCACAAAGATATAATTACAAACCTGTGCGTGTGTGTGTGTGTGTGTAGTACGGACCTTTCCCTCATGCCTGTATATTCCAAAAAAGCTGCATTTGTATTTTGCCACAGTAATTCTGGACATTTTCTGGCAGAAAATCTGAACAAAAGAACGATAATCGGGCAGCTGCTTGGTTGAATTGTTTTATAACCACACAGCTGGTGCTTTTTGGGCCGGAATATTCCCAAGAGGGGACAAAACTGCAAGTCACTCTAAAATCCATCTGTGTGTCCATCCATCCATCCATCCATCCATCCATCCATCTTTCAAAAGTGCTTCTTCGTCTTTACTGCTTTGGCTTCATGCCCAGCAAGATAAATATGTATGTATGACACCGTGAGCTGCGTGACAAAAAAAAGCTTATGGTAATTTGGTACGACATACGGGAAGACGGGAATTTTTTTTGCTGAATTCTGGTGAGGAGGTGATTTGTCTTGGTCTGCCTCCCTTTCATCATCATTCCTGATTGGCAGTGGAGTTGCTTTTGATTGACTCAGAAGTCTGGTGTAGATAATTCATTTCTTTGCATTGCAATCGCTTGACAATCTTTCAGCTATTGATGGGTTTTCTGATAAGAACAAAGACATTGTCTGTCGACTAACTCAATCTCTCTCTGTGCCACCTGGATCGTTCTAAGAACAGTAACCCCCCCCCCCCCACACACACACACACACACCCCCACATGCCCCCATGTATTCATACTGGAAATTCGTAGAGAATTACGCGACTAATCAGAGAGAAGTGAACATATATAGTGATCAGTTAAGACATAGTACTCAAGTTACTCCCAGTGCTGCAGGGCTCATGGCTGTCCTTTCTTGCTTTGTCCTGACTTTTCTTGCACTTACAGGTTGTGTTTCGTCCTGAGGCTCACTTGGTCAGCTGAAGCAGGCCAGCTCCTCAAAGTTGCCTCAAAGTACAAGAGAATCAAATTAATTTTGCACGGTGCCAAATAACTCACTGACTCCCATGCAGTATCTTAAAACCCCTGGAAGTCAAACCATTACCCGATGTCCCCTGTGACTGCTACAGCTTTCTGCAAAAGCTAAGTGCGATCATTAACCACTCATTCTGAGGGGACCTGACATCACACTGAGAAAAAAACAAGACAAAATGCAAGACAGTGCGGAACTGGTGCAGGAGATAGATCCACTGGGGATTCTTCCTTGTGTCTCTATGAAAAAGAGCAAGTATGAAATCTGTACGGAGCAGCTACATCACCTATCCCTCAGACTGACTGCTTGGGATCAGAAGTCCCACAGAACTCCTCCAAATTGGCATGAAATTATATATCCCACTGCTCAAGATAGCAGAGTCTCTTGACGGCCATGTTGGGTTTTTTTTCCCGGAGGCATTGGAATAAAATACACACACTTTGCAGTTTTAGCTCGTTTGAGAAAAGTTCACTCTGTGCAGGGATGTGATCTCGGATTTGTCACAGTCACTCTGTGCAGGGATGTGATCTCGGATTTGTCACAGTCACTCTGTAACTAAGAGCCTAAGCCGATCGGCAGATGCCAAGCCGTTCGGGTGTCAGGATGAATGGGACTCAGAGCTTTGCTTTTTTCTTGTTTGTGTGGCTCAATTCTCAGTCCTTTGCATAAATTGTAGACACTTATAAGGCTACAAATTATCAGATTTTCTTGCTTTAAAACAATGCTGTTATCCATACGCAACCAATGATGAGTATAAAGCTGAGAATGTGATGTCTTCAGGTTAAGACACAACTGAAAGTGACTATAACATCCATCCATGTAGCAGTCCATCAGTCTGACCAGGTATTGGCAGAACAGCACGTGACTGATTATGCTTATCGTTAACAGCTTCGATTATAATAAAATAACAGCATCACACTCAGATTATTCAGGTTTCAATTTTGGTGAAAACTCAAATATATCACTTAAAGTGTTTCCTACCCACTGGCATTTGTCCTTATTGATGATGTACAGTTGATGATATATACTTGTTGTCGCAATTGCAGTCCCTGATATCGGTGCAATATATAGTCATCGCTATAAACAAGCTTATCTGACATGCAAAAATGTTTTATTAGTGTTCTCTGAAACCTCCACCTCCACCTTTCCTCTTATGGAAGTATGATCTCTATGAGGCTTGGAGAAATCCAGATCTTTCATCCAGAATTCTATCCAATCTGTCTTCTCAAGGAAAGGATGAGTCCAGACTGAATGAACATGATGCCATACGCCAGATATGATCTTAGTTTATTTCTTTCATTGGCCAAAACAAAAGACACAAGCTTGATGGATTCAGCGACTTTCATCATATTAAATATACAGCTGCAAACAAATGGCACTGAAGTGGAAATTAAATACACATGTATTAAAGTGCAAATAAATCACAAGGTTCAATCATGCTTAACATATGTACTTCAAAGAAAGAAAAAGATGAAACAAATGATTCTGATGTCGTTCATCACTCAGTGTGGAATCAAAGCATTGTGACTACAGTTAGCCATGTTGAAAAATCTGATGGAAGTGGCTCAAAAATGTAACACCTGCTCGCAAGTGGGATAAGTGATGGGTTTCAAGTCTTAATAGGAAAGAAACAAGTACCGTAGATTTCCGCAGCACAGGGAGCCCAAAGCCCAACCTCTTCTGCAAATCTGGATACATTTACTAGGTTCTGACATAGTTCCTCAGCCTAGGAACATGGTTGCATTGAAGGACGCTCTGAGCTTCTTTCACTGCTTCTGGCTCTTGTCTGCATTAAAGGTCTTGAGCCACAGAAGACAATCAGAGGGATGTTTTTATGTTTACTGGCTTATTTTAAATTGCCCCCCTCCACCAACAACACCCTAATGTAGCTGTTATAAATTGCAGCAAGTACTCTAGTAAGCAGTGACCCAGACTGACCTCATTATACATCCTTCTACCAGTTTCGCCACCCAGCTAACCGTCAGAACCGACTGAGCTTGGGCTCCCTGACCCCAATGCAGGCATTGAGATATAAGATACATTCTCTAAGATTCACCAAATCTTATAGACCCTTGATTTATAGAGTCAAAATAAAGTGGTGAAAAAAACCCTTCTGAAGTTACATAATTTCACCAGGAGGTGGCAATCTGTGTGTCAAAAAAAAAAACCATTGGAAACGAAGCAAGACTACGGAGAAAATTAACAAGGAAAAAAAAAACGGTCCACCTTATGTCATTTTGTCGCATCTCATCAATCAAAACAGTCTGCACCAAAAACATATGGAAACAGGTGGCCAGTTAAAGCCTCTGACCTGCGAACACAATGAGCTGAAGTATGACACCATTAGGTCACCCCGGCAGCGGTGGTGTCGACGCGGGTCCCAGCAGCGTCACTCAGCTGGGGTGAGCAAGTTGGTTTAGCAGCAGCTGTCGAGTATTGGGCTGTTTCGGCATATCGCAAAGACAGATCCACCTGCCGACCCTAAGCGATGTTAAAATAAGCATAGTAACCACAACCCTTTTGGATCTACACGATTAGCTCCTCATAACCATCCAGCAGACACAGTTTCTCTTCTGACACTTCAAAGTTAGGTCTTCGAGCTGAACAAGTTGACTTGTGGTTGACTTTTAACAAGTGCTGGAAGTTTAAATGCCCTTATATAGTGATCATAAGAGATGCAAAGTGCTTATTAAAGTGAAGCTATATCTAAATAGTCTCCATGTTTACACACAGAGCTCTGAACATTTCCTGTTTATATACATTTTCCTTTATAACATATACATCTTGGCTACTTTTAAGCAATGCTTTTACCTGATAACAATATAGGGAAAACTGCGATTCTATACTTGGTAAAAGAAAAGGGGAGGAAACCTTAATATTCACTGTGTTGGTGTGAATAGGGAGGCGTCTACTCTATCCACATACCACAGGCAGGCACTAGTGGATTCACACGGCCACAGCTGTAGTATATGGGTTTTAGTGCAGAGCCCCATCTTCAGAGATTATTGCATAGTGTTGTGAGTTATTTACACTTTGCACATCATTTGGTATTCTGACACAGAAGCACATAGTCTTCCCAAGCCTTCTTCGTCCTTACACATAAACTCCGTTTCACGACTCCCTAACTGAACTGAGCGAGAGCTTAGCATAGTGCTTGCCTGTGATGTACAGTTTTAACAAACCGTATCCGGTAGGATCGCTTTGGAAATCATCTCCCCCAATCCCCAGGGGCAAACTTTCACGAGAGACGAACACTTTAAATTGCATAGTGTCAAAATTGATCCAGCAAACACTTTGCATTTTCACAATTCCAGATAAACAGCATGGGGTGCTTGTACAGTATGACGGCTAATTCGGCTGACCTCTTCGCATGACTGGCCGTGTTTGGAACCTTACGCTGGAGTACACACAAAGTCCTCAACAAAGACAGTCTTTCAGAGCTAAAGGAATACGTGAGACATACGAGTCTCTCGACCTCCTCCGCACATACGTAAGTTCCAAACCCCACTAAGCTGTTTCAGGTATGGTCCCATTTAACACTAGGGAAAAAGTTCTCCTGACTAGCATGGCTAATGTGTTCCCCCATGACCAGCATAGAGTCATAACATGCATCCTATTCAGTCAACTCAGAAGACAGCTCAGACTCTCTTTAAGATTCACCATGCCCCCCCAAGAAACAGAGAGCCACAGCTAAACCTTTCTTTAAATCTGTAACCTATTTCTAGCATACAAAACGAATAACCACAGCAACTTAATAAAATAACAAATTAAATAATATAGTAGGAAAATAAATATTAATAGTATTCCAAAAAGGCTTTTAAATATTTGTTATTTTCCCTCCTAACAGACACTGGAAGTCAGTATTGAGGAACCAGCTTCTCTGGGTCAGGGAGCATGTGGAATTTCTAATCCAGAGAAGAGGTTTACATCTCCAGCACTGACTCACTCGCCAGTTATGCTACAACTACAGATTGCACATTGAAGAGAACATGCTTTTTAGAATTTGTTTCCTGGTTGAATTTGGAGATGTGTTTCATTGTCCACCCTGTTTGTGCACCATAGGGTTTGGGAAAAATAAAATTCTTGATGTGACATTTGTGCTACATGTCTTTTTTTTAATCACCACCCCAACCTTTTCCAGCATGTTTAGAGATATTTAGTTTGACGCTGAGGGGGATTATCTTCATTTTTATTTATTTTATTATTATTTATTTTATTTTTATTTAATGTTCTGCAATAACCTCTAAAGTTGCTAGGATTCCCGTCTTTCTAAAAATAAGAGGGAAAAATAAATAAACCCTGTCTGGTGTGAAAGTCCAATGGCTCAATTACAATCATAGAACAACACAGGGGGACAGATGGCTCTTTAAAGTCTAGCACAGCTAAATGATAAGGGCTTTAGGGACTGATGAAATGCTCATCGAATGTTCCTCAATGCATTTTCTTTTACAGTGTAGGCCAAATACCCTAAGTATTCAAATAGTTATCTCTTTTGTTTTTTTCCACTGTTGTAATTGTACTATGTAAGAAATACTCCATACCATGAGTAAAATGATCTTTTATAGATATGACTCTATTAAATATAAAGTAGTCTGACCCTTCTTTTTGTTTGTTTTTCTAAAATATATAAAATACATTTTATAATCGAATGCATGAATACACCTGTTGAACCAAGAGTAAACTCTACATCAGTGACCAGATACTCAAAGGATGCACTCATATGCTATCAATATATAAGACTGAAACACAAGCAATATATATACTTTTTTAAAAGGTACTTGTTTTCCAAGTTTGGAAAGGAAATGTCCTCACACACCCAAAGGAAGAGAGCACTGTTTCTTTTTCCCCCACAGGATTTGCAGTTTACGCCGCGTATGTACTCGAAGACGAGTTAGGAGTTGTCACCGATGGCGCGTTTCTTGGTGTAGACACTGGCCAGGTCCCTGCTTCGCAGGTTAGGGTGAACCTTGAGCATCTGTGGGCCCATGGGCCAGCGCCAGTTTCCTCGGGCTTCTATCGCAGCCGGGGCCGTGTCCTCCCCAGATAGGCAGGGCTTGCTCTGTAGCAGCTGGAAGAGCATGGCCATCTCCGGCCCCATCCGGGAAACAAGGCTGGTCCTCACCAGGTCCACGGTCTCCTCGTTACACTCCATCAGACTCTGCAGGAGCTTGCTGTAGAACCTGTGCATTGGAAGGGGCCGCAGTCAGCATCGGCTGCTGGGATGTACCAAGGCTCCACGGATTTCTGGCGGGGCGGGGGGGAGGGGTGAGACTCACCGGTTGGGGAAGTGGCTGGGTAGCTGAGCCACGTCAGCGATGGCCTCTGGGTTGGAGCGGGCCACAGTGCAGATGTCCAGCTTATTGTAGCACTCCTCCTGCACCTCAGACACCATCCTCTGGATGGTGGAGCAGCGGCGAATGGTAAGGAAGACCTTGGAGGTGATGCCGCTTGCCATACATTTCAGGCTTTCCTTCACGAAGGCTTTACCCTTCACCAGATACAGAAGGCAGCGTCATAGAGTGGCAACTCTGGGGCCACGGGTTACTTATAACAAGGAAAGTCTCTCAGAATCTTTGGGAGAAACACAAATTCCAAGCCGCACTGAGACTGAAGACCAAGCTACCGCTCACATAGAAGATGGCGTGTACCTGAGTGTCGAATTTAGCAGCACTGTAGAGGAAGGACTTGCAGATTTCATGCATGCCATCTGTGTCACAGGTGGAGTTCTCCAGACAGGCAAAGGCACTGCAGCCCACCTGGAGGGCGCTGTTGAGACAACGTGCCACATCTGCTGCAGACAAGAAGAGGCATGTCAAGAAGATAAGAGAAGCCCAGTATACCCATCCTACATCTATCAGGCTCCAGCCTCTATCTGACACCAGTACAATCAGCCTGAAACTTTTCGCAGGTTGGGATCTTGGGAGCCGGGGCTGGATTTGGCTCTCTCTCTCCCAACGCTCCCCTCACCTTCTCCACTGATCGTCTTGATTGAATCAGCTGAAGTTCAGAAGAGTTCAGCATTCTGCAGAGCCGCCGAGGACCAGAGTGGCTGTGGTCTAGACAAGGCGGCCTAATGGTAGCCTCCATCTCAGTTTAACTCAGATTTGACAAATGATGGATTCGCTCCCTCAGACACAATAAGCAACAGGCTAAAAGGAATCAAGCCCAGCGATTCATTAACATCATCTCCTTGCAATTCATCTTACACGAATCCCTTGTTTTCTATTTTTGGAGTCTCGCTGCAGTATCCTAAACTATACATATAGCAATGTGTCTCCCGCTAACTCAGTGGCAAAGCTAGTTAAGGTTTGCCCTACAGATGAACTGGAGCTGTTCTCAGAGAGGTGGGGGAGGCACCATGTGGGACTGGAACTTTGTGCTGACTGCTGTTTCTGGCTCCAAACACACGGCTCCATTATGCTCATGTATGACATGACAGCTACACTGAGAATGACAAAATGGCACACGCGTTTCATTAACAGAGACGCTAAACCGTATGGGATTGTTTTCTCTACCTGTTTAAGTTCCTGCCTCCTGAAGAAAAACTGTATTTTCAAAGCAAACCTACAGTGGTGCGTGTGAAAGAGTGACCGGGAATTATTGTTTGTAGCCTTTGATAGAATTGCAACGCAGTGTTAATGGAAAGACAACAATATGGCAGGTGTATCGAGAAATTATTCCATCTGATACAATCTAGAGAAACTGGAGAAAATTGACCTTTGCCGAAATGAGGTGACATTATTGAAGGCAGAATTTATTACAAGGTTTCCATAATGGCCTGAGCTTAGGATCAGGAACAAGGTTTCATGTTGATATGCATTGATAAATAGCTTAGTTTGAAAAAGCTGAATCATTTTTGTTTGTGTCAGGATATTGCTACAATTGAATGTTAGCATCAAGCGTCTCATTGTAGAACTGCTGGTGAAACAGTTGACAAGTTTAAAGCTGTAAGCAAAATGTCTCTCAACAAATCACTAGTCCAGGAGCAAACAGATCAACTATACAGTGCATCGCAGTTTTAAAATCTCATCAGAATACTTAGTGATGCTGAAGACCTACAGCAGCACATGTGGCCTCCTAGCGCATGTGGCCCCCTAGCGCATGTGGCCCCCTAGCACATGTGGCCCCCTAGTGCATGTGGCCCCCTAGCACATGTGGCCCCCTAGCACATGTGGCC
>JAABNX020000046.1:12840249-12866246 GCA_015163995.2 Mormyrus lacerda | reverse complement strand
CCCCCTAGTGCATGTGGCCCCCTAGCACATGTGGCCCCCTAGCACATGTGGCCCCCTAGTGCATGTGGCCCCCTAGCGCATGTGGCCCCCTAGTGCATGTGGCCCCCTAGTGCATGTGGCCCCCCTAGGCCAGTGTTTCCCAACCTGGTCTTCGGGGTCATGATCCACATTTTTGCTCCTATGTCAGCATCACTGAAGGCACTATTAACAGTCTTTGCTCATTTTAAAATATTGTACCGACTTCACTTACAGTTTTTACATTTTTTTTGGTCACACTGTACTAACCTTAGAGTGTCCTTGACATCGTTCCCTCCCCCCACATTGTGCACTTTCTGTTCTGTGCCAGCACCGCAGAGTGGGCGTTACTTACATGAGTGACAGAGAGTGATCTTGCATTTCTGTCACTATCTGAAATATCTGTGGTGCCCCTTAAATGATGCCAATCCGAATGGTAGGTATGGAGCTCTAGAAGGGTATAGATAGATAGACTGATAAATAGATGCATAGTATGATACAGTATAGCATAGTAGAGTATAGAATCACTATACCCCAGGGGTCACCAACTCCGGTCCTGGAGAGCTACTATTCAGTAGGTTTTCTACCCTGGCTTCTGATGGGCCACACCAGTTCTCAGGTAAATAGCAGGAGCAGGTGTGGCTCATCAGAAGCCAGGTAGGATAGAAAACTTACTGGATAGTAGCCCTCCAGAACCGGAGTTGGTGAGCCCTGCTATACACTATACTATAGTGTATAGTGATACTATACTATACTATACTATACTATAGTGGCACTATACTATAATTCTGTGTGAAATGGACTCCCCAGGGGAAAAACAACATTAAATTGTTCCTCATAGTCCATTTATGTACGTACCTTAAAAGGTACAATTAACTTCCCTTAAAGGTACAACTGGCAGATCTTTGATGGTACAGCCTCAGTGACAAGCAAAGGTAAAAATTGGTACCCTTTTTCCTGAGAATATACTATAGTATAGTGTAGCATAGTATAGTATAGCACAGTGTAGCATAGCATAGTGTAGTATAATGTTCCTGAAATGGTTTTTCTTCAGTTGCATTGACAACACCTAAATGGCACATACGTTTCATCAGCAGGGACCCTAAACTTGTAAGTGATTGTTTTCTGTATTAATTTAAGTTTCTGCCCCAAAAACAAAACCTGCATTTTCAGAGACCAGCAGTGGTGCTTTCATTGTTTGTAAAAAAGGCGGAATCCCAAAGCGGGCTCTCTGCACCTGTTCCAGAGGAGGTTATGCACCAGTGTCTCCCTGGGCTGCTGGAACAGGGAACCTGCTGACGCCGACCTGAAAATGTGTCAGTGTAACACCTCTACTTTTGGGGGGGGTGGGTTTCAAAACACGACTGTGACGTAACAGGAGAACCTCTCCCCAGGCCTCCCCTCACCCTAACCCCGCAGAGTCACCTCTGTGGCTTAAGGGGACCATGCAGATAAGATCTTGCTTTACAGCAGAACACACTTATTGGATTAAGGTACACCATCACTGGCAGGGCCTTGAAAGATAGGCTTGTTCCTTTTATAGACCTCCATTGTGTGACATAGGAAAGTGAGCCTGTGATACAGACCATAATTATAAGTGGATCCTTCCTGATGAGTGTGGACTGGCCTGACAACTTTGAGGTCAAGTGTATCATGAGCTGCTGAATCAATAGACAATGCAACATTTTCTTCAATAGTCATTCACTCACTCACACTTGTCTCAAACCCAGCAATGGGTTTGTGTTGGGTTATTGAATTAACTTTTTAGTTAAATGTACGCAGAATTGGTTATTATTTAAATCACTGGAAAGTCCATTTCATCCAGTCAGTCCATAAATACAGTCAGTTATCAACTACCCAGAAACTATGTTTATCCAAGCTACTAAAAATCTAAATACTTCTGAAGAAAATTTGATAAATGTGCAAAACAAAACTATTGCTGCCTTAAAATCATACTTTTAAGGGCCAAAGCTTAATTTGGCTTCATTCAAAATTCACTGACAGTCACAGGCATGTATGAATAGCAGTGCTTGTTCTATAACTGTTGATAAATGGAAATTTATTTCTTGATTTCTTAGCTATGATATATTCAATGCTCATTTTTAAACACAACCACAAACACTCAAGTAGAGTTGGCCAACTAGAATAGTGTGTAATCCAAGATTCTTTTCATTAAAATATGTTTTAGTTTATACGTTAAATGATACAGGTCCTCAAGCATCAAGATAAATATAGAAATTTACCAGAGCCTTCTGTTTCAACAGGCAGAGCATAGAACCTCAATGCAATTCAGTACGTGTTACACACAAAGTTTACCTTGTTGTCCAATGGAACTGATTTACATAGGTATTCACTGATAAATTAATGAATGTAAACTGAAAATACGCTTTTATCGTGGAACTTGACTCTAAGGAATCTTCAGATTGGTTATAATATTCACTGCTGTGCACATTTCCTCCTAGTATCCACTGCCCTTGTGGATGTTATTCATTATCTAGCGGAATCTGGCATGATGGAGTTTGTGGCCGTTAAAAACGTCAAACGGCACATTAATCACTCGAGTCGGTCCTTTAGGCAAATAATATCGTTATGCAGAAGCATGGCCATTTAAAAGTAAAGCATCGTATAATGTTTGCGGCACAAGCTGTTATTCTGCATTCTGAATGACTTTTACACGCTGCTATTGGTTTTACGTTCAAATGAATTACTAACAATGGGGACTTAATTGCAATTACCGAGTATCTGTCCAATACTCTTATTAAGAAAATCAGACTGTATTTATTGCGATTGGCGCTGTCTTGGCGTACTGCTATTCAGCGGAATGCAGCATTGTTCTTTGGGTTATGGATGTGCGGCAGCGCAGCGACACGGACGAGGAGCGGCGTACTTCACTCCCCCCTTCTGCTTACTCACTCTGGCGTATCGATTTCACTATTTTAATCTACAATGAATAATCTCCCCTCCATATCAAGCAATATAGTTTAGAACGAAGTCCTTACATCCTATAAATATAGCAAAACAGGCCTATATATTGCAGAAATATATTAGACTACTATAGTAATTGCGTAATATTCATAACAGACATAACATCATAAGTGTTGTTGTATTAGCAATTAAGATTAACTTTAAAAACGATGGATCCTGCATTCAAAGTAAATGTATATACCACAACTAGCATGATTATTTTCCCCTTCATTTTTTTAATGAAGGTAGGGCACGCGCTTTACTTTTGTGATGTCGCCTGAGAAACTACACCTGAACGTCTCGTTCAACGATCACAGAAATGTTTTTGAAGAAGCGAGTTGTAACCTGGTCATTCTGTTTTTCTCTGTAAATATGTGTAAAGAACTTGGATTCTATGCCGTAGCGAGCTGAATCCAACGAAACGTGGATCGGTTCCACAGTTTTTTGCGCTTCCTGCAGTGAGTCAACCGTCTTTCCTAAGGGACTTCCCAGTGCACTTTCTATCCTGCGGCAATCCCGCCCTGTTTTAAATTCGACCACCACCTGTAGTTCATAAATTCAACGCTGGTTCCAGCATTATGAGCGTACAAATACCCAATAAGTCACAAACAAGGTTTTAAAAGACATCTAACCATACTCTGACGGTGATCCCGAACACCAATGCCATTTTGCATTCAACATATTTGTACTAGCCACTGCACAGCGACACGATTTATTTTAAATGCCCAATCACTCAAACATCATTATGTAAGTAAAATATAGCACAAAGCATAATAGTGTATTTCTTACAAGGGCTGCTGGCGGAGACCCGAGATCTTCTCGGTGAGAAGGACTCGTTCTGATCCGATTCGTAGGCAGACGCAGTCAGCGCAAGCAGCAGGAAAAGTCCGCTCCTCTGAAGCATGGTTTAAAAAATGATATGGAATGTCTTTATAAAAAGGCAAAATGAAACGTGTAAATGAATCCTCCTTATGTCGAACTTTAATGTATTTACTATTGCGTTTTGCAGGTATATTTTACGGAGGTTGCCTCTTCTCGTCTCTTCTTCTATACAGTAAAGTATTGCAACCTATTTTCTTGTGCATGTTGGAAGGAGCGCAGGGTCCAGTTTATATAGGCATTCTGTATCAATGATAACATGTAGCACATCACGAGCTTGCCGCTTAGTCCAATCAAATCACAGCATAGCATAATTAGAATTTTACATCAAATCGCTGTATCTTTCAGAAAGTTTTCGGGTGTATCTTTATAAGTGATCTGTACTCGATATTGGATAATGCAACTTTCCAGAGCATGAGTTTAATTAAAATAACTTTTTGAAGAATTTCCGTAACAGCCACGCTTTATTCTAGCCATAATCGTTACTTTGAAGTAAGGCATCTAAAGTAACGTAGTAATTATTTAGTATATGTGTGTGTGTCTGTGTGTATATATATATATATATATATATATATATATTAGGTCAAAGGATAACTAAAACGTAATTGTGCTTAAACCCGTTCCTTCATTTATTCATTCAATTTTGCAGTTTTACACTGAGTAACCATTTAGTCATCTTTATATATGCTTATTTAAAATCGCATATCTCTTACCTTTTCTGTTAGTAATGTCATAACATTTATAATTAATCAAGCGTTACGCAACTCTTGATCTTAACAAACAGGGATGATTATGAATATCAGACTTTATTAAACATCCTTTTATGTTTTAATCTTTTTATGATTATAAACACAGAAGTAAAGAAATACTATCATCTTGCTTCCGTTGTAGCTGTGTAATGTTCAGTGACATCGGTATCGGCAGCCATTTACAAGTATGAAGTTTTTTCCAATTCACCTCGCGTGTGGCGCGGCTGAAATGGACACATTACTGGGGTGAAGGAACAAAAAAAATAACCATTGGTTTGTGTACCTTGTTGTGCGGAGATCTACTAATAATTATGGTTATAGGACTAAACACTGGAGGATCACTGCGGAGAATCTCATACTATTGTAAGCGCAGCATGTAGGACTACGAGGTACATCACTCACAGTACTTATCGCCATTAAAACTTGCAGATCTGATACGCATAATGAGTTGTACAGCCTATTTATTTTGGCAGGTGCTCTGATGGTGCACCCTCTAATCTCACTTAAATTTTATGAGTGTTAGGTGTCAGAAGTTACAGTAGGTGTTTCATTTACAAGCCGGTGTTAATAGTCAAATGTAGCACGGTAAGTACCGCACTTAAATGTCTCTAAAAAACATCAGGTGGAATTATTCAAATGATTTTGGTATTATCTCGTTGGCATTTAGCTGAACCGTACTTATTAACGAAACCTTTGTTGATGGAGTGAGCTGGCTGTCTTCAACTTCGAGATAAACTGCGCGATTATTGAGTTGCATGGTGTTGTGTATGGAAAGCTGCCTTTGTTGACTTTATTCCGTATTACTTCCTAACGGCGGCGAGATATGCGAAGCTACATCAACTACAGCGAGTACTGGCTGCCAGTGGCTGCCGTGTCGGACGCCGTAGGCTTGCATGTATGTTGCTGTCATTTTGAAGAACTGGAAATACGTTTTTTTTCATTGAAAATAATTTTTGTATCAAAAAGCCTGGCCAAATCAAAGAGAAATACAAACATTTGTAGTATATCGTAGTTTATGCCTTTACAATGAGTAATGAAACTTGATTCAAACATAAATGACATTGGTCTCCCCCCCCCCCAAAAAAACGTTCTTTCCAGTGTGCGATGCGGTCCTTTACGTCTTTGTTATTGTATGTTCCGAGACCATTATGGATGTATAACTTCTGAACACATATACGTAAGCATTTGTAATCATTTTATGTTATAATATCGGGCTTACGTTAAATAAAGGTGTTCCATGTTTGCGTCATGATTAAAATACCTGAGGTAGAAGTTCTCTTTGCCATCACTCACATTCTTCTCATTTAAGAGGTATACTGCGATTACTTTTAAGTGATCAAAATCTATAGTAAAACTATATAATAGAAAGTAGGTATCAAACAAAGGGCATGCTAGAACAGCTAAACGAATTAATATATGCATTTTTTTTTTTTTAAAAAAGGCTGACTTCATCGGTTTCATTTGCTTGAGGTTCCAGTTCCTCGTATGTTCAAGCCTGTCAGTCTCTGGTTGGGTTGGTAGCTGGTTATATACTTCTCTGCCTAGTCCAGAGCGAGTTCAACAGGAGAAATATTGTGCATTTCCCTTGTTCTCTGTGTTTTCATTCTTTGGTCTCCTGGAAAACCATGATTATGATAGCAAATGCTGAGTTTTATTGTTAATAACCATGGGATCCTGTTCCAGTATCTGGCCTTCCTGTTGGCCTCAAATGATTTCCTTCAACTGATTGCTATGCATTGAATAATTAACCAATTAACATCGCTGGAGCAGGGCCCTGCAGTGTAGCAGATTGGAAGCACTGCCATTTTTTGCAAGCTCATAAAGGATAAGATAGGCTTTGACACCTCTGAAGGTATTCTGTGGTATCTGGCACCAAATTATTAGCAGCAGATCTTGTAAGTCCTGTAATTGTGAGGTGGGGACTCTTTGGATTGGCTTATTTGGCAAGCACATCCCACAGATGCTGAAATGGGTTGAGATCTGAGGTATTTGGAGGCCAGGTTAACACCTCGAACCCTTTTTCATGTTCCTCGAAACATTCCTTGGCAACTTTTGTAGCGCGGCAATGCACATTACCCTGCTAAACGAGGTCTTGCTATCAGGAAGTATCATTGCCAGGAAAGGGAAGTTAGGTGGTCAATGTAAGACTCACATGAGCGTCAGGACTCAAGGTTTCCTAGGAGAACACTGCCCAGAGCATCACACTGCCTCCGCCTGCTTCCCGTCCTCCCATACTGCATCCTGGTGTCGTCTCTCCATCAGGTAAATGAGGCGTATGCACCTGGCCGTCCACATGATGTAACGGAACATGTGACTCATCAGACCAGGCTACCGTTTTCCATTGCTCTGTGGTCCAGTGCTGCTGATCACATGCCCATTGTAAGCTCTTTGGGAGGTGCACAGGTATCATCATAGGCACTCTGTATGGCATGCGGCTACACACCCCATACGCAACAAGCTGCAATGCATTGTGTGTCCTGACACCTATCTGTCAGCATTAAGTATTTTTTTTTTAGCAATTTGTGCTGCAGTAGATCTCCTGTGGGATCAGACCAGATGGGCTGGCCTTCACTCCCCACGAGCATCAGTGAGCCTTCGGCGCCCATGACCCCATCGCCGGTTCACTGGTTGGCCTTCCATGGACCATTTTGGTTGGTACTGACCACCGCATACCGGTAACTCTGCCATTGTGGAAGATCTAACCTAGTTGTCTAGCTATTGTCATAGTTTGCCCCTTTTTCCTGCTTCCAACACATCAACTTTAAGAACTAACTGTCAACTTGCCTAAAATATAATGGCATCCTTGAAAGGTGCCATTACAACAAGATAATCAATGTTATTCACTTCACCTGTCAGCGGTTTTAATGTTGTGGCAGATCAGTGTATTTTCACTGTTAAGAGCAGCAAATTGCATGAATGCAGCCATAGCCTGTGGAAACGACCTGGAAGACTGGAGTTAAACCACAACTGCACGTGTGCGTGTGTTACAGAACAAAAAATGATGCAGATGTAGCATTTCTGAAAATGAACAAAGCAAACAAACGAAAGGAATGAACAATGCTGAAAGATCAGACAATTGTTATCAGGCCGAATTTGGAATTCTGGGCCTGTATAGGAAAAATATGAATGTAATATTTTTCTTTTAATGTACATAGTAATGTTCAAGTCCAAAAACCAAAGCAATGGCTCTGGGTTTAAGGAGGGTGAGAAGAAACACCACAGCATCTTGTTTTGTTTAACAATTGAAGGCCTGAACCCATTTAATAGCTTTTTTCTTTTATGTAGCCACTGTTTACTGGAAAATTCTTTCAGGGCATGAAGTACTCTAGTTTAGCCTACGTCCCCCTACCACACGCACATAACTGTACATATGTGGGAAACACGCATTGCAGTTAATTTTCAGCTGAGAAATTAATTCCAAATTATTGTTATTCATAGTGGCTACATTTTAAATTTTTATCCGTTTCTATTGTTGGTTATTGGTTTCAATTCATATGAATAACAAAGAGTAGTATATATATATACTGTAATATCTGTATATTATACGCTTAGTCCATAGGCAGGGATGCGCCTAGAGATTTTGGGCCCAATGAAGGTATATCATACTGGGTCTCCAAACCAGACCAATCCAATCATCTACCATGTTTTAAGGGCCCCCGTCACTGTCACTCAGAGAATCATCCTAAAATCACCCCTCTCCCTTACGGTGCCCCTCGTTTGAGGCTACAAGGTGCCTCATCTTCACCTGTGATGTATCCATGTGCTCAATGCCCTTATTTGACCAAACAAACAGACCAGAGAAAGTGATTTCTGTGCAGGTCTGGTAAAGATATTTAAGACCATTGATTAAGCTGAAGAAAACCATGCATTCGTTAATACCTTGCATTATTGCTTTAGAATAGACTTGTTTTTTTTTCTCCCGAATTTAAAAAAGCTGAGTTTGGAGTGCTTTCTAAAAGGTTTACTCCGGCTATGATTGCCATGGCGATGGCACTGCTTGCCCTTTGAACAGAGGCGCTCTGGAGCCCTATTCTGAATGAAACAGTTTCACTAGGTTCTGTTTGACAGCCAGTCCCTGTGTGGTGATTTGAACACAGCAGCACAGGGTTACACAGCAGCACAGGGCTAGCTGCTACGCTCGCAATGGCTGCATCTCGGTAGCGACGCTGCCGGCTTATCCCGCGTCAAAGCCTGACGCTGACGAGGGTCGGTGACCAAGTCGGGATCCATGAACGTGTCGTGTACCCCAGGTGCTGTTTATAAATAAGTGTGGACAAATGAGAGTATATCAATTTATGACATCACTGTGACAAAATCATCATTATGAATGTGAGTTCTATTAATTATTATGCTACAGAATAATAATGTGCATAACCTTATCTGTGCTAAATCTGCCATTGAATAGTGGTGGTATGTGGAGCAATTTAGGCCTCTGTTTATGATCAGAAAGTCGCCATTTTGAGCCTTTGCAGAATTTTGTTTGGACCCTTGAGTAAAGTCCTTAATCCTCAAAATGCTCCAGAGTAAATGAACTGACCATGTGTGGCTTTACTCTGAACTGTGTTTGTGTGTGTGTATAATTAATATATATTATTATATTAATTATATTTGTGTATATGAATAAAGGACGGCAAATGGGGGATGTGAAAAGATTCATTCCAATGCATCTGTATCTGTGTAAATGTCATATAAAGCATTTCAACAGAAACTAATCATCGATTTAGTTACAAACCAGTTTATAATCAGATCAATTACAGAAAGTGAGAAAATCTATAACGATATTGATATGTGCTGTTTTGGAAAGGTGTCACATTTAGTGAGCTTTCACAGGTGTGCGTTTGAGATGATTTGAATCTCTTGCGTATTGGTGAGTGGGGAGGTTCTCCTCCGACGTCACCGTCTCCGGGTGCCACTGATGAGGACGACGCACGTCTCTGCAAATGTCAAATGGATTCATAGAGTTTATTCTCCAAACGTTATCCAGGGGAAGATAAGATTGTGTGAAAGAGCACGTTACGCAGAGCGTGCTCACAGGGTGAGGGAAGTGGCCGGGGTTCAAAGTCGGGGCAGATCTTCGCTCGCCTGGCTCAGAAGAGCCCCGCCCCTCTGCATAGGTCACTCTCATCTGGACATTATATCACTTGGTTTTTACCTCATTGTGTCATTTTGCTTTGGGTCCTTTCCTGGTTACCCGCTTGTGGTTATTGTTAATATTCACTGTTTTAGTATTGCTCTGAAGTTCTGAAAAACAAATAAAACCAATAATGTAATTCTAGATATATCAGTAGTGTTTGATATACCTTGTTTAGCAAGCAGGCCCAGTCTTTCTTTTTCTATAATAATGATGTCCGGCTGGAAGGGTCGGGCAGCTGCTTGACCGAGGACATTCAGAGGTTTTTTTTCCTCCCTACTTTGGAGTTTTTGGTTCCATTGTCATCTTCTTTCTTTCTTTCTTTCTTTCTTTCTTTCTTTCTTTCTTTCTGTATAAAAAATTATTGAATTGAATCTTCCTGCCATAGGTGAGGGAGTCTGCCTGCTACACACCAGTACAGGTAAAGGCATGAGTGTGCGTTTGTATAGTCGCAAAAATGATACACATGTTATGATATGATGTTTTAAGAAGCAGTGCCAAGATTGCTGATAATGTGAGCATCGTGTATTCTCAAAATTATTCCATCTAGGATTCTGCTTTTTACACATGTGCAGTGACAATAATTTTGCATTACAAATTCAATCGTTCTATACAATATTCACAATTATTATTCTGAAGAAATTTGGTATGAATCCTTTAAAGAAGATGTAGGTATTAACATGTCCACTAGGGGGACTTGTGAATAAATGGGGATCAGGTGGGAGACAATTGGTGAGTAGACAGTGTGCCTAGTAACTCTAGATGAGTATAAATGAACATATGAAGAGTTAGGCTTCGCTCAAATGGTACACTGGAATCTCAAAACCAGTTTCAATGGTCATTTATCAGGGATAAAATTTAAATTAAATTCTTTGGTTAATATTTGCTTTTTACTTCCACATAGTTTTAGAAGCCTCAGACAAGAACAGATCAAGAATATATTAGATCCCAATGGAATTTAGTCTTTTGTATTAAGTTAGTAGGGCTAATAAATCAAAAACTAGACCAAGACTGCACACAGCGACCTGACGGTTTTATGTCTATATGCTATTTGTCCATAAGCAGGGGCATGGGGTTTGGCTTGGGAATGACAGAACACTGTGTGCACCCTTCCTGTTTCACACCGCCCTGTGTTTTACACTAAATGCAGTAAAAAGCCACCCCTTGTCACTTCCTGTTTGTATGTTGCACTCTGGTCTTAGGGGGCCATTATTTTGTGCCACCGTATACTTGTACACAGATGGTATGACAATCTTGAAACCTCTTGAACTGAAAAACTGCGTGTCCCCCCCCCCAACACAGGAAGGCAGGACTGAGACTAACAACCCACCCGGTAGATTATAACAGGAAGATCCCTATATTCTGCATGTAGTTCATGATATTTTTATTTAGTGATATAAGGTAGTTTAAAAGATCTTTTTCCTTAGTCAAACTTTTTACAGTAATGTTGTTTTTCTTACCATGTAAACAGTCATGGTGTCCTACACTTGAGATCTCTTCATCAGGTCAGGGAGAAGATATGAGAATGGTAGGTTCATTGTAAAATATCTTGAAGCCCTCTGATGACCCAACTGTTGCAACAAATCATTACCTCGTAAGCCCAATCTAGGTGATTTTATCCCAGGGGCTTGGCGCTGATGTGATTATAACATGAGGATCAGCTGCATTCTGTGCAGTGTAAAGAAAAGTGTTACATGACATGTAGCCAGTAACATCCAGATGATGGAAAAGCATGTTTAGTTCTGAGGGAAGTGAATGAAGCATCAAAGCGTTATCTGGGATTCAGACATAGCATCTGACTCCTTGCTCTCATAAAAATTCCGACAGAGGTTTAGTGGCAAGTTTAGTGTCTGTATCTCAAAATGTCCAAACAGTGTATTCACTACATTCGCAGTGTACTTCATCTCAGGGTATAATAATATAATTATCACTTGTGCCAGCAAGCACATTGTCACCTTGTTAGCCATGCTGTTTTATACTATGCATATTATCCTGGCACCAAAAACCTCCAATAATTTTCAGCTTAAGAAAAAAGAGATGTGAAGTTGAACTGAAAAGAATCACATGCAGTTCTTGAGTGTCCGTGTGCCCAGTGCTTCTCAAAGCAAATATTGAATGGAACAGCAGTGAATGTTTACGACGTGCAAGATGCCATGTGGCTATTAGTTACGGTGACTTGCAGTGACTATTGTTTCAGCTCAGTATTTTAGGGGCACCGTAGTCCTACTCGGCGGATCGTCTGAAGAAAGTCTTTTGCCACAGTGTTTTAAGACGAGAAAACAGATTCAGACGACCTTTCTGTCTGAAAATAGTCACATGTATCTTAGGAATTCTCTGCTGAGTCAAGTATAAATGGAAAATAAAAATAAGTATAGAAAGTGTTAAGAAAACTCTTGCAGTGCTGTGCCTTCAGCAAGGTAAGAACTTGGATTGCGTAAAAGTCAACAAGGGTGATTCAACTGGTCTGTTGTAACCTTCACTGGTCACAAAACGTTTTGGATAAACTACTAAGAAATAAAATATATATCAGCATTTTGCCTCAAACTCCAATATTAGGGTGAGAAACATGCCTTTTAATTCTGCTTTACCATGTAATCCAAGCTCTATGTTTTTTCATACTTTTTTCCCTCCACTCCGCCAATCAGAAGGCATCATACAGGTGAGTCGACTGCTGGATTGTCACAGTGCTCACCATTGGCAGGATGCAGCTTGTATTGGCAGCCATTTGAAACTGAGCTGCATTAAACATGAGAGGGAGACCATAAACTGCCAGAAAACACGTCAGGAACCATCTCCTTGACATAGAAATTTGCTGAAATTATTAAGTTAGTTATTGAAAAAAATAATTATATGTAGAGGAAACCCCATTGTGGTTTGCTTTGTCTTACACTAAGATAGTAGATGTACTTAGATGTGGTTTCTTATAAAGTGCATGATATTTATGTGATGATTAAGCCAGTCCACTTAATGACAAAAATGATATCAAGCATAGGTTTTAAGCAATGTCTGTGAAGTTCTTTTCCCCACAGCTACCTTGAACTTCCTTTGGGTCAGTCAGTGGAAACTCAGCCTAGCAGCACTTGTACCAAAACACAGCCCTTGGCAGCTGAATGCTGCATGATGTATTACCTGCCTCACTCGTACATCGCTTTGGACAAAAGCATCTGCCAAATAAATAAATGTAAATGTAAATATATTATGCTCTGAGAACAACTGCAAAGTCAATCCCTTATTCCAAAGTCATACTCCATTACTTTCATGCTTTATTGTCTTTTTGCTGCATGACAGCCCAGTAAACATATGTCACAAAGCCAGTTTTTGTTTTTTTTTGTTTTTTTAGTTCAAATGTTTGCAGAAAATTTAAGACACTCTGAACTTGCTTTGCTTATGTTGCATGAAACAATTTGCATTTTTTTGTGATACATCTGAACACCCACCGAATCCACACATCCATAACTGACATTGACGTTGACCATGCTGCTTGCTCAGACGCAGAAAATGAGGACCAAGTGATCAAAGGTCCTTTCTGGCTGATTGGTTTGGTGGTGGCCTAAAATTAGTAAGGGCTGAAAAAGTCCATCTCGCAAGGAAAGAAACATGAAATGAAAAATAACACCTGATGAATATCAAAGAGGCGAGAGCGATCCAGGAAGACGATCTATGTCGGACAGTGGCCTGAGCGAAAAGGAGCTTCTGTTGACCTCTGTAACACCATTGATCTACAAAGGCATGAGTGCAGTGCGTTGTTTTAAAGGGGACCCCCCTGACCAGGACGCTGCGTGGCACATGTGATTGGGTACTGAAACAGTTAATTACATACATTGATCTTCGCTCCTTCCTCTGTTGCTACGGCTACCCTGCTGTTCCGGGGGCAGATTTCCAGCAGTTTGTATAACAAGACGACCGTGAAATCTGCTATGACGCTGTGACAGTTCATTAGCAATGAGGCAGAGTTACGAGTATCAGGGGCTGCGGATGAGACAAAACTCGCCTAT
The DNA here is from genome assembly GCA_015163995.2 of Mormyrus lacerda. Lineage (NCBI taxonomy): Eukaryota > Metazoa > Chordata > Actinopteri > Osteoglossiformes > Mormyridae > Mormyrus > Mormyrus lacerda. Next base: position 12,852,513 of record JAABNX020000046.1, on the reverse strand, counting down.
GAAAAGGTTCAAGCTCATTTCATTATTGACCCGTTTTTCTAATAATGACAATTGCTGTGTAAGCTGCACCCTGATCAGTTCTTGGGGAGAGTATCACTGCTTTGTGCTTTTACTTGTTGGGCCAAGTCCATGCAATGGGGCAATAGGTGATTACAATTCCTATTACAGCCATTGCATAGTGTTCCAGGATATAATGTTCTGAGGATCACCTTAGAGAACCTTGTTTATGACGCTTAGGAGACATCAATCACTATTCTATCTCATTCTGTAAGAAGCTTCTATCTATCAAATCCTTTCGTTGTTGTTCTGTTTATATGAGATCCCATGGTTACCTCTCCTGATTCTTCTTTGTTTTTTGTTGGGTAAGCACCTTGATGAGAAGGGAGATCTGGCGGGCCAGGTTATGACTGGCAACACTAGGAAGAAGACATTCTCCCTGCCTGTGACACTGGCACGAAAACCATAACACAGAGACACAGCAACGACCCGACATAGACCCATCAGATCAGGGATATACCACCTCTGTGGTTGATGTTGACAGAGTAGAAGGGGATGTCTATGCTGTGTAGGGTCCATTCAAGGATAGGGAAAAAAAGCCTTTAATGACAGTAGTATAATTATAGTCTGCTTCAGACATTGATATTGGGTTTTGGCAGGATGACACAGCAGCCCTTAAAACAGAAGAAAGTCCCATTTATCAAGGAACTGGGTCTTAATGAGTTTGATCTGATGCCCTTAACAGCTTTGCAAGATATCACATCTAAACGTCATCTGTGCTAAAGGATATCCCTAGGGGAAAAGGCTGAATGAATCATGCATATCTCAATAATATGTATTATATTCCTTTGACTTAGACCCTTACCTCCATAAAATCTTTGTTCATAGTAACGTGAAGCTATCAGTATGCATTTCAATGGAAGGTGTGTGGTTTGTCGGGGAGGGAATTGAAGTGACAGGATTGTTGGCACCCGGTATATGTATTGAAAACCAGTTTCCACTTGTTTTCAGTGTTATGTGCTAGCATGCTGTAAAGTAAAACCACGTGGCCATTAAACAAAAGTGCAATTGCCTGCGTAAATTTTGCAGGTGCTTTAGTTACAACATGGTTCCATGTGCATAAGCGTGAGGACGACCTCATAGTGATCCGAGTACATGAGGTACCTGCATGGCCACAGAACGGTGGCCACGAGATTGAGTGACTTGTTGCATGAGTGGCACAGTTGGGGTGATGCGACACTAAGCAAAAATGTGCATGTGAATCACCCTTGGATTTGTCCAGTGCTAAACAAATTGTTTTTGTGTGACCCCAGTAAACTTGTTTCCATAGCATGTGTATTACTATACAGTCCCGAGTGATCGTTTACATCCCATGATGCATTCATTTCCTTCTGAGAAGAGCTGGAATAAAAATGGGCTAATCCACAGGGGACATGATTTTAATAGCTGCTTTAAGGAGTACAAGGACAGGACTATGAGGCTATATAATAATGAGAAATGGAACAAGAAAAGACTAAGAAATAAAGAAATGTTTTCCTTTTTCAGAGACTAGGAATTAGCATTAGCTGCAATGCTAATTTCCTAAAGGGAAGTGGTTTACAGAGTGTTGATTTCAGCGACTCTGGCTTTCAGAGACTTATCTCTCACGGCACTGGCTTACTGTACCTGCTCCTTTAAACGGCATCCAAAACAAGAGCCTTCCCAGATTCTCGCTCCTAAACCACTTCTGCCCCGTTCAGCGAATATGACTCGTATGTCAGATTGACATAATCAGCCAAATGAGCACCAGCTGGACGTCATTACCGCCGCACGCTCTCAGGGCTGAAAATACCATTCTTCGTGATGAACGTTCAAAGAAGAAAAAAAAAAAAAAAAAAAAAAAAAAGAGGCCCCTTGTGCTTGGTCAACCTTTCCCAGCGTCACAGCACTCTCTGTTGTGACAGGAAGTAGATCTCGTCAGAACGCAGTGTGCCGACATGGATCAGTTCCCTGAAGGGTAGGTGTTCCATATTGACACGATGTTTCCTTATACTTGTAGCTCTCTGAATTCAACTTTCACCTCATGAAAGGAAAGAGCAGCCTCTCGGCCAGTCATGCTTCCAGTGTGAGGGAAAGACACACAGATGTCATGAAACACGACAGAGCTGAACCGCCCTGTCCAGCTTCATCCTTGTAGCTGATCAGAATCAGAACCCCCTTCTTTAAGCATCACATTCTGTTTTTTATATTATTGCATTTATTTGTATACTGTGTACTTTTAAAATCTTTTTACTATGTGTCCTTTCTTTGCACTACATGTACTGCCTTTGCACCTTGTCCGTTTGGCAGTATTTCTGTGTTCATCTGTACATTATATTCTTGCTGCTGTATGCACTAAAAATTCTCCCTGGAATTAATAAAATGAATCTCCATCCTAATCAGCATGTTTCGGTTGGGGTAGAGAATTTAAACACACTGTTAAGACAAAAAATACACAAATACAGAGATATAAAACAAAAAATCAGAATAAAAAGATGCAGTGAGAGAATAAGAAGATGTGCTGTGAATAAATAAACAAATAAATGCAGGCTTATAAATACGGGCGGGACGGTAAAATGTGGGTTATGCAGTGGTAGTTGGGATACAGTACGTTCTGTGGCTGCGCTGCACTTCCAATGTTACCTAGCTAGGCAGCCTCACAGCCCTGCAAGTAAACTAGCAACTAAACCCTGGAAAAGATGACAGTCACACAGCACAGAGAATCTGCTTCTGCCCTTGCTCCCCATAGTCATTCCCATCTTAGCATAATGGTTATACTCGAATTAGTAACATCTATTTCATTCCACTTTATTCCCTTCACATTGTGTGCTACTTGTAATGATATTGGAGTGCATGGTTTGATCTAAGTGCATATGACCAATTATTCTGATATCTTTTGTTATTTTTGTATTTTCCTGGATATTGACGCTAAACATACTGTAGCTTTGTTTCTAATCATATACACTATATTAATACTATTTTTTGTAATCTGACTTTTATTATATTGCATCTGTTATTCCTTTTTACCGTTTAACTTTGTTATCAGAGATCTTGCTGTAAATTCATCGAACGATCTCACATTATCACAGTCCAGTCACTCACGGTTGTCCTGGTGTGTTTTCATATATAAGTGATAAACGATCGGCTTCATACGTCTTGTTACCCTGTCAACCGGCTTGATTAATGAAAACATAAATATCTTGACATCATGTTGGAGTAGCTTTTGAGCTATGCGGCAGCATCCCTGCCTCGCTGCACATCGGAGACGACACTCCAGATTTTATTCCTTCGCTCTCCATTGCAGGAGCTCCATCTGGTATGCGTTCTGACCCTTTGCACGTCGTTATTATACTTCAGCGCTTATGCAAGAGGGAGCACGCAGAGCGCTGTCACTAGGCTACCGCACAACGCGGGGGAATGTTTTTCACAGCCGCACCATCATCCTGTATCTCCGGATCTACCCATCCATCGTTCATAGTCATTTATCCAGCACAGAAAGCCTAGAGCCTATTCCAGTAATAACTGGAAGAACATGGGAAACACCTTGAATGGGATGCCAGTCCATTGCAGACCCACACAATCACAAATTAAGGACTAATGTATTGACACCAATTCGGCTAAATATAGCGTTTTGGGGGCCCAAAAAGACATAGACAAATAGGTTCAGGAGAATGTATAATGATTGAGGAAAGGAGTTCTACAGAAGATAGCTGGGTAATGGATGATTACTTTTGAACAATCCCTTCCCTGGTAGGCAGCTGGGTGTCACTCCTGAGTTTTTTGTAGAGCAGATCTAGTAAAAGAGTTAAAAAAGTAAATGGTTAGTATATAGATTTGACTCCTTTAGTAGAAAGACTTCTGATATAAATGTCATACTATCAGAGACAAATTAGCATGAAAAAGAGATGAGAGGTAACCATCCACGCGGCATCCTGAACAGAGGTGAAAGTTTCAGGTCCAGAAAGTAAAAATCCAGTCCAGGATTTTGCTTCAACCACTCAACTGAGTACGAAGAGTTACTGTCACAGACTACTCAGCTGGTTGGTTGAAACAAAATCATGGTCTGGATTTATACTTTCTTGACCTGAAATTTACCCCTCTGATCCTGAGATGAAGGAATATGGAGTGGCTGGTTTAAGGTAGCAGAACAGAAGGCAAATTACCCCCAACATTCTCTGTTACCCACTGATAAGCTTTCTAGGCACTGGTCACATCGAGAGGATCATTGTGAATACTCAGTCTTGGAGTATCTCAACTGGACGGCAGCCAAAGCACATGTTGGGGTGTGACCAGGGATGCTGGGGGGGGGGGGGGTTATGGATACCCTGGCAGATTCAGAGGCTTCACTTTATAGGAGCCCAAAATTATACTGTACTCAACCCTGACCCCCCAAATTCTACTGTGGGGGCACCACCCACCCCACCTTCCCAGTACAAATACCATAGGGGGGGGGGCCCAAGGCAGCATTTTGCATCTGTTGCACTTTTACTTGCGGAGAACAGTGTCACGAAAGACTCAAATGCCATTGTTCTTTTCCGCTGACGGACGCGATTGCTACAGCACTGCAAGGCGTGTTATCATCCGTGTCTGTCATACCAGAGAGATTTCCTGGAAAACTGTTTTCTCAATGCACACTTCTTAGAGAGAGTAGAGCAATATATCTTAATCCCACACATCTTGGAAACAGAAAAAAAATAATAATTCGAAAAGCATGCTGAGGCTTTCTAGCGGAGTATGTGGCAAACAGATGGTTCCAAATTTAACTCCAGCCTTAACTTAAAAGTAATATTTTGCTTCAAATCCCTGGTAGTTTTCAAATAACATTCATATTGCAAAAATGCCATAAAAAGTTCATAAAGCAAACAGATATGTGAGGCTATCATTGCTGTAGATTGAGGATATATTCCAGTATCATTCCATGGGTGTCTTAAGTATGGCATTTAACCCCCAAAAAAGAGGCATTAAACAAAACCTCGAACAATCATGACTCAATATTGACGATTGCTAAATAACTTACAATACAGTTACAACAATACTAAAACTATACTACTACTATTTCTGCGGCTATACATGCACATTGATACTGTATAATACTATTGATTTGTATATATTTGTAGCTGGTTCTACACAGTACGTTTTCCATCCTCAGTCCTATTTTATTATATATATTTTATTTCCACATATTCTTTTCTTTTATATTTTGTTGTCTATGAATGTATGCACCAATCCTGTCAAAACTCCTGGTACATGCAGATATACCTGGTTAATAATGTGAATTATGATGCTGTAACTTCCTCAGTCCAAGGGCAAACCCAATATCTAATGCAACAGTGGACGTTATGATTAGCCAAGGCAGGCAACTGTCTAGGGCCTCCAAACATTGACACAATTTCCAGTTACATTTAAAGATATAACATTATTTGATCATTTAAATTATAGTAACATGCCTGTTACTCGTATTTGTAGCGAGAGTTTTCAGGACAGACAAAGTTGCTCCCCGACCCGTCCGTAATGGACTATTCGACTTTGAGATTTCGCGCAAGCCAGCTTTCTTTAAAATACTGGAATCTACCCGTCAGGCTAACCAGTGCTAAGTAGCATAACGGAAGAATTGAATGGTATAAAGATACAAGACTAATGTGTCTTTGATATTGCCAGGCTAGAGTGGTAGACTAATTATGAACAGACATAAAGAAAATACAATTAAACGAGCGTATGCAAAAAGAAATCAAGACTAACCTGGACAAAGAGCGAACCGTTAAACGGCTTAAATCTGGCTGATAGATCAGCCGGTGCAATATTCCTTCCTCCCGATCAGCGAATTACAACGACGGCACTCATACCCCGTCCTTATCGGCAAATTTTACCGCTGCACTCCGCGCTTTAATTTGCATATCGTTGATATTTCAACGTTTTTAATACCCCCACCCCTTCTGATCGAAAACATAGGTCAAATGGCCCATTTATGTTGGCTCCTACCCATATTAACCTAAAGTCCCTAGAAGAGATACTTCTCCCCTGATCCAATGTGTGCTGATCCTATTGTACATGGCAAGAATAGGGTTGGGGACAGTGAGCATAACCATGTTATATGACGATGGCTGGTAGGAAGGAATAGGGGCTTTATTTGGGAACAGCAAGATGAAAAATATGCCTCTCTGCCTCACTCTTCTTGTAAATGAACTGGGAAAAAGACATTGTTGAATGTCTAGATGATGGTTGAAGAGGTGTCAAAGACCGTAAATTCAGGATCAAGACAAGGGTGGGCTTTGAACCATCCATATGACTACTGCTGGGTGGTGGGTCAGGTGTCAGGGTTGTGTATGGTTTCTGGGCTGTGACAAATGGAACTCTTATAAAAAGGTGTGAAATAAAGCACAGGTGGATGAAGGTCCCAGTGATGTCAGCCTGCTCTGTGCTGAGCAGGATTGGTCTTGCCTGAGATCCTCACATTTGCTTTGTTTTGTCCATTTTTTATGCTACTTGGTTATTATAAACTTTATTCTTATCTGGTGGTTGGAATGAGGATGCTTAGTTCTAAGACAGAATATATAGAATATTCCATGAGGGATATAGAAGTTATATTCCTTTAATTTGCAGTCATTGGATCAGCAGGCGTCCAGTGTTTAATGATTTAGAGGGGTACCATTGTATGTGTGCATGGGTGGTTTGCATTGTAAATCTACAGTCATCATTGAAAATGATCAATAAAATAAATTCTTGGTATTTTCTCAAGATAGGTTCTAAGTTGCGGTTTTCAAAGTATCAGCGCAAGTTATTCTTTCCATTATTTATGGAACATTTTATTTACTCATGTTAGTATAATTACACTTCAGTCCTTGTTAAACATATTTAGTGTGTCAATAAAATATGTGCTTTATTTTCTTATTTTGGTATTCTTTGTATAAAAAGTGTTGTATTTAACCAAAAGCAGTGGCCAGGATTTGAAATAGCTATTTTGGAGTAATTAGAATAATATTGTAATCCAGTGGGACCAAGCAGTCAAATTCCTTTCAGTGAAAGATGTTTCTCAGAATCTGTAATTTTGAATTTAATTCCTCTGTCATAACTTGTGGTGTAATCAGTGTAGCCAGGCTAAACCTTCCATGAAATTGTGGAGGGCTTCTTTCAAATGAAAGTCGGTATGGCTGTGAAATGACTGCAGAATAATGAATTTACCTTGGATTCTTGTGCTTTATTTTTATGCTTTTTATAGTTATTATACATTTCAAAAAGCCACAACTCAAGCAGTTCAATTCCAATGACATATGTGCATGTCCCTTGTATTCACAAGGCTCTTTTTTATTTAATATGCTGGGCGCTTTAATCTCTATTCTGATGCAGGGACATTATTTAGGTCCCCGTGTTATCCAGTCTGACCTCCCAGGTTGTAAGTTTTGCCTGGAAGTGCTTCATGGTAACGACAGTAAAATATTGCTTTGGTACCGTGCTCCAATTTCCATCTGAGCAGCAGCCGAATTTGTGCTGGATCCAAAGAGTAGCTATCAATCATAAAAGAACAAACGTGAGTAAGCAGAAAGGCGACTGAAGCTCGTGGAATTGCCTGGGTTCGGCCGTTGAGTCTTCAAAGAGGAAGACACTGAATATTATTCATTTTCAGCAGGCAGCCTGTTTATCTAATTCGATGGACCCGCATCTGTACCGTACTGTGCAAAAGTCTTGGGCAATCAAGGAAAACGATGTTTAAACGATCTTCATATTGGTGTAAAACTATAATATTATGTCTTTCACGGTGTCATTTCAAAACCTCACTCCAGTATTTGCAGCAACCATCAAATGTGCCTATCTATTTGTTGACTCAACTACTAACATGTCATGTTTGGCTAATCAGTACCCAGTTAAGTTATTTAACTAATTAATTAGTTAAGTGAGCTATTGGTGAAATTTACCGAATATTTGCCATGGCTGAGTTACCCTTGAGGAGAGATTTGGAACCAAAGCTATGTTCATATAGGCATGGCATTCAACAGGATATCTTTTTGGGGGACAGAAGAAATTCTTGTTAGTTTTTATCGTGTTACTGTGCTATTTGCATATATTCTAATGTTGTATGTGTTTTTTTTTTTTGAAGAAATACACATTTATGACCTAGCTAAACAGCCTTAAATGATGGTCTAAGACTCTGGCGTGGCACTGTATATCTTGCCGGAAATATTCACTCTCAGTTGGACTTGAGGCATCTGGGTGGAAGCACCGAGTGTTATTTAATACTCCACATTGCTTGCTGTTTAGATTATCCCATTATTTAGTTAGGCCCGACTAGATTAACTCAATTTCGAAGTCCAAACACCCTGATTCATGTGTGAGTGGCAGAAGTTATAAATAGCCTGTCCCTGGTGAGCTTGTCCCCATGTTCAACTCGGCACGGAAGGTTCACAGAAAACGGAGAGGGTTGTGCCGTCTCGGGGAGGCTCAGGCGGATCGGCCCGCTTCCTCCTGCGGGTCACGCTGGATGTTTGGGTCCTAGGGCTTTGCGGGGGAGGTTTTCACATATCCGCCTGGCGCCCGGGTGCTCGAGCCTCCTTTATCCACCCCAGCAGCTAACCCTTATTAGGAACATATTTCACGTTAAAGTGTATTAGGAGCTAAACAGACGCGACGAGCCTCGCTTGATCGCGTGAGGCGCACCGCTGCAGATGTGCAGCGCGCTGCATTCTAATTGCATTAAACTCTTATGCAAGAAGAAATTCCTGAAGACAGCCTGGATCTGGGGGGGGGGGGAGCTGATGAATGGGGTCAGCTGTGGCGCAGTTACTCTACCTGAACACTGAAGATGGTGGCACTATTGCTCGCCATACGATGTATGTGACGTGCCGCTGATGGATTCGCGCTGTGTGCCGGGTTTAAGTGTTACGATACGGAAGGACGGGATGGGAGACGTTTCGTGTGATTAACCGACGACATCGCAAGGACTCAAATAAGAATAGCTTTTCTGGCGACTGGGGCTTGCACGCAGCATGATGCTCGATTAGCACCTTTTGCTAGCCGCCTCTGGTTCTGGGAAACGGAAACGGCCACGGGACAAAGAGGCAAAGGAGTCACACAGTCAGAGGAAGAGCCGGGTTGCTAAGCAGAGCCCTGTGTTTCTTTGTGAAATGAGCGGCATCATAACACCCTGCTTCCTGAGCCCCGCGGCGGCCTCTGAGTCACGCCTCTCACCAGAGGAAAAGGGAAAGGGCACAAAAAACAAGGAAGAAATAAAGTATGCAGCGGAACATTTTCCAGGAAAGAGGCAAAGGGGGCATTATATAGTAATGTGCTGTTGTCGATTGACAGGAAAGTAGGTTTTCATTTATTCAAGATTCAAAATCGAACAGATCTTTATTGTCAACGCATCAATAAACATGTATACATCCGGGATGGAATATTATCTCCCTGAACCCCATGGTGCTATATTTACACATTCACTAAACGATATGCTATGACATACTAACAATTTACAAATACATACACATAGCATTTACTATACAATATATTTCGCATGCTACATTAGCGCAGTGGCTAGGCAATATACTACATGCTGTACAATATGAAGTGGAAAAGGGACACAAAGGCAAGACATTGCAGTGCAAGAACTTCATTATTGCAGGGCAAACTAAACTATTTTAAGTCAAACCAGCTGCTGAATTAATGGCAATTTATTTGGAAACCAGTTTTATCTAAAACAGCTCACAGGTCAGTACATGCAAGTAGCATAAGTGAATAATATACCCAACTGGCATAAACTAAGATTTGCACTTCATGCAGGTTACTTCATGAAAGATTAATTTTTGTATCATACTACAGATTATTGTAGCAGAATGCTGGCTAGATGTCTTTAGTTATTTCAGCTACAGTGCAGTTTAAATAGTTCTGAGAGTAAGAGGTGGTATATTCTTCCACCGGGAGCCAAGGCTGTAATCAGACATGGAAAAGTCAGACATCTTTAGTAAATAGACTTGCAGTTGACTTTCATCCTCTTTCAACAAATGCCACCTCTACAGAGCTAGCACCAATTTAGAATTGTAATAACCAATCAGAGGCCTGTATTAGTATTCACCTTACAGAGCCCCTAGCAGAGCTTTGTGATGCTGGGATAATCTCATCCCTCTGTACTTATTTTAACATTCTATAAATGTCAAAACATCATCTCTGACTGTACATTTACTTTTCTGCAGATGACTGAGCTCAAGGAAAGAGATCAGCATCTAATACTGTTAAATATTAAATTCACTTCCAAGAATATAAATTAAATTCAGACACTTCAAAATGTTAGAATTTGCTAACTTTATTCTCATTTTGTAGCACCAAATACAGGACAATAACATATATAGGAACTTATATATAGTGTATTAAGCAATAAATTGACCATGTAATGACCATACACTGGCAATGAGACCCTCTATTTGATTAGTGATTATGGAAGACAGACGATGGATGGATGGATGATCTTAATTTCATGTGGTTGTTATTGTTACTTTCCACCATTGTGTGAACCCTATGGACAAATAGTATCCTTCTATCCCTGTGTCGTGTAATTCTCCACTAATCCAACCAACACAAGCGGTAAATACAGTAGGTTTACACCAATGTTGGCCTAATTATACATAAAGTGTTACAGAGTTATAGTTTAACATTATATATTCATAGCTATATACTCGGAAGGATATGACCAGATGGAATATGCAGCTAAAAATAAAACCAGCAAAATTAAATACATTTGTGATTTATGTTAACCAGAAACATTTGTCTTCACAAATATTTTCCAAAGCTGTTTATGTCATCTGGAGAAACGTAGCTTATTATTGCCGTCGCACGTGCAGCTTGTCTTTGCACACAACTTGGGCAGAGCATCTGGGTCTCTGAAGGCACTGGCCAGTACAGAAGCTCTTTGCTTGTCTGTCAAAATATTCCGTTCATCTCGCAAAGCTCTACCTCCCCTCTTTGTTATACCCCCTGTTATATTTAGCATTTTCTGTCATGCCTTGTTGTGTTTGTCGGACTGTGACGAGGACCTGTCTTTGTTTTGCTGGCATAAAGGCATCGTTGGGCATCTTCCAGATACTGAGACATATGTAAATGACGGTATGCGAAAGATGTCCAATCGGCTATGCTCGATCAGCCGAGAGAGGTGGGCCAAATGACGTCTTGATTCAAGTCACGTATCATAAAGTGATAGCTTTATGAAATAGTTTCAGCCGATTTCGGGTGAGAAAAATGATATTACATACATACAGTGCACAGTCGTGTGTGTTTATATATACATATATATATATATATATATATATTTATATAAGTGCTTCGTCCAAAATGTCCAATCGTTCCTAGCCATCTGGTTTAAGTTCTGGTCCATCTGGATCTAGCTCTAGCCCAGGAATGTCAGGAATACACGCTGGAGCCTCTCCCACATCCGTTCACACAGACAAGTGTTTTCAATTACTCTGCTTTAAATGTCTCCGAAGCACTTGGTAGCCCAAAGCTATGGAGGCTTTTTTTAGGGAGTGGGTGGGGCTGGCAGCCACTGCTTCAGAGTCCCTCTCCAAAAAGAAGCATCATGCTCACTCAGAGTTCAACTGGAGTCTCTATTGAGGCTCAGCCACTCACTCTGGCTGGTGTCTGGTGTGGGGGAGTGTTTCCTTGCCCTTCTCTGGGTGTTGGCCAGGAACCCAAATTAATGTCCCAACATTAATTTGTAAACCTTCCCCAAACTCAAGCAAGCCCATGGGTGTCCTGGAGGCACTACGCCAGAGGCACCTGGAAACTCCAGGAGCTGTCAGCCAGCCTCATGGTAAAAATCACGAAGGTACGCCCTGTGATGTCAACATATAAAAAAGATCAAAATTGAATCAAAAGCCAAATAAAAAAAAAAATGGATGCCACCTGTGGTCATATGCTGTGCTGTGTGCATTAATCTGCAGTTGTTTTGTGCAGTATGATTCATTTTCGGACGCGATGCTTTGGAATGCCCCCTCCCCCATATTTCACAGATAGATGCTGCCCGCATCGCATTTGTTCGCCTAAAGGGGCGCTCTGGGCGCACGCCTGTCTCCGATCAGTATCACCTCACCTTTAGCCTTTATTCATTCCCTCACAGCATGTTATAACAAGCACAGCCTGTATAACATAGCAGTAATATTACATATTCTCTCTGTAGACTTTTATCCACTTCATTTTTTTTTTTTTTAAATCAGTGTCCCACTGGAAAGATGTAGCTGGTAGGTTGCGGGGGGGGGGGGGGGATAATGTGGC
>JAABNX020000046.1:12822958-12840149 GCA_015163995.2 Mormyrus lacerda | reverse complement strand
ACCATGGGGGGGGGGATCATGAGGCAGCTGTTGTGGATCAGCCACGCGGTTCGGACAAGGCTGAAGCGGGGGTCCAGGCAAGACGCCGGCTGGCTGGCATTCTTCATCAATGCCCCCCCCTCCCCCCCTCCGTTGAAGAAGCAGGACCTGGAAGCTGGCCGGTGCACGTCGTCACGGAGACACTGCGGTCCCTCCCCCCGGGTTAATGGATAACGCTGTGTCAGAAATCAGCTTGCGTTTCCTGGCTCTAATTTAGGATCCAGCGCATGGCACCTTGCATCTCAATGAGCTGTAAGAATTGACGGGCACGGCGCCCAGCCTGTGTGGCACGCGCCGGGGCTCGTACCTGCGTCGCCTGTTACAGGCTGCATGTCGATAAGGGATATTGCTCTGTCACAGACAGGAGCAACCGGTTAATCCAAAAGAAACATAGCCTCCTTTTTTCCAATTTGCATGCTAATGGAGTTCTTGATTTCATCTGATACTGAGAGAGCAGGCTTATAACTTAAAGGTAAAGGTGGCCCAAGGGTGTTTAAAAATAGCTTTTTAAAAAGGGGATAAAAAAAAAAAACATTGACTCGTTAATTTTTTGTGAGGAAAAGAAGTACTGACCATACACGTGCATCCGTGAGGGCGCGTACACGCACACACACACAAATCCCTGCAGATTTTTTGACTCCAGCTGTCCTCACTTCCATCTTATTAACTCTACTGCAGGAACACAGGTATCAGACTACAATAGCTTTCACAGAGAACCCAAAGGCTGACTGAGCGTGGTAAGCGGGCTATCAGGAGGATTACATTTGCAGTTCATATAAAAACATGGGAAAGAAAGCGGTATTGTTTTGTTTTTGCCCTCTTGAGGGCTGGAAAGGTTTGTGACCAAGGTGAGGAGTTACGTGTGCTTTAGAAATCTCATGTCAAAATAACACAAGGATCATGTGACGTCAGTAACTGGAGTCCATTGATCAAAACCTGTATGAATAATCAACCAGATACATCCCGATTCTAAGAAACTGCAAGTGCCCAAAGAATGAACATGTGGGACTGAAATGGAAAACCTAGGGCCCCCCAGATACTTGCAGACTGCGTGAAGTTCAAATTGAAAGCTTCAAGAAAACATGTGAGACACTGACATGTGTGATAATCTCAGTCCTTGTTTATAAAATGGATTTTGAGCTGGAGTTCACAAAGCAGCGCTCAGATCTCTGAATCAGACATGGAAAATGGGGAAGGTTCACAACCTTATTCATTTCAGGAATATTCACCAAAATCAGATTAGACAGGCCTTTATTGTTTAATGGGCCGAAAGTGGTACAAGTGGCCGATTTGCCGTGTGCTGCAGCGCTTGCCTTTGTTCTGCGGGCTGCACACTGAGTCCCATGTCAGCCTCTTCCCCTGTGCCATGTTTTAAATCAAATCGGCAGCTTCCTTCCTGGGCAATCACGCTGGGCGCAATAAATCACAGCCTTGATTGTTGCAGTTTTGTGGAGCAATGCATGGCTTTTATAGTGAATTTTCACTGCACGTCTCCAGCATGATTCTGTTGTATAGTCTCTGATGGGATAATTAGCCAAGGGAGCAAATCCCTGTAATAATAAATAGAAATAATTTTAAAAATCATCCAGTCATCCTTCTGAAGTGTCCATTTAAGTTTAGCGAAACTATTTGTTTTATATGTAATTGCAGGGGATATTTGCACCAAGAGCTGTTTTTTTCCACTCTCTCTCTTATATTAAAATTAGACTAGATTCAATGAATATTTGTGTATTGCAGTTTTTATTTAGTAGATTTTCAGAATTCAAATCCAAAAAGAAGGGTGTTATATGGCTATTAATTAATCTGAGGTGTATCTGTAAATTCTTTGTGTTCGATGTTGCCTGTGGTTACTCAGCAACTAAAAAACCAAGGAGACAAACAAACATTCCTGTTTCATTTCTAGATGGAGTAACTAGATTACATGTTATTGACACACTTTAGATTCTACTTGTGCTCTTTTTCACTTTTGCCATATAACCTTTAAGTCAGATTACAAGTAAAGTCTTTTAGATGCGGTGAGTCCTTAATAGAGTTTTCAAATTTTTTTTAATCCTAGTCATTTTGTAAAAATCATGTACATTTGTACAATTCATAAAATAACAGATACAGACACTCCTCACTTAATGATCTACTTGTTTAACGACCTCCAGGACCTACAACCAGCTCTCTGACCAGTCGGTGTTTTACGATGTATGAGAACTTTGGTTGTGGAAATGGCAGCGCGGCGTCTCAGTGTCAAACATCTCATCTCACATCACCCTTTCTCAGAATCAGCCTCATTCCCGCAGTTGGTCATTATTCATTAGACTAATCTCCAAAACTACATATTTCATCAATAAATTTGTACTGTTGGAGATACAAACCGAATAATCGGCGTATCAGTAGTGAGGCGTCATGCACGGACGTAGAAGCAGCAGAAAATTTTGTTGACCAATTTGATGGAATCTTCGAGATATGCAAATTAAATCAAAGGTATCAACTGGAGTTTACTTTAGACCTTTTAGTTATTCAGAATAAATAAAAACGATACCTGTATTTACAGTATGCAAAACTAAGTAATGTGTATTAGAGCTGATTCCGTCTGTTCTGTTTATTACAGTATACTAGTGTATAAACATTTACTAAAAATGATATAAATGGTGCAAAGGTGTCATTAAAACAATATCTAAGGGTGGTTCACACACCCCCACTACCAGTGCAGTATGCTTGAAATTTCGATGAGGGGCAGCTCCTCACATATCCAACAATTTGTTTAAAGACCTAGTTGTTGGGACGGAGTGTCTGTATTTTATGAAGCTTACACAAGAATTTGTCAGTATTGAGGCCTGTTGAACTAGGGCTTTAAAGTTCCTTTTTGATTCTTGCAGTCAACAAGAATATCCTTCTACCGTCCAACTACATGTATCCTGATCAGGGTCACACCCGGAGCCCATAATTGTTAGTGTAGCACTGGGATGCTAGTCCATTGCAGGGGATATAGACTTACAAGGGTTAAGTTAGAGATGCGTGTTTGTCCAAAGCTGGGTACATACCAAGCCAATTGCAAAAGACTAGCACCAACCAAGACTGACAAATAGTCAGCTGCCATAGGCTGCGGTTAATTATGTAAGGCACTGGAACACACCAGCCTGATGGGCAGTCACTGACTGCTGAAACTCAGCTAGAGGTATTCCAGGCTTATCTGTACTTCTTTGTCTTTAGGAAACCAAAGGGCCTGGTGGAAGCCTGTGCAACTCAGGAGGAACATACAGTCTCCACATACAATGCGCAGAGGTGGGATTCGATCTCACAACCCAGGTGGTGTGAAGGAATAGTGCTACCCACTGCCCTTATTTGGTTTCTACCCAGCTTGACTTTAATTATTTTGGTAAATTGTGGATGGCTTCACACCAAGCCCCACTGTGTATAATTTTCGAGGCCTGGACAAAATTACTTCAACTTGACCCCATGACTCACATGCCCTTCCACCTGGGCTCAAGCCTGAGACAGTTTCCTCAGTTGTCCTCCTAGACGGTGGACCCGCTTGCACCTCCTGCACGGCGTGTTTGAATCCCACCACCTGCTCTCCACACAGGTTCTCACCAGGTATGGCAGCTTTTCAATCCCAGGCCTTGCACTTCATGGCCTTTAAAGAGAAGAGAGAAGCGGCATATTTCACAACACAATTAACACGAACGAAAGATGTCAAGCATAAACAAACAATGGAGGGATTTTCTATTTTAGCTGGATCAGAGGAGGTCCATGACTCATTCACGTGTCTGCACTGCCACACAATGACTGTACTTTCTTGCCTTTACGATCGTTGGCAAGACAAGCGATATTGGTTGTCATGGCTACAGATGTGTTGCAGATGATGGTTTGATCATGTTTTACTTCAAGTATATCTTCTACATGATTCAGGATCATAACTCCTCCGCAACCCAATAAGAGAGACATTAAGTTACGGAACATACAATTCCTTTTTTTCCAAAACATTGGCCTACGTAGCCCCAATATGCAGGCCAGGTCCCTTCACATAAGGACAGATGTAGCGAGAGCTGCGCCAGTCATGCAGGAGTGTTTTCCTCTGACACGCTCTGACAAAACCGCCATTTCTAAACATTGCCTGTGAGGACCTTAAGGGACCAGGTGGAGACTGAGTCAGACTTGTAAACTGCATGTAAAGTAAATGTACAAAAGCAGGTTCCTATAGTAACACGGATATAGTGATTTGTGGTTGAAATAAAACAGGATAACTAAATTGGAAATGTTATTTTGGGGTATGCAGCATTTCAAAGGTCACCTTACTGTTTTTTGTTGTTTACTGATATCTGTACCAGAGTTCAGTATTCTTTTTATCACAAAATTTGTCTGTTTTATTCATTACAATTGTACATGCTCTGTATCCCCTTATTATTTCATTATTGTTTTATTATTATTACATTTAATCAAGTCTTGAATGCGCCATACAATTAAATCATCAGGACAAGGTTAGTTTGACTTCCTGCAAGGGTGACTGTGAGATTTTGCATCAGATTCATTATAACGCATCCCGTATTATAGCGGAGATCAGTAGCTTGCCTATTTGTTTGCCCTTAATTGCATTTCTTTGCTGGGTGGCTCCTGGTTTGCTCCTTTGAAGGTGAATTTCTCTGTGCTGTACTCAGTGGAGCTAATCAGGTTTCCTCTCTGCATGCCACAAGACGTTTACTTCATCTGGTGTGATGATCCTTTGCTCCCCAGCACCTCCCCTCCGCTCCTCCCCGCTTGGTTCCGATCCGCAGAGCGTGGAGCGCAACGTGAGTGTTAGATTGCAAAGGGAGTAAGGATATGTGATGGCAATGACACCTTCGAGTGGCACGGAGGACGCAGTCACTATATCGACATGTTTTTCTGGGCGCCTTTGCTGCCCGAGCTGGGTTTTCCATTTCAGCCCAGCGGCCTTTGAATCTAGGCTTAAAAACTCAGGGGCCACCAAGGAGTTCTTTTGGTGAGAAGGATGCCCCGGCCTCAGGCGACTGTCATTGCTCACTCTGATCTGCGCCACCTGCTTCTCCGGTGTCCCTGTGATCCAAACATGCACGGGGATACATGTGCACCTTGCATTTCCTGGATGTCATCCCCATCCGTCGCCCCTGAAAGTGACTTCCCTCATGAACCTCCGCTCCCATCCTGGTGTCATGGGATCCCATTTGCTGGCCCCACCCTTACACCCCTTAAGTGAACAGCCATTTTTTGTATTATGTGATTCACAGGCAGTTGATATCTGGCTTTAGTTTTTGATAAAAAAAAAATATATCACAAAAAAATCAATATAGGACGTGTATAGGATCCGTATAGGAGACGTGCTAAATCAGTGCGTCGGAAATGGCCTATCAAAAAAGTTTAACTGCTAAGCATGTGGCTTGAACCGCTAGCTTAGTGTGTTGAAAAACAAACTTCATTGTAATTTTACAATACAGAAATGAATCTCTGTCATTCGTTTACAATGAGCGCATTAATGGGCAGCCTGTTTTTCCTGAGATTCCTGTTGTGGAGATTTCTGGCCAGTGCTGCCATTCGCTCGCTGCTGTCGAATGTAGCTAATCGCTTTCACATGGTTCTCTAATAGCCAATTAACGTGGTACCTTGGGACATCATTTCAGATGGAGGAGGAGATGTTCTGGCCGTTGGTTTTTTTGGGTGGCAAAATCTCACATTCATCTCCACTTAGTCATGTTTGCAGTGCTGGCTGAAGAAGCATCCTTCATTTTCCTCACAGGTTCCCCTTTCCATGGATTGCCCACACGCTTCCCAGAATTAACAACCGTGGCAGACGGCAATATTCTAAATAGGGGGCGAGACAAAGGGCACCTCTGAGCAAAACCAGAAGAAATGTGCTTTCATTACGGGGATTAGTATAAAATGATTTGCGGCTTTCGCAAGCTGAGAAATGGCAGCTATCGCACGCATCTGTCCATTGCACCTCAGCTAAGAATCTACATGTGCCAGCGTCCCGATTCCCGGTGAGTATGTGGGACGGACCAGCTCTCTCTGCATTGTGTTTTCATGATTTCGGAGGGGAAATAAGAGCACGTTCCTTGAGCAGGTGTCTGTCACTTTAAGCCCCAGCCCAGAAGTTGGCTCCGCTTCTGTCCTCCATAAAATCATCCAAGCTGACAGGAGCATGTGGGAAACCCCAGGCACATAGATAAAAATCTGCCCCCCCCCACCCCATCCTCCTCTTCTGAAAGGTTCTCTCCGCAGCCTGCAATTAAATTTTATGGAAATTTTTTTTCGTGGTTGAATTTGGATTTGATCTAGAGAGAGAAAAAAAAGAGTCGAAATACAAGAAAGCTGCCAGGGATGGAGTGTGCGGAGAGGGAGTTGCCCCTTTGACAGCCACCTCGCAAGAGGACCCTACCTCGTCTACGGCTTCCTGTCTCGCATCTGCAAAGATTTTCAACAAACAACACACTTGTGTTATAGTGATTTAGGTCCCATTCATTTCCATGCTGCATCAGAGAAGAGCAACATGTTCGTGATAAAGCTTTTATAGATATATAATGTTGACCCTAATATGTGCCCAGGAGGAGGGTTGGTGAGCAGGACGGGATTCATAGACAGTCAAGGTCTCAGGCTCATAGTCAAGCTTCTGAGAAGGACATTGACTTATCTGTCTCTGTGGAGAGATCCTTCAAACACTTATGTATTAGTGAGTGAGCCTGGGCACAGAATAAGAGGACCAGGTTCGTGACCATCAGATTTACCTTCAACGGCGTTCAGGTTGGGTCCCAGCAGCTCATAAATGGCTTCTTCTATATTAGTATTTTCAGCTGTTCCCCTCCTCCCTTTAGCAATAAAATGGGAAACACGAGGGTCGTATTTCCGTCAGCATGATGGACACCTAGCAAGTGCATGGATGGGGGCAGCCAGTCACTGAGTCCTTCCCCAGCTGCATAGATGGATGCCCGGGGGGGGGTTCTTTGGAAGCCACAGCCCCTGGGCACAGTGTCTGACTGAGTGGCGTGCTGGTGTAGTGCATTTAAACAAGAATGACAAAAAAAGTGATTCATGTGTCAGATTGTGCTGGCATCACACAGGGAGCTCTCCCCCAGCACATATCAGGGACGATGTTTTAGGTTGGAGAAGGTGCTGATGAGGGCAGTGGAGGGTGTAGATGGTGTGATGCAACAGGCACCCACGTGATGGTTGGCCGATGTGACCGGCAATGTGCCAGCGTACTTCTGACTGCTACTTGGAAAAGCAGCACGAGTCCAGGACTTGCAATGAAGGCAAATCTGCCTTCCCTTAACGAGGACTTGGTCACAGAGTGATACAGGAGGTGTGGTTTCCAGCTGAAACCAAGAAGTGCAACTCTACAGTATGTCAGGTTACTCCGGCCCGGCACACACCATCAGTGGCAGAGCTCTCTAACTCTCCCCTTCTCTTTTATTTTTCCCGCCTCCCACATCGTCTTGCTTAAAGAGATAGTTCCCACCTTTTGCGATAAGTAGCTCTTGTCAAGGACGCCGAACACAAGAAGAACGTTAAATGCACTGAGAGTGTGTGCCGTGAACGGCCACAAAAATCTCACTACGGGGAGGGCAGCGAGACCCTCGGTGCATAAGAACTGCCTTCTCTGGTTAAAGGTTGCTATTTAGTGCCTAGAATGGAAAATGCTGGGATACCCTGGAGCCAGAAACGCATCTCATTAAATAAAGAATGGCAAACAAATCTCCACATTTGTTGGCTCTATAATGTGGAGTAGGCCGTCCGAAAAGCAATTTATTCTTATTCGATTCCATATTGGATTTCTCCTCTGTAGGTGTAGTTGGTTTCCCTGATTACTTTTGTATGAATCTGTAGTGACGTGGCATTGAAATGTGTTTTTCTTGGTGTGAAAACGATGTGTTCTCTCATGAATTAACATGTAAGATCTCAGCTCACACTCCCATAATGACAAAAGGGGCTGCACAGAGACTTTTCCAGGGGCAGGTGCTTGATTGGTAAGATGGTCTCCCTAAGTAAATTTTGCGTCCTGACCTTCCCAGAACATCACCTTAGTGGACAATCCTCATCCTCATCCTCATCACCAAGCTAAGCATCCACTTCATAATGGCCTAGCATAAACCAGTTATTAATGAGTGTTATTCTTTCCATGAGTTTGAAGAGGTTTTTTTTGAAAATGGACAATGTCACGTCTCCTGCCCAATAGGATGTCTGGACCTTTAGCACCCCCCGCCCCCAGTGTGACGAGCTGTTTACATTCAGACAGGCATATGGATGGGTATCTCAGTGGAGAAATGCCATTTCTGCAGCTCAGAATAATTTAAAAAGCAGCCCCGAAGCAGGTCCAGCACTGGTCTCTTAGCAGGGACAGCACAATAACACGTCTTTATCTCCCTTGATACTGAGACATGCCCCCACATTAAACCTGTGCATACAGTGTGATTCTATTCAATCCCTTTTTATGTGGAACATCTTTGGTTGCAGCAGTGGTGAAGCCGCCCACCACGGCATGAATGCGTAACAGCCAAACTGTTGCTATGTTAAGTGGTTAAGAGTAGGGGCTTGTGAACTTGAAGTGTGCAATTTCAGTCACATGAAGGTCTTGCTGTTGTACCCTTGGTATGACACCTGGACTGCTCCACTGAAAAATCCTTCCATCCATTTTCCATGACAACCCATCAAACACAGGGCTATGCTGAACCTGGAATCTATTCCAGAAAGGACAGAGTGGGAGGTGAAGGAAACCCTGGACAAGATTCCTGGTGAAATAACTAGCAGTGTGAAGAGGTCTTAGTCAGGTATTGGATGCTTGATTAACAAAAGTCACCTAAGACAAGATGACTCAATGGAAACATAATACGTTTGTCTTGAGTTATCCTTCTTAGAATCGCTGACTCCCTAACGCTCCATACCGTGAGAGAGTTGAGCACTTTTCAAATGTACTCAAGAAGGACCCTTTCTTCAATAAGCTACTTCTGCACTTTTACGCTTTAGCCTTATTGGTTTTGGATTTAAGATTCATTCTCATTCATTCTGTTGCAAGCTATAGCTTAGCCACACTGTTATTATAAGCTCATAATATTCTTTATTCAAATATATTATCTAGAATGTGGAGAAAGTACACTTTGTTAAAATAACATTTGTATTTTTTTAATTTCTACTTATTCTTCCTATTTCCTATTTCTTTCCTACATTTGAATAAAAAATTATGCTTGCGACCCACTGTGTTCCCTATTATGCAAATCAAGTCTTTCCATTTCTGAAGACGGCGCTTTTTGCTTGTACCTGACTTGCAAGCTTATCTTCATCTGAGCTTGTAAAGCAATCTGGAACACATGTATGTGTTTATACGTCGTGATTAAACGGGTACGTGGTGTAATTGAGAAGAGGAACCCGGGGACGTCATTCTACTAAGGAAGAAGCAGCAGGTCATTAACATACTTGCTATCCTGCTAGCTTGACTTTAATAGGCATATTATTTGACCATTTCATTTTAATATCGGAGTGTCCCGCAGCGGTATGGCAGGGCATGGGTGTGGGAAGGTTCCCCGTAAGGCCTTTAAGGTCGCTTCAGGTCCACCGCTATCACATAGACCGGAGGACATGGATGGAAATGAAACACAGAGGTTTTCAGGAATGAAAATAGGAGTTATCTGGAACAAACTATCCAGTCATGTTGATGAAGTTATTTCCCCAGGACTGGTCACGAAAGCGCTTAAACTGGCTCTTGAATCAATAAGGCGAGAGTGACGAGGCCAGAAGAAGGGGCTTCGTGTTCACGCTGCCAGGGATGTTAAGAGACTTCTACTGCAGGTGACTCCTGGGGCACAGGGGACAGGTCAGGAACCACCCTGCCTCCAGGGTTTGACCCCAGGGGTCTCTTAGGTTCAGCAGAGTGTGGCTTGCATACATAGAAGAGAAAAGTGCACATTCATACACATACAGTAAAACCGGTCTAAGTCGACACTCGTGGGACCAGCTTAAAAGTGACGACTTAGAGAACTGATGAGATACACCTAAGTCGACACTTTGGCGACTTATGTCTATCTCGCCGTTTTGTGGACTAGTAAATATAACACCATACCTTTTGCTTGAGCGTCGACTTGTGCACATTGACGAGTTACAAGCCGGCGACCAGCTTTACTGTATATGAAAAGTCGAACCTGTTGCCCAAATTGAGAATCGTCTAGATGATTGTCAGGATCTTTACCCAGCTCACCAGTACTTATAACTATGCAACACTCAGAGTAACTGCGAACTTACAAGTTAAAAACCTAATTGTCCATGTATACTTTGTACATGTTAACTCAATAAGATGTAAAATATATAACATTTCTCCATATTTTATTACTAATTATTACTTATTATGGTTTATTCAGAGCACTTTATTACTTTTTCTCTTTCCAGTACAGCTGAGGTTAGCTGGATCAGCTGAGGTTAAATGACCTGTTCAAGGGTACAACAGAACTCCACCCAGGACTGAAGGGTACAACAGAACTCCACCCAGGACTGAAAACATCAGCCCTCAGCTCAAAAGCCACCAAACCACCTAACCCTTCCCAGCATCAAAGCTTACAGGCATCTTTTTGACTTCCTGGACTAATCTTTTTTTCCTTCAAAGTGACCTTCAGACGGCAAAAAGTTCAGTGCTAATATCTACTTTTCTAAAAAAATTGTTCTTCCAGTTTGACACATTTGTGCAAAGAAAATTGCCCATTACTGAAAGTTCAGGGTAATAAAAATATTTCTCAGTTTACTAGTTTTATGCAGTTTTTCTTCAAATGTGACAATCAAACAAATAAAAATAAATGGGTGGTACCGTATCTGACACTTGCAGGGTTGGAGATTAGCCCCCCGTGTTTGTGTGTGGGTGCTGCGTGTTGTGTCAGGTTTCCCATTGGACCCTGGTTTCCTCTCAAAAAATCTCTTGCTCTGCGTGTGTGACGCGTGATGTGCACCATGTATGGTGTATCTCTGTCTTAACGCTATTGTTATACCAACAATGCTTTTTAAAAGATTAAACTGTATTCTGCGAATGCATTCTTCGATTCAATGTGAGGTAAATAAAAAAAAAAATTGAAGCTTAGTCGAGAGTAATTTTCACCTGCTCCGATGTAGCGAACATGTGCGGCACACTTGCCGTGTCACAGGAATCCGTGAGGAGGTGCTAGATCAAGGCAGAGCAGCAGCATGGAACTCTGCTTGTCCTTAGTGGGGGCCGTGGAGCAAACGTTCTGGCTTCCCTGTAATGACTGTTCCCATTATTTTCATGCTGTTTCTCGTATTTTTCCAACCTTTTGTGTGCAGTTTTACAAAACTCCAGAAAGACTCCATGCTTTAAAGTCCTCTCACATACTGAACCCAACAAACCAAATGACCTTAATAATACTTACAACTAATTGCAATGATCTGAGTAATGTGGACAATTTTTGATGGGGAGAAGATTATATGACTGGTCTGAAGTTTTCCTGTTAGAATCAAAGCCACATCCTAGCTATGTTTCAATGACACCAAATGGAGACACATGTTACAGGAAGTCTTTCTCATATACGTGCTGTAAGCCAGGGCATTTATGCTGGCAATTAGCCAAACTCCAGCCAAAATGTTTCCAGCTGCTCTGTGGAAAAGCAAAGATACATACGCAGGGAAATTTAGCCAGAAATCAAAAGTCATGATTTCAAGATAGAGGTTAGCAGCAACTGGCTGTCTGTTTGTTTTTCACTGATAGGCCCATTTCCCAATCAAGTTTTTTTTTTTTTACCCCAAAGAGGTCAAAGTGATTATATATTTTAACAAAACAGTAACTTTGAGCAATCAGTTTGGTCCCCAAACACACAGAATTGCAGCCCTAAGGCTTGATTACTCTCTGCTGTCATAGACTTTTCCTGTCCTCCAGTCAGCAGTGGAGATTCCATCCTGTGCTTACTGGGGCTGCCAGGGCTGATGTCTGTGCAGGTGTGAGAGGATCTGGGTGGAGGGGCAGTGTCACCTACCCATTTACAGCTTCCAATTAGCTTGCGATCCCCAGCTCTTGATCTGGCGGGTGCAGAGAGAAACTGGCCCAGTATTTTCCACATATCAATCAAGCACTTAAAGGACACTTACACAGCCCCTCCCTCTGGAAACCAAACCAGGCAGTAAGAATATCTTTGCCTTTGTTCCAACCCTGTTTGGTCAGGATATTGGATGTTAAGGTTCGACACGCGAAGAAAGGACGAGCCCAAAAGAGAGGGCACAAAACTGCAGCGCGAGAACGGACACGGACACATTGATGGTGTCTCCCTGGAATGTTGCTCCTTCCGTATCTTTCATCCGGCTGTATAATGAAAGCTGCGGGGCTGTGTGATTTTCGGCTCATCGGGGCTGCTCCCCGTTGTCTCCGTCCTCAGGTACAGAGAAGCTTCATAATGCCACGGGGCCCCTCCCTCAATGGACTGTCACCACCCTGCACTCATCGGGCAAACGGCATTCTGTAAAAATAGCACTGTTGTGAAAAAGCATTCTGTCACCACAATGGGACTTCCTACTGTCAATGGAGTAGGTTACACTTTCTAATAAAGCCTCACATTTTATGTAGACTAAAATAGCCTCCCTTCTCTTGGTGTGGTTGCACTGGTTGTTTTTAAACGCGGTGAGCTGTTTCCGTGGGACGACGATGAACTGGTGTTCGGTGAAAGGTGTCCCCTGCCAAGGATGACTTTTGCCAAGGGTGTCCCCTGGCATGTGCACCGTGCTGCCTGGAATAGTTCTCAGGCTCACCCTGACCATGTACTGGGTAAGCAGTTATGGAAGATGAAGTTTCTGGAGGTATGCAGGATGTCTCTTCATGGTTAGTCAAAATGGTAGCATTAGGTCACACGTATTAACCGAAGCCTGCCTGTATCCCATGTAAGTGGCAAATACAGGTGGTGGATAAAATAAAGAAAAGACCACATGAAAAAGGATTTTAACTTTGAAGTAACTAAATCACAATTACACACGCAGCCACGAAGGTGAGTCATATAAAACTAAATGCCAATTAGCAGCATGTGTCAGCTATAAAAAGGGCTGATGATCTGCACTTTGATATGTGAGCTTTCAAAGCAACATGAGGCAGCTAACAGCATTCGACGGGGCCCTCATAATCACTGCCCGGATTGCAGGTGCATTAATTTCAAAAACCGCAAATTTATTTCAAGGGAAGCAGCCTGCAAAGTCATGACAGCATTTATTTAACATGTGTAAACTTCACTAGCAAAGACAACCAGTGGTCACAAGTCAAACAGGCCACAAAAGTATGGTCAAAATTCAAAGGTAAACCACAAAAGTATGGTTTTAAAATTTATCATGGAACAGCAGCTGTCTCAACAAAGACTCTATGGCATGAGCTTCCCAAAGCTGGGATCTGTGGGAGAGCCGACGGGGAATTGTTTATAATCATGGCTTGTGTACAAGACACATAACCTGCTGGTTTAATGACACACAACTTAGAACTCTGAGTAACAGAAACAAGTAATATGGTCTGACAAGTCATCTTTCTTACTTTTTTCTATATCCAAATGGGTTTAGGTTTGGATAAATCCAAAGGGTGCCTTCAACCCAAAGGGTGTCAGTGGCTACACCAATGGAGGTGTGATAGAGGTGTGTAATGGTATCGGCAGCCATCTTGTGGGAGACATTAGGTCTGATCATTGCTCTGCATGGTCATATATGAGGACATACAGGAACAGGTGCAAGCTATGCCAAACAAATTCAAGAGTGGTCAAATGAACACCATGATAAAGTCAAGCACTTTCAATATACCCCCCAATTTCCAGATGTAAACATCATTGGAGCTTCATGGGAGGTTGTTAGGTTCAAAGTGCAGAGGAGATTTACACCAGCTTCATCACCAAAGGTCCTGCATGTTTTCCTTCTTTAAGAACGGTCCAATGTCAATTTACTTGTATAACAGCATTTCGAGAAAGACTGAAGCTGTTTTGAAGGTAAACTATAGCTGTACTTCATATCATCCAAATACTGTCGGACATTTTCATTATTTTGTCGATCCTCTAAGCATTGTCCTAACAGCTTGTTTTTAAGTCCCTGTTGGCTTGTGAGTTAGTGGGCTAGTGTGCCTTTGAGAAGACCCCCCCCGCCCACTGACATCAAAAATTGTTTTGAGATGATCGATATTTTGTGTTATCGCTACATTACGTAATTTTACTTGTAAAATATCAGTATGTACTGTATTTCCAGAGAATATTTAGCATTATTTAAAATGTTCTTTTTTCGAGAAGGTAACGGTGTGGTCTGCTCTGTGAAAACAATCTAGCCTTTATTTTAAAATTAGATGAATTGTCATTCAATTTCATGCAATTTATTTTAATTTAGTGCCTTTCCAAACATGACCACTCAAAATTACTTAAATATTTGGCTAGAACAACAACACTGATGGACATTATTGCAGTTATATGGCAGTAAAATTCAGAAAGAAAGACATTTAAGGAGAGGAAATTCAATCTTTCACAGTAGTTATAGGAGTTAGAAAAACCTCTCGAAGTCCAAGGCCAGCTGGCACCCGCCCCAGAAATGTTAAGGTTGCACAAGTGAGAAACAGGTGTGTCGTGTGGCTAGTGCTAAGCTTCAGAGTGCAATGGAGGCTTTCTGGTCAGGCTTCTGTTAGGTCAGCCCACGGTGCCACCATGTCTATGGTGTGATATGAGGCTGCAAGCAGTTCATGCCTGGGGGGTGTTCCATGAAGCAGGATTTCTTGCTTAGCTGGATAATCTCTTGGATTTAAGGTAGTCTGAGCTGAATGGACTTTATCTTCGGTCACTTGCATTTAGCTTATACTACCTTATATCTCACAAGTTATCCAGCTAAGCAAGAAACTTTGTGGAACAGCCCTCTGATTGGCCTCATCGTGGGAAGAGATAATAGCCGAAGAGGAGAGGAACACTGGATCAGTATTATGTCACTGGTGACAATGTAGCAACAAACATGTTTAAGGTAAGTCCTACTGTAATAGCGAGTTTACAAAGCAGTGTGTGGCTCAGCAGGTTACCAATCTGTCTATGTGCAGAAGGATGTGTGTTTGAATCCCGCCACAGTAGTTATATCACCATTTGGCCTTTGAGCCCTTGGGGTGACAGACAGAAGGTTTTCTTACTTGTATTTCTCTTTGAATGAAAGCATCTGCTAAATAAACAAATGTAAATACTTAGACCGAGGGGCATCCCTTAAATAGCCTGTCTTACTATTCCAGAAAGTGGGGGGGGGGGGGCTGTGAATAAAGGCTGTTCTGACAACAGATGGGTTGTCTGAGGAATTACGGAGGCTGGCATTCTGAGAGATGATCTGAAACATAGATGCCAGTCAGCTCTGCTAGATAAGCAGGGATCTGAGCTATCAAAGCCTGTTAAGTGAGGCAAGCGGTTTTGAAGCAGAGAGGCATCACTGTGCTCGCTGCAGCATTTTGAATTTGCAATAGAGTGGAGGGTATATGGAATCACGTGACTTGTACGATGTTCCTGAATTGTACAAAGGATATCCACCAGATGTGATCCAATCTAACCAGTTTAAACAGGTATTTGTTGCCAGTTCGTAATAAATAACCAGAGTTAAATAAACTGGTTTTATATTCCCATTGTATTTTTTGTGTGGACTAGAGAGATTGTATTTTAGTAATTACAGTAATTGTATCCAACAGCAATTCCTCAAGGGGAAATGAAATATGTATTTATATGATGTTCGTGCACATGCCCTTTTACAGACCTTTAGCCTTCAGTTAGAGGAAATTGAACATTTTGTTTGTGACCCAACAAAAGACTTCAGTACCACAAATTCACCTAGGAAAAATGAGGCCCATAGCGTGAGCGTGCAGGACTGATGGGCAGCTCCAGTTGTGCCTCCATGCCAAATGATCAGCAGCCCAGAGCCAGTAACTTCCTCGGGTAATAAAATGCAGCTGACCCAGATTAAGGATGCCGGCCTCATTATGCACTAAATAGGGTCAGCTGAGGGAGGGGGCTGTGGCCTGGGGCTGCCGGAGGGCCTGGGCTTTGCCGATGGAAGTTTTGCTTGTTTCATATTATTAAGCGTAGGTGCTTTTCCCAACTCTTTTTTTGGCTTTTCTGTAAGGTGTTCTGATGAATTATGGGACTGCTGCTGTCTTGGGGCCTTGAATTGGTGATGAAAGGCTGTCCTTTGAACTTGGGTACCAGGCCAATCTTAATAATCTGGCATGGTGTAGAAAATCTGCTTATGTGAATTGTACTTATTTATGCCGATAAGTGCTTTTGTATTAAAATAGTTTATTGTAAAGGAAAAAAACAATTTTAAAACCTCCTTTTATATAATTCATGCTACAGCTGTATGCAAACTTATGTTTACTAAGGAGTTCTTGTCAAAGAATGTTTGATGCTCTTAATGTGTTAAAATTGGTAAGATAGCAATAAACTGAATACCTGAGGAAGCAGTTTGCAGACTGCTTTACTGACATAGCCTGACCTCATCCTTTGTGGTTCCACGTGCTGTTTTTAATTGGTCTGACTAATTACAGTTGGTTGCCCTTTGTGCGTACCTCAGTGTTCAGGATCTAAGCAGTATGTCTGTCATTCCTACACACAGGCCAGTTTACCTGGATAGTTTTTCGTGGCTACAGTTAGCTACATCTGTTAACCTTCTTGATTTCATTGAAATAACGTTAGTTATCATTAACCAAATGTGACCAGTTAGCACTAATAAACCGCTCCGTTGTCTGACCTGCGACTGATGTGGCTTGTCCTCACCACCTGTGCCTCATGGTGCTTTATCTGCGCCTTCACTGGTGTGAAACACACCTCTATCAGCCAAGGCTTTGTTCCAGGCTCTCGTTTCCTCACAGTCATCAACGCCCAGCCTGCCGCCTCTGACACGGAGATGACTGTTAACCGGATCATCTGACTGTCTGGGTTTTTCAGAGAGACGGGTGACCCTGGGGGTATTTGCATGAAAGAAGACTGTGGGTGTGGGGCTGGGCCAGGTGTCTTACAGGAAGCCTGCCACCTTTATGGGCACGGGGAACCCATGCCTCTAGCAGGCACAGGACGTTCATGGCTCCACCAGGTACAGCAATTTTGTGCCATTTATATAACCCCTGGCAAAAAATATGGAATCACTACTCTTGGAGGATGTTCTGTCAGTTGTTATCCTATGTAGTCCATAAAAGAAATCACAGATA
>JAABNX020000046.1:12810093-12822858 GCA_015163995.2 Mormyrus lacerda | reverse complement strand
CCAGTCAGCTGTGTCTAAAATTTGGAGCAAATACAAACTAAATGGGAAGGTTGTAAAAGGGAAACATACAGGTAGACAACAAAACGGCATAAACAGGAGCCAATGTTTGTGACCGAACTGTAAGAAATTGACTGAGGGAAATGGGATTTACTGTAGGTACAGTAAAGCCGAACGTTAACCATCATTAACACCTAAACAGAAGAAAACAAGGTTACAGTGGGCTAAAGAGAATCAGTTGTGAACTGTGGATGACTGGATAAAAGTGGTATTAAGTGATGAATCCCGAATCTGCATTGGCCAAGGAGATGATGCTGGAACGTTTGTTTGGTTCCATCCCAATGAAACATATAAAGACGACTGCCTTAAGAAAACAAGCAAATTTCCTCAGTAATCGATGATATGGGGTTGCATGTCAGGTAAAGGTCCAGGACAGATGGCAGTCATTACCTCCACAGTAAATGCACAGCTGTACGTTGAAATTTTAGACAATTTTCTCATTCCATCAGTCGAATGTAGATTTGGTGATGATTAAGTCATTTTTCAGGATGATAATGCATCTTACCACTGAGCATTCAGCGTTAAGACTTTTCTTCAAGAAAGGCATATTAATTCAATGCCATGTCCAGCAAACATTCCGGATCTCAATCCAATTGAAAATTTAAGGTGGAAATTGAAAAAAATGGCACATGACAAGGCTCCATCCTGCAAAGCTGATATGTCAACTGCTATATGACAATATTGGAACCTGATTGATGCAGAATATTGTTTTTCATCAGTGAAGTCTATGCCTCAAAGAATTCAAGCTGTCATAAAAGCCAGAGGAGGTGCAACAAAGTACTAGTACAAATTATGTTCTTTTTTTGTTCTTGATTCCATAATTTTTTTCTCAACATTGAGTGATTCCATATTTTTTTCATCTACTTGGTCTGAAAAAAAGTTGTGCCATTAATTGCAACAATGATATTTTATTTTTTGGAGGTATGTTTTACAAAGCCAGAATGTTCAGCTATTAGGTAAAATTGTTTTGTGTCATATCTGTGATTTCTTTTATGGACTACATAGGATAACAACTGACAGAACATCCTCCAAGAGTAGTGATTCCATATTTTATGCCAGGGGTTGTAGTTATCAGTTCCCATTAGATTATTAGAAAATCATAAATGTCCCATGAATGGGGTGAGGGGGGGGGGGGCAGGGCTGTGAGCACGTTCTCAGCCTAATTCTAAAACTGATTGTTTGGGGCTTTTCATTTCCTGCAGCCCAGTAAGACTCTTTGTGGGGTACGTGGCCAATGGTGAATGAAAAGCAAGGCTGAGGTAAAAAATGGGCATCTGACTCCAGCAACTGGACAAGGACGCAAGCTAGCAGCTATGCCTCTGAGCTCCTGCAGGCCAGGTCGACGTGTTTCAGGTGCTGAGATCCCTCAGACCAGATGTGAAAACCACACGCATGGCTTTGCCCTCTGACTCGTGTCGGAGATACTGTGTGTAGTTGCCTTGGCCCTCTTTCAGTCATTCCAATCAGCTGCAGTCTCTATGTTTCTACACTTCAAAATGCACACAAGAGCTGTAAGGAGCGTTGCTGACATGGTCATAAGGCTCCTGGAGTGCAGGGACTCTCCCATCCGCGCATCCTGCGGTCTCTCATCCTGTATCGGCTCTCTAACTGTGCCCAAACATCAGGGATGAAGCTTAAGGAAGCCAGAAGCCAGCCTCCATCTACCATTCCACAAAATGATCTTAAGAAACCTCCTGTCCTGTTGGTTGTGATGTTTAACTTTGCAGGCTGCCCCCCTCCCCACAGTTATAAGACATAAACTGAACGAGTCTTTGCCAAAGTCAGCGAAAATATGTGCAGGCAGCAGCAGACACAGGTCTGAGGTTCGCACTAGGGGGTCTGTCAGCCAGCCCACGTCTCCAGCTGGGCTGTAGCTGGCATGTGTGTGGATCTCTGGGCGAGGGGCAACTTTCTCAGGAGACCTCTGATGCAGATGACTCCATATGTAGTCACTGGGTCTTTATGGAGGACCTCTGCAGGCTTGAAAAGGCTGCATGCAAACATTCCTTGGCCCTTTTGGTGCAGCAGTGCGCTGTGTCATGCTTAATAGAGCTTTGTTGAAGTTGTGAGCTTTTATCATCCCCGTTCCAGGCTCATTATCCTCCTTGCTGATTTATACCCCAACTTTCAGTTTCGCTGATTGTATCGAGCTTTGTTTATAGTCTGTGTCTCTAAGTTACTTAATCATAAGCAAGAGCAATTAATAATGTATTAAAGCAGACGTCTTGCCAGTTGATTGCAGTGTTGTAAGAGATACCAAGAGCAGCTTTCAATGTTCGGTTTTTGATACGTAAAGTTGGCTATTTTGGTGACCAAATAAGTCTCTTTAAGCCAATATATGTGATTGTATTGGCTGAAAAGAGAAGTCAAAGCCTGCAAAAACAGTGAGTAATCAAAATGACTGCATGCTAATTTGTATCCAAGATTCATATTCATATGTTCATAGATACTAGGTCAGCCAGAGATCCATAGAAGCTGGGAGATGTGGCAGTTACGCCTGCCAGGGGCACAACTTGCTGCGAAACATCCTCAGCCGTGAGCTGTCCGGCTTGATCTCGCCTTGCTGGCACCACTGACGTTAACGTTGTAATTCTGTAACGGTAATTTGTGTCTCTTACTCTGTTTCCTCTGTTCCCCTGTGAGTTCAGACCCGCTCGCTCTCAGACTGGCAGTGGTGTTAAGAGAAGTGATCAGGGCTGACGTTGTGCCTTCTCACGACATGGCCTTTTGTTAATGTGGACAATAAAGCAGATTTGCACAGGTTACCCAGGATAATGTGTCATTTTCTTAAGCCTTAATGACTGCCTTTTAGACACTCATACATGCACGCATTGATTCAGAGATCCCTGTGCGTGTGTTTTACACATTTATAACCCTTTACACCTGGTGTTCTTAGGGTGAGCAGGTAATGCATGTCAGGGAGGACACTTTGTGCTACTTCCGGTTTTACAAACTAAAACTGAAAGGCTTCTGCGTTTCGCTAAATAGCTCATTTCTTCTTGTGCTTTGACTAGTTTGTTTCCTTGATTGAAAGTCTCATCCAGCTGTAGGAGACTGACCAGTCAGCACACAGCAGGAGCTCAACGCTTAAGTGAAATCTAGGTCCTTTTGTTTGAAATGGTAATTTACAAATCCTGTCCTACCTTAAAGTCTCCCCCACAACATATGGGTTATCTTGTCACCCTAGATATTTCAGACCCCTTTATTTTCAGTGACCTCTAAGTGAAATGTAGCCTTTTTCTTCGATTGTGGAGGTAGGCGGCAGACCACCGCAGCACAAGAGATATGGGTGACTTTGTCACCAATACAGACCACTGGTGTTTTCCCATAATCAGTCACCGGGCTACCGACGGGGATAAGATCGGTTTCTAAGAAAGGAATTATTTTCAACATTTCCCTAGCTATGTTTGTTTTTGGTCTAAAAAAAACTTGTGTAATGTTTTCCATAATTTTAGTGGAATGTTGTAAAGTATAATTTATTACACTGAAGTGTTTCTAACTGTCAGCAAATTCATTATCATTCAATGAGTTAAACATTTAGTATTATTTTTAGCTTTTTTAATGTGATTATTGTAAACCAAGCCAAGTAATATATCTTGGATTACAGTTTGACTCAGTTAATGGTACCAGAACATGTTACAGTGTGAGAAAATCTGGAATTAATATTATGTACCAGACCCTATTCCCGGTTACGTAACATAACCTTCCGGGGAGACAGAGATCGAGTAAATAAAACTGCTGCATTTTTTTATAGGAGAATAAACATCTAGAAAAGGTCATTTACTGTAAATCACAGTAACATTACTCTCCCTATGGTCTCTGTATAACAGAAAGAAAATCTGAAACTCATGGACATATTTTCTAATAAAAATCTTAATACAATACATGGAATGCAATCGTTTGGTTGTATCATTACAGCTGTGACAGACATTTTTTGCAGCAACCATTCGATATCATACCTTGCATACCCAATAGCATGCCCTGTTTGGTTGATCAATATCTCATCAAGTTATTTGACTAATTAAGTTTATTAAGTGAGCTGGTGGTTAAATTTAACAAATACGTGGAATGGCTGGGGTGACCTAGGGAGAGGTTGCCACAATGGCAGTGGTGTGACATGCTCTCTTCTTCTGCCTCTGCAGTGCTTTGCTACCTCAGTGATCATGATAAAGATTTTTAGTAAAAGGACGGATCAACGGCAACTTCATCAAATTCGTGTGTTTTCCCTGTGGTGTGGATCCTCGCCAAATTGAGTTTTTCTTGTTTGTTAATTGCCATTCTCATGGTTCCTTTCCTAGCATCAGATCAGGACTTGGATCCAGCTAACTGATCCCGGCGGGCGGTCTGCCATCATCTAGTCTGTGTGTCACCCTATTTGTGTTCTGAGAATTTATGGGAAGCTGGTTGGAAATGTGAAAAAGGGTGAGGGCTCTTGTAGCACAAATATCAGGAAGCGGAAGTGCGGACCTTGCGAGGCCAAGCGGATCTGCTGGCCACTAACGTTGTGGTGCAGAACGTGGGAATTCTCTGACTTCTGAGTGCTGAGGTGATATGATCAAAGCTGCGTGTCCGTTTCTTTATTTGAAATTTCTGAAGGGAAAACACAATCTGCTCTCTGTTTGGCAGTAAAATTATCTTTTGATGCATCTGACCCTACTTTTCTCTTCACTTTTTGGTGGAATTTCCCTATTGACGGACTCTTCATTCTTGAAAGTGGCAGGTTTTGTATCTAAGTGCTCTGTCACTGGTTGGAGATCCATATATGGCAGTAACACTGGCGGACGTGGCTTCGAAGGCAGGTTGGCTTGTTCTCCTGAAGGACTTTTCCCTTCCTGGGCACTTTTCCTTTCCTGGGCTTTGGGTAAATCACTCAGAGCAGAAGTCCAGCACCGCTGGTTAATATTTAGCCTGGGGGGAGGGGGGGGCGGGGAAGGCAGTACTAGTTGAATGCAATCCGCCGCGTGAACACCTGGCCCTCGGACCGGTCGCCATCAGCAACATTAATCATCGGCGGCCGGAGCAGGAAGCAGGTTCACTTCCTGTTCACCTGACTCCATTTCCCCTGCTCGTCAATCCTGCCACATTGTTTCTCTGGACCTTGTTTCTTCCGCCAGTGGATTATTTTTGGTTCACACGCATATTTATTCAGACTTAAATGAAGTGAACCGCTCCACTGATTAACGTAATTGACTGTGCCCCCGCGCTTTGATGTGTACTCTCCCGCTAGCACCCATGTTTTTGTGTAAACAACCTTCCCCTTTGGCACATTGCTAAATGAGAGTCCTGTGTGTCTCAGAAACACCTCCATCCTCACTTGCTCATATGCGTCGCCATGACACGGGTCACCATGGCGAGGTGGGAGCTGTCCGCTCGGCCCACGGCAGGCAGCCGCCTCCTGCTCACCCCTGACTGGAAACCGTAGCCTTCCAGAGATAATGGTATATTTAGCTCCTGTTAACGCAGTGCTGAAAGCCGTGCTATTATTTCTAGAGGAGTTCTGTGCATGCCCCCCCACCCCCCACCATCCCCGCTGACAGGAGGTCAACATGTCCCATTCTGACTGGTGCCCAAAGCGAACGGCGTCCCGGGATTTCCCTACAAAACATGGAGAGGTGCCGAATGCAGGGTATGATGGGTAATGGAAAATGGAGACTGATGGACTAGCTGGGCAGTTAGTGTTTACAGCGATATTAATTTGTTTTGGTGACATAAAACTTTACTGATCCCGGCGGGGGCTGGGGGGGTGGATGGGGGTTGGTGGATGTAGTCCAGCAGCACTGCAAAAATAGGTCAATCCCAGCACAATGATTCCCCTCCAAAGAAATAAATTATATACAATAAATAAGAAAGCAGGGTACCCCCTGAACCGGGCAGCAGTCCATGGCAATGCACTCCGGCACACTCAGGGCAAATTAAATTGGCCAGTTCACTAGGCAAAAATCCTTCCACAGGTTTATAGGACCCAGCATTTGTAAATATATTTTTAAACCTCTAAGTGTGTCCTTTGGACAGAGGGAGGAATTTAAGAGCACCTAGAGGAAAAAGCAGAGGAACACGGAGAAAAGATAAAAGTGGGGGCAGCTGAGAGCTGGATTTCCAGCAGGACCCTGGAACTAGGAAAGGGGGAGCATTGCAGCACACACACACACACACAGACACACACACACACACGCACACACGCACACAGATGCACACACATGCACACACACACACACACACACACAGACACACATGCACACACACATAGACACACAGACACACACACACACATGCACAAACACACACACACAGACACACACACACAGACACACATGCACACACACATAGACACACAGACACACACACGCACACAGACACACACAGACACATACGCACACAGACGCACACACACACACACACACACACACAAGCGCACACACACATACACGTAGGGTAAACATATCCTTATGGGGACCGCTCATTCATTTCAATGGGGAAAATGCTAACGCTAACTATGACAACCTTAACCCCTGCCCTGCCCTGACCATAACCATAAGTAACCAAACAAAATACAAGAGTTTTTGCATTTTTTGCATTTTCATAGACGTCACCGATTTTTATAAAATTGAGTTTTCCCTTTTGGGGACCAGGAAACTGGTCCCCAGAAGGGAAAAAAATGGATATTTATCACATTATGGGGACATTCTGTAGGTAAATAGGTAAATAGGTAAAATAGGTAATAGGTAAACTTGCTCACACAGACACACGCACGCACACACACAGACACACATACACACGCACACACACACGTGACTTGCACGTATTCAGCAATATCAGTATTTTTTTTACTTGCTAATTTCAGTTTTGCAGAAACAATCCATCCCTTTCACTCATTGCATGCAGGCCGCTCTCTCTCACACACACTGAGAGTCGCGTCTCCTGCAAGAATGGGAGCCTTTATCTCAGGAAACACGATTTCCTACTAAATATGATGAGTAATTAGTAATTTGTGAATGGGAAAGAGGCCAGTCTTAGAGCCTGCCCCCACCCCCCCCATTCGCAGCCTACGATGCCAGTTTGGTATTGCAGAGTACGATAGCGGCTATTCTCTGCAGCTGCCCCGATGCTCGTGGGGGGGGGGGGCTTCGTGGGTGTCGGGCTGCCGCTGGGCCCTAACACACTTCCTGCACGGACTCAGGAGCAGCCTGCCAGACGTGACAGTGACAGTACGAGCCTGAACTGATGCCCCTTGGTTTTTTTCTAAAATCTCTTCTGGGAATGGAACAGAGACAAGAATGTTTGTTTTTTTCTTTTCTTTTTTTTTTTTTGCTTATTTTATGAATCCCCCAGTGCGATGTGGTTTAAGAGACCGAAAGAAGAAAAGAAGCCCTATGGTTCAATTTCATTTTAGGGTCCCTTCAGGGATCCTAGTATAAAATCCACTGGCTTTCGCTCTTTCAATGCCCGAATTCTTCCATTACGACATTTCATGCTGCAGAAAATAAGCTATTGTAAACGCCGTCTTTTAACACAGTAACCCTAAACACTATACATGCAGACAGAGTTTCGACAGACGCTGGGAAGGATTTAGTTTGACATTCTAAAAAACTGAAATCAGTCACTGGTGAGGGATACGCACGCAATATGCAAATGTGTCATTTTGAAATACTTTCGAGACCTGGGGGTGGCGATTGCTACCACCAGTTTTAGATGCATGTGATTATATTTTTGAGTCGATGTGATGCGATACTGTAACCCTTCTCCAAGACTGTCACAAGTGCACCTGATTTCTGGGCTGAGCTCAGCTGTGCTGATGAAAGGTCACATTATGAGAAGAGTGAATGTAGTAAATACATCCCCAGGAGGCCTACAGATCTCAAACCAAAGTGAACTGCTTCGTTTTGTCTACCGGATAAAAATGATACAAAACCGTCTATTCAAAATGTGCGTAAATTCACTGATAATAAGAAACTGATGCACTTTGCTGATAGTGACGTTCAAGGCTATAATTATATCTGTACTAGCAAGAAAATCCAAAAATATCATATCTGTCAAAGCTGATAGTATTTTGATAATGTATCTCGAATTTTTGACCTGCAACCCTGAACTGTATAAGAGATGGGATTGATGGATGGATAGATGGATGGATGGATGGATGGATGGATGGATGGATGGATTTTCGATATACCTAATTAAATTGGATGACTCTGCATTGCATCAGTCATCTGCCTCAGAAAATGGCACCATTGAAAACAGCGTTCATGGATAAAATCAGATAATCTAGGTAGTCTGATTACTGCTAATCTAGATAGCTTTGGGAAGCCCCATCCACATTTGTTTCCAATGCTAATGTACAGGGGTCTAAATGGATTTTAATATAGTTGCCCAGTAAACTTATAACTTGGAAATAAATAAGGGTCCTGTCACAGGGTTGTCAAATGGACACTGCGCTTTGCATGAGTGTAATATCACTACTAAATGTGTAGCATTAGGGTGAGTCCATAGGCTTAATCATCAAGTCCTATTGTCTGCAGGCCACACGATTAAGACGCAGTCAGCAGAGTGACTGGACAAAGATCTTCCAGAAATTATGTTGATGTGAAATAAAGGGAGTGTAAAATTGTCAGCGATAAACTAAGTTCTGTTTTGGATGGAGCACTGCAGATTCAGGCTTTAGCATTAAAACTGCATAATGCGTTCTGCTGCGTAATCCGCATAGAAAGTATTCGATTTTTATGGTAGTCAGTTTCCAGACGTTAAACATCTTAGCCTAGTGTGGCCAGAACTTTGTGTCTTCTGTATCCCTTGGGTGGAACAGTTGTGGTTTTGTGTTAAAGCGACGAGCCCAATTACTCCATGTCCAGTGAGATTATGCGTCTGCAAAAGCCTCCGATATGTATGAGGCTTTAACTTAAGCCCCATTTCTGGAGGAAGGCGCTGTTTCGCCGCCTTAATGAGCCAGGCTTCATCACAGGCTAAGCCAGCGTCAGAATGCTGACTGGATCAGAGCTGTGTGGTGGGGATTTCTGCAGCCCAGACATCAGGGCATTTTCCAAACTTCCGGCCTTGTCACTATAATGAAAAAACCAGGTTGTGAGTACCTGAAGGCCTCCCTCTCTACCAGACTTTAAAAGATATAATTATGTATGATATACTACATAATTGTTTCCCAAAATGTGACATTTGGTAATTACCTTAATAAAGCATCTGGAAAATCTTCATTTGACAATCATTTTTACTCCTTCAATTCTAAATTATATTCTTGTCTCATCGTATATCTCCACACACACAGACATAAAGGCCCTGGTCATGTTTCACAGACCAATATGCCAAAATGCTTGACCCTTTTGGATGTCATTAAACGCTGACTCATGTCTCAAATGATGTCCTTCTTGTCATGCTTTATATGATTTCCCAGATACCCCTCTTGAATGGGAACAACAACTCCTGAAAAAGTTCTATTACAAAGAAAGAAGCGGTCATGCAGTGTGAAAATAAAGACCTACTGGAGACACATGCAGTTTAAATTGTCTCCAACAGGGGGCAACATCTTCAGTGTGTCTAAGCTCCTGTCATAACATTGCAGCCTACTTTTGTGCAATAAGATCAGTAAAATCTCATCTGCCCTTCACACTGTAAGCTCGGCTTCCATGTTACGTATCACCACCATTCTATTAATGGTTTCTATCCTTTTTTTAGCGGCTGAAAGTGGAATTCAAGAATTGTTAAGTGTTTTGTAGCTTTTCTGTGCTCCCACCCCCTACTTCCCATTTTTAACAATCCATTGAGAAAGCTTAAAGAATTTTCCATTGGACTTAACGAGGTCAGTCGTCGGAAACAGAGTTCCCGCTCACGGAGTGCTAGCTCGGTTCGAGGGAGCTAGCCCAGCACCGAGATTGTAATGCAACAGAAATTGCAAAAGTTCCATGCAGATCGCAGTTAACCGTCGCGTTACAAGACTCTGTTAAGCGTAATTACGTTTTATGGGTCTGAAGAGCGTCGTCGGAAAGTGGAGACAGGAGCCCAGTGTCAAGGGTCTGCTGCGGGAGCGAGGGAGAGGGCACCCTGCCAGGAGACCTAACCCATCAGCTAATTTTACCGTCAAGCGGGGGCTGGGGGCAATCAGTGTGTTAGGTCTGGCCAGACAGTGAATGGTGATGTTGCTGGACGGTGGAGGATTATTTTAGGGGGCGTTTTTGACTGTGTTTAAACGAGGGTTGCACATATAAGACATGACTGGGATCTTGTACAATTCAACTGAATAGTCCCCCCCCCAAACCAAAGCTACCATTATCAACATTCACACACTCTTGCCACCCCCCCCCCCCCCCAAGTGTCTGGGGCCCTGAAAGACTTTCTCCCCCTTTAGGGATGGCCTTTTTTGGGTCTCACTGGACACTCTGAATCTAGCAATCCCAAGTGCTGCTTCCTGAATCCTTTAACGCCCTTACCCTGTGTTGAGTAATTCTTCGCCCTTCTCTCATCTCCAAAGGACATCACTTGCTTTTCTGCTGCTGGCGGTACCAGCAAAGAATACGGGTCCATAGTGGAAATCTGTCCCACAGCAGATTCTCTGGAAGACGCAGATGGGACCATCCAAGTGTGGCTGCTGGTGCTCAGTGCAATGATGCTCCAGATAGATGCT
The DNA here is from genome assembly GCA_015163995.2 of Mormyrus lacerda. Taxonomy (NCBI): domain Eukaryota; kingdom Metazoa; phylum Chordata; class Actinopteri; order Osteoglossiformes; family Mormyridae; genus Mormyrus; species Mormyrus lacerda. Next base: position 12,812,177 of record JAABNX020000046.1, on the reverse strand, counting down.
GTAGTAGATTCTCAGCTCCAGAAGAACAGAACGAGCCAAACTGTACATTTTAAACTGCCTCGGAAAGGTTTGCTTTCATTCACCCATTTCCCTTAACCACTTATTGAGTGCATGGTTCTAGGTGGGCCAGGAACCCATCTTAAGACGTGTAGGGCACATGGCATGGGGTCATATTCGGTGACCAGTCCATCACACATACTATGGGCAACTTAGAGACCTCAACTGACCTTCTGGAGGAAACTGGGGATCCTACAGGAAACTCGTGCTGATGAAGCAGCTCTGCTACCCAGCAAACTACCTTGTTTCCTGCATCTACCAGTTTCCTGTCCTTTTTGAGAAAGAATGTTTTTGGGTTCATGAAAAAGAACCTTTTTGTGCATCTCATCATGAGTCTAGTTCTCTTCCCTCTGTTTTACGAGTGAATATGTGCCTGATCAGGAGCATTTAAAAAGATGTGACTTAGACCGTAAATCAGCCTTGGACTAAAGCCTAATGCTATTTTCAGATTAAGAAAGAAGCTGTGTGGCTTCTTCATTTGGTGCCGTTTTCTCTGGCTCAAAATGATTTTATTGCTACCATTTCAGTTTGTCAGCCATGGTGAAAATAACTGAGAGCCACATGCAGTGCAAGGGCGTGTCTCAGCCTCCTTATTTGGTTAGGAAATTAATATTTTCTTAGTAATGAGGATGTTCACCTTTTACACGATGCCACATTAAATTTATGGGACACGCCTGCCATTGAGATTTTATTAAAGTACTTGGCAGTTAAATCATGTTAAAATAAATGATCAGCGTTAAGAAGTTGCATTATGATGAGTTGTTTTTCTCACTTTGGAACTTTTCTAATAATGCTTTTATTTTATCACAATTCTTTTGGCCTTCTGATTACTTTTGAGTTTCAGGGTTTAAGCTTCATGTTATTCCAAGGGTGTTTTTTATTTTTCTATGTGAATGTGCACTTGGTTGATATGGGACAGGACAATGACCAGGATTTGGCTGAAAGGCATATTAAATTTTACCCAGAAAAAAAAAAAAAGATTTGTCAGCTGAGCTTAGACGTAAAGGGGACGGTCATCCTTTCATTCATTGTCATTTGGCTTACGTCTGTGCTATTATAAAACTACAAAGACGTCATCAGACTCAGTCCACGGTGGCCATCTGCATTGTCCCTCACAAACAGCTCCCGTGACAACCAATCGGTTATCCACAGAGTATTTTTTAAGGATAAAGGTCAAGAGAAAAGTCATTGACTTCAGTAAGTGAGGCTTTCTGTATGGTGTCCCACGTGGGAGAGACATACTGAGCGGCTGGGGGGGCTGCAGCCTGTTCCTGATCGGTGTTTCCGCAACCGCTTGGTATGAAGCATTCACGGAGCCCATCCTTGTCCGGCCGAGGAGAGGGTTGTACCACAAACAAGACCCACGGGAGGAAGCAAACTGTTTTCCCGAGGAAGTTGGGGGTTGGTGGGCTGCACGGGATCACTATACCATCTCTCCTGGTGCTGATCCAATAGAGCTTGCACAGGCCATGCAAAGCTTCCACTTTATCTGTGTCAGGACCTAAGCTTCTCTTTGGTTTCTGCTAAAAACGGTTTAGGGGAGCGATATAAGCAGATGACACTGTTCAGGGTAGTTTGATGGAGAGTGTAGGTACAGTCACTTGGGCATCCTGTCCGTACTCAGCTCTGTTATGCAGCCAAGTATAATTACGCTGACATTCTGGTAGCTCCGTCACATCACAATGCAGAAGTCAGTGTAGATCATAATTCTTAATTGTGTATGTGTGACTAAGGGCACAGGAATATGTTTATTTCACCTAAATGTTATACATTTACTGTCAATGTCATGCAAGGAGGCTTGAAACTCGGATGCTCAAGAGGGCAGTATTGATAGTTTGCCACTGTGCCAAAGTGGAAGATAATTAGTGTAAGAGCTGCTAGGAGAGACAGTGTGACGCTGAAACATAATTGTTCTAAAGGCAGTTAGGAGAGACAGTGTGACGCTGAAACATAATTGTTCTAAAGGCAGTTAGGAGAGACAGTGTGACGCTGAAACATAATTGTTCTAAAGGCAGTTAGGAGAGACA
>JAABNX020000046.1:12790671-12805124 GCA_015163995.2 Mormyrus lacerda | reverse complement strand
GGTCACTACCCACAGCTCGTGACCATAGGTGAGGGTAGGAACGTAGATTGACTGGTAAATCGAGAGCTTTGCCTTTTAGCTCAGCTCCTGACAGAACTACTGAAGGAGAAAATAAGGAAAATCACAAGTGAAATAATGATGTCATGTTTGTTTATAATTAATCAATAGTGACACACCTTTTATTCCAAGCAGTTAGTATATTTATTACAATATATAACTCTGCAAAACATACAAAATGAACTACTAAAGGAACAAGTAATGAATAACAAGTTTCATACTGATCATGGTTCATCATCACTGAATCGTGCTGCATCTTTTATCTCAAGTAGCCACTATATTTGTTCACGATTTGTACTTCAGCAGTAACTGAGTATTTATGATTAAGTGTCACCCAGAAAACACACACATGGGTGTGTGTGTGTGTGTGTGTGTGTGTGTGCATAAGCATTTTTCATTTAAACAGCCTATGTAGGAGGAGGTTCCTGAGGTTAGATGTCAAACATGCATACAGTGTTCGAAAGCAAAACATGTGGAGCAGCCAGTTGGTCCCAGTAATATCAGGCAATGATACTGATTGGTCGTCCATGGTCAAAACATCATTCTGTGTGACAGTATTTTTATTCAGTAACTCCTATGATATAACTTAAGCAGCAGTGGTGCAACATACAAAGAACACGGCACGAGTTGCACCTAACCGTAAGGTCAAACTTAAGCTTAGCTGGTGCAGCCCATTTCCGGAGACCAGATTGATTGTTTATTACTGGGGAGATGCTGGATCTCTGTGACCACTGGCTGATAGTCGACATAACCTTTATGCTGGTTAAACACTTTTTTGCATATTCAATGGAACCTGACAGTCCAAATTCACACAGTCCAGCCTTGTTCTTTAAGCCTGCAGTGATTGCATGCGTACTTTAGCTGCTTACAGTACAGGGACTATCAGACCTCAGAATGTAACTTTCAGAGTTGGGGGTGTGAGGAGAGGTAATCTGTTTATGATGAGGGGAGGGAGGGTGTCAATGTCTTCTTTCCCGCCCCTGAGACCGGGTTGACCACCCTTGTTAAATGCCGAGCACGTCCTTAGAGATGGGCACTGTTTGTGTGGTTGTCAGGAACTCTTCTCCCATGTGTAAATGAGGAAAAGCACTGTTTGTTTTGGCTCCCGGTGGAGGTTTGAATCAGATAAGTACAACAAGTGAGTCAGTTGTGTGTTGACTTTGAGTCTCCGCCCCCCCTCCCCAGTCCACGCCACCCCCTGCCTGCCTTCTTCCGTTTCCCCTTGGCTTCCATGCACTTCCCCGATTTTTACGCATGACGAGGGACAGGTGTCATCCACAGATGAGTAATGTGCAGGTCTCCGCCCAGGGAGTTATGCTGACCCTTAATTGAAATGCCAAAGTCCTGCTATAGCGAGCTAGCGGGCCATGTCAGGGCCATAATGGGGACCAGCGGGGATTACCCTTTGTGTGCCGTCATTTTTGCTCCACCTCTCCAGTTTGAGGAAATGAGGTATCAGCAAAGATCGGGCACTCCGAATTTCCGTGACCCTGGTCACCGTGGCCGTATCTGATGACCGCGGCTTCTGAGGGCCGATATGGTTGTGGTTGGAACGGATCCAGGAAGGCAGGGATGCTCCGTGTGCCCTCTCCTCCGTGATGTCCGTCTCCGGTCTGCACTATCGCTTCAGGAAGTGGGGCGGTGTGTGCGAGTGGGAAGCTGCCCGACAAGGTAAACGGGCGTCACTCATGATGCGGGCTGGGTCTGCGTAGCTTGGCGCTGTGCTTGCCAGGACAGGCCTCTCCAAACAGAACCCAGCACACAACTGATACTGGAGGGAGACACATCTTCACAGAGAACCTGGAACATGACCGATTCTGGATGTCCATATGTCTCCAAACAGAACCTGGCACATGATTGATCCTGGAGGGAGACGCGTCACTAAACAGAACTTATCACATGACCGATCCTAGAGGCTGACACGTTTCCACAGAGGCTGTTTTTTCCCCATTGCAATCGGTTCCATTTTTTTAAAACAATCCTGCGTGGGAATAACACCAGGGTCACTGTAAATTCCATAAGAATTTGAACAGTATCTTTAAAATGTCACGCCTCTGGTATCCTGACAGGAAAGATTCATAAAAATGTGCATGATCCTCAAATAATGGATATTTAAATATGTAATTATGGATAAATATGGAAATAAACCAGAATACATTTTAACACACATTAACCTTCCTATATATGGATGCCGGTGTTCTATATAACTCATTTTTATATTACTGGCTCACCCCCTTGAATGCCGGCCCTTTAACACCTCGGGCGTAAAGCCCAGCTACAACCGTCTTTGCTGTCACACAAGGTGTGACTTCTGGGGTGACCAGTCACTGGTGTGACAGATTTATGACATAAGCCATGCAAATACTTCAGTCATATGAGTATCAGTGTGCATCATATGATATCATCACGTAAGGTATATGTGAGTACGGCTTGAATGAAAAATTGAATTTGCATAAGGCGGTGATAGTATGTAGCTAGATAGTAGTATGGAAATGTTAACTGGCAGCAATGAATCTCTGCTTACGGGAGGTAGCTGTAAGAAGCTGGCTCGACAGGCAGATTACCTGCCAGCTGATGCCTAGTGTGCGCGCCACACGCTCCAGGAATTTCAGTGTGCTACGGCGCCCTCTTCTGGATTCCTGCAGAATTGCAGCTCCCCTGCACCTGAGCGGCAAGGGGGGGGTGGCGGCGATCTTGCCATGGAGCACCACACTCGTGTAAGGATGAAGCACCCTTTTTGTGACGAAAAAGTGGACCGATCTCCTATCTTTCATCCTCGGCTCATTCTAAAAATAGCCACCAAGCAGCATTTCTTAAGCGTACAGGAATTAGATTGCATGGTATGACTGGAATTAGCTTGAGTTAGGAAAACAGGATTTTTATTTTCGCTCCCCCATCATTGTAATTTAGATTTCATGGCGCATTAGAGGTTGAATTATGTGAAAATGGTTGGTTATGGTTGCGATTGTGGTTTGGAGTGAAGGCTGATGTCTGATAGTGGGTGTCAGTGCTAAATTGGGTAATTTAGTTAGTGACAGAGTGGTTTGGTTTCGAAGTAATCTGATTTTTATTAAATGTGTTTTTATACCAAACGCTTAATGTCTGCTGGACATTAGCAGTGGGCACGCCATGCCGTCAGTCCTGCTGGAAGGGTGCTGGCCACGTTAGGCACGTCTCCTGGGTGCGGTTCCGAACTGTTTTCAGGAAGCTCATGATGCCCGATCCACCAGTCCCCCTCTCTTCCAGTGAGGTGGGGGCCTTGCCCAGAGCCTCCACCTCATCCGGGGTTCCCTGGGAGCGGAGCTGGCGTGCCCGGGCGGCCGGCACAGTGATGAAGCGTCCCACTATGTTGATGTGGTAGTTACGTAGGGCCAGCAGCCGGGACACGCAGCGATGATAAGAGTCCAGTAGAGGGCCGCTGGCCCGGTCCTGGACAAAGTGGCGCAGGGAGGGGCTCGCTGAGATGTCGTGGATGAGCTGCTTGTGGGTGGGGGGCATGTACTCTCTCATCCGGGACAGAAAAGCACCTGCCCAGGCAGACACCAGCCTCAACTGCATGCCACCTTAAACTTCCCAGGATTCCCCGCTCTGACTTCAACTTTCCACCCCCTTCCTAAACACACACAGCTTAGTGCTCTCCGGGCACTCGGCCCCTTACCGCTTTGCTCCTCATGCTGGACCCCCAGGAGCTCGTCAAAGCAGTGCAGCAGGCTGCTCTGAGCCGCGCTCCCCCCAGAGAACTCCATGGGCTCCTCCCGCACCCCCTCATATACCAGCCCCTCCCTCATGGAGGGGTTGTCCTTCCACCTGAATGAAAGCCATAAACATTAAGCAGTCGTTTGGATGATGGAGGGGTACCACACATTCCTCGGGGGCCCCGAGCAGCCCCTACCCAGAGAGGTAGATCCGCATGATGCCGTAGAAGACGTCTGGGTTGACGTACTCTGGAACAGCATGAGGAGAAGAGGGTCAAAGGTCATGGGTAAGCGCCGGGCGGAGCCCCTTGCCCATTTCGCCACTGTCCATACCGTGCATCAGTTTGAGCGCCTCCGTCATGCCATGCAGAGCCTCTGCTATTTCCTCCAGTGCCTGCGACACCCCCAACGAGTCCCCGGCCCACACTCCATTTATGACCTTCGGGATGGCCTGAAACACATGACCGCCGCTCCAGGTGACCCCCATGACCCCGCACAGCGTCCCGGAGCTCTGCCTTCCACAATACCTCTCTAGATTTGGACTTTTGTTTTTTCTGTGTCAGTGCTTGGAGCAGTAAACACACTCTGTCGAGGGAGCCGTAACAGAGGAGCAGAGGCACGGCATAGAAAGACAAAGTGTTGTATTTACTCCTCATTTAAGTAAATGTATCAATGCAGCAAACAGTCTCTATAGAGTTATACAACCGGGGAGCGTAAATGATCACCCGACCACTTTCTTTAAGTGTTCATCCAATCAGGGCAGGACCCTTAACAAGTGAGGGCATGAGGCAGGGGGCAACCTGGATTGGGTGTCAGTCCACACACTCCCACCCAACACCAGGAGAATGTGTTCAGTCCCTCAAGCTGCCCTGTACTCCGGTAGATCACTTTCTCCTTCTGTGAGTCATTAGCCCCCCACCCCCCCAAAGCTACCAGCTGCTGTCACCTTCAGGCCGGGTATGGCTGCCACCTCTACCAGGAGGGTCACCATGAAGAAGCCGCGTGCGCTCTCTCCTCCTGGGATGGTGATAATCAGTTCTAGGTTCCTGAGACAGTAAGAGCCATCATGTCATTGCCATGGTTACAGCTGCAGAGGAGCTGAACATCATCCAGAATTAATTCACTCACTCACCTACTTATTCATTCACTCATTCACCTACTCATTCATTCATTGACACATGCGCATACTCGTTCATTCATTCACTCACTGACTTTCTCTCTCTCTCTCTCTCATTCTGTTTCAGTAAATTTTTTTCTCAACTCTGCTCAGATTTCTATTACTATTACTTTAAAATGGCCATAAAATGTAACAAGCAAGATACTATCTGGGAGGAGGAGTGTAACCTTGACATTGGTGTTCAGACGGAGATACTCACTCCATGTCGAAGGGTCTGGCGCAGGAACCCACAATGGCCATGAAAATGAAAATAGGAGAGAGATTTGAAAGTCCTTAGAGATGTGGGAGAGCCATGTGCTGAGAACTATATGTACCAGATACCCCCAACTCAGCCGTTTGTTTCACCAAGAATTGGCCCACCAATTGGCCCAGGGGAAGAAGGTCCTTTTTCAGGGGCAAACCAAGAATGCACTTGATGAAAATTAACAACCCTCAACTTAGAAATCGAACTCTGTTTATCATTCAGCTCTTGTACTTGCTATTTGTAGATTAAAAACCCCAAAATTAAAATGAAACCCATTGTGAAACCTTGCCTGCACATTTCCTCATTTCCTTATTTCCTGATCTCCACATACCTGCCCTCCACCCAAGATACTGTGTCTGTCACAGGGTACATTTCAACCTACCATTCTGCACGATTTTCACGCAGAAGCAGGATGACTGGAAGCTCCTGAAGTTCCAGTTTAATGTACCACCAGGGGGTGTCTGCTAGCTCACATTTAAGGCCTCAGGGCAACTAAACAATGCTCCCAGAGGTATGACTAGAGGGATTTCTGCAAAATGGTAGCTTGGTACCCAGGACTGTACCTGTGTGGGTGTGTGTATGGGTGTGTGTGTGTGCACTCTCACCCTTCTGGGTTTTTTTTTTTCCAGTTGGCCAGCACTCCGTCAGCATGGGTTAGGATAGGGGGCAACCCCAGCCGCTGGGACACGTCCCAGAATGGCACGGCCAGATTTCGGGGCAGCACCTCGAAGGTCACATGAGTATAACTCAGTATTTACATGGTCATTAGCACAGTTGCCTCATAGTTCCAGGGCTGGGGCTTCAAGTCAAACTGAGTTGTGTAAATTCCTTATTGTGTGTGTGTGGTTCAAGTATACCTTACCTTGAGGGGACTAATTGTCCCCACTACGTAATGATTCCCATTTTTCTTCCTGGTCCCCATAAGGGAAAACTCTATTTTATAAAAATCTGTGACTGTAATGAAAAAACTCTTGTGTTTTGTTTGGTTACTTATGGTTATGGTTAGGGCTGGGTAGGGGTTAAGGTTGTCATAGTTAGCATTTTTCTCATAGAAATGAATGAACAGTCCCCAAAAAGATACGATTACATTACTGTGTGTGTGTGTGCTCTGTAATTAACTGGCATTCCATCCATTGTATTTCCCAAGCTTTGTGCCCTGTGTCACTTAGGATAGGCTTCAGGCCTCCTGTACGACCTTGTATACGATAGATGACTGGAAGATGGATGAATTAATGCATGTAAGGAAAATACTTAGCGCTACTAACTCAGTCACTAAATCAAATGCCAAGATTTTACAGTCTACTGCCCATGCAGAGACAATGGCTGTTTAATCAGTCAGTCGACAGGTGTGATGCCTGCACATGTGCTGTGTGACTCAGAAGACCTTCACTGTGCCGTGCTCGCCCTCCTGCCACACGTAGCCCATGGTTATCGTGCTAAGGGCCAGATGAGCCAGTCTCAGCTCTCCGTGACTCTCAAGGAAGTGCGATTCCAGCAGGGGCATCTGGGGGGAAAAGTGAGCACTTGTGATTGGCCATGTCTGGTGATTTTCAGTGGCCTGAGTTTCATTTGCATGGCTCAGGTTTAGAGACAGCGACCCCTAGAGGTGCCAGAAAGAATTTCACTTGACCAACATTAGAGGGGGAGGCTCACATACATTTACAAACATTTTTACAGGATGTTTACAGAGATATTACTGGCATGCACAGATACGCAAAAAGAAAAAACTGGAATAATTGTATTCACCCCTGCCAGGTCAAGTCTTAAGATAAGACCTGCCTCCTTACGGATTCAAGTCACTGGCGATGTCAGACAATGACTGCAACAGTTACAGGTGAATTACGGTGAAGGACGTGTCTCACCTGATGGACACGAGACCGCAGCGTGTGGGACTGAACGAGCTGAGGAACACTCCGGGCAATGTCCATCCAGGGTCTGTAGTAAGTCGGCAGCTCTGTCTTTTAGGACATTGACATAGACTGTTGACTATCATGTTGACTGACATTTACATTCATCTTCACTTATTTAGCAGGTGCTCTTGTCCCAAGTGACGCACAAGTGCGGCAGATAATAAATGGCATAGCAACTAGGGTACAAGTGCTTCCAGTGAATGACCAGTAACAAGTGTGAGATGGTTATGGGAACAAGAGCCATACAAAACACTATAGGATCTAATATCAGAAAAGCTATTCAAGTAACATCTTGAAAGTCTAGTAGGAACTAAATGTAAATACAAAAGAGCATCCAGTAGCGCCACATGAAACCAATTTAATGGAACAGCGAGGACAGAGAGCTGGGGGACTCAGTGGTAGGATAAAGTTGGGTCAGGTGTTCCCAGCACCCGGGTTCTGAAGGTTGTGAGGAATTCTGCAGAATAGAAATAGCTGAGTAGATCTTTCCACACATCAAAAATGTCTCTTACGAGATTCATTCTCACACTGGGACAAATTGCGTTATTACCACCTCCAACTGGAAACTTCAAAGTCATAAAAAGTCATAAAGACAAGCTAATGGTAAATACACATGGGGGAGATGCTGCTGCTCCTCCTGAAGAGGATCCGGCTGGTCGTATCAGTGCCGATGTCTTATGGCTTAACATCTCATCTCAGTTTCCTGTCAGTTCATCTCTGAGATTCGTAGCTGCACAGAAGTAACATTCTTACCGACCAAAAAAAAATTCAGCCTCCCAACCCTCAGCCTGGGACTGCGTATCTTCACTCCTACCTGAGCTCTTTCACCACAGGGAACTCCAGAGGGTCCTGGGTCAAGAGCCCACATTTTATGTGAATGTAAAGCCAGCTCAATCTTTCACACTAGCTCAGGCTCCTTAAACCAGAAGGTTAGTGTTTCATATTCCAAAAGCCAGGTCTATCAACATGGTCTAATCCTACTAGGTCCATTCTGCTGATGCCTGCTGCTCAAATGGTACCACAACTGACCCCGACCTTTCACATCTTTTGGTGGATTTTAGGCTAAATCCAGCCCTGCTCACTGCAGAACATCAGCCTCATACCTGGCTCCCGGTGTGGGTCCAGGCCACCCTATTTCAGGCCAGGATACACAAGTTCTTCTTGGTGCCTTTCATTGGGGGTCTTAGCCAGACAATAATTTGCCTGGACTTTTCCCACAGACCCCATTGTCACCACACTACGGTCACAGTCTTCAGAGGGGGGGAGGTCTCAATGACATCTACATTATTAAGGTTCTAGTACGTGTCAGATCTGAAATTGATTGCTTGGAGGATTTTATATTGACAGTGAATTTGGGAAGGGGGGGGCAGGTTGACATACTGTATGGCACACATGGGGGGGGGGGGGAGTTAAGCAGCAGTGAGTAGCACAGGAGCCCAGCATCAGGATGGAATCTGTACGAGTGGTGACTACGGGCAACACAAGCATTTCCCTAAAATTTGAATGTGTGGCACAGTAGCACGTTTCCCTCCTCTGTGATATCTTTGCTGACAAGGATAAAGTTCACCTACATAACAAATACAACAGCATATCAACGAGTATTGTGCGACAGTCAAAAGAAATGCTTAAAGCTGTTTATCTGAGTAGTACGCGCCTATTTGCTCAGAACAAAAAAACAGAATTTAGCATTAGAACACAGGAAAATTCCGAGCAATACAATAAAAACTAGTTAGAACTTCTTTTGTTCTCCATGAAGTTAGTGATGTTTTGTCAGATGGCAAGATGGACTCCACTTCAGTTTCCAAACCTCTCCTCAGACGCACCCCAGACATTGCATACATTTCTTAAATGCTATCACTAGCTCATTTAATTAATTAATTTAGTTAGTTTAAAGAAAAGTCAATGAGATATTGATTAGCTATACGAGGTGTAGTTGAGTAAAAAAAAAAACATTGGTGTATTGTATGTTTGCGGCAAATACTGAGGTGATTTTAGCTGAGGTTTTGCAATAGCTATGCTGACACACTTTGACAGGCGTAATAACAGTTTTACACCAAAATGATCATCATTTAAGCATCATTTTCACACATATATACACATGTACGTATGTATACAGTATACACATGTGTCTGTGGGTGTAGATTATGTTCATATTACATTGGGGGGACCAAATGTGTTAATGACATTTTCAGGTCCCCACAAAGATCTGTGACTGCAATAAAAAAACAAAAAATGCTAAATGGCTTGTATTTTGTTTGGTTACTTATGGTTATGGTTAGGGCTGGGTAGGGAGCAAGGTTGTCATGTTGGGATTAGAGTTTTCCCCATAGAAATGAATGAAGAGTCCCCAAAAAGATATAATTACAAACCTGTGAGTGTGTGTGTGTGTGTGTCTGTTATTGTAGGGGTGTTTGAATAGACAGGCCTAAGGTATGATTTTAGCCTGGCTTCAAACAGCTGTACTTTTTTAATTACTAACAAACCAGCAGCATATTGTTAAAGCTGATTATCTTACTTCATAACTGCCTGCTTTCCATTGTTCACTTTGGGGTCCATTAAACTCCATTATATCATTTTATTCCAATTTTCAAGGGTATTGGATTTATTTTCCAGTTTTTTTTTTGCCTCTATTTTCTCCAGCGCTTTTTGGCTGTTATTATAAGTGCCGTTAAAGAAAAAATGTAATGCGTTGGCCTATATTTTTCAAACTTTTAGAAGATCTCATAAACACTGCAGCAAACAGGTTACAGTAGAGCTGCAGCCTGGAGACAGTCGCTCCGTGTGAGTTAATGAAAAACCTCACTGAACAGACTTCCACCAACTTCTGCTCCACAACTTAACATGAAGATTAAACAAAACCTTTATGCTGCCCCATTAAGAATTTACTAAGGCTGACAATTCGATCCATTCTGGAATTAACAACACGGCAACTGCCGCGCGAAGCCATGAACCCATTTAAAGGGGATTTTCAACAAAAAAATAGAGCGGAAATGCACAAAAGGATAAAATTTCAGCGAGGCCTCCTGGGGGGGGGGCAGTTTGATCAGAGGGAAATATGACGGATGCATCATAAACACGATGATGTTCTGGTGCTCCTTACCTGTGGGGCAGGTAGGATGAAGCCACACTCCTCGGAGACGTGGTACGCACTGAGAGAGAAGGGCTGCCATGGGAGGGCCATGCCGGGGGCCGCAATCCCCTGCTGCACAGGAGCTCCTTCCAGACGCTGTGAGGGAGGCACTTCAAGCCGGTGACCCCATCTGTACCCATCCGAGTCCCACCGGCAGGAAAGTGAGCGTGTCAATAAAACACGTCCCAATACCGCAACCCCCCTCCCCCCTTACACAACACTTTACCTTTAGTCACAAACTTTACACAGTTATCTGCTGAACTAGAAATGCCGTACTCAGGGGCAAGGGTTCAGGGCAGTCAGCTGGGGAGGCATCTGACCGGTGATAACTGCTCCGGCTGATGCAGAGCAGGACAGCTACACGGTGCCACTGCAGATCCTGGGCTATATGAAAGCCCATCTTATTGGTCCCCCAACCCAGACCAATCCAATTATGTTCCAAATTTTTTAGGGCCCCTGTCACTCAGGAGACCTTGGACTCATCAAAACTCCCCCCCCCCCCTCCCCTTTTTACAGCATCTTTGCAGCTACATTTTCAGCCTGTACAGGTAATACAGAGTCTGCCCAGGAAAAAGAGGCAGTGAAAAAGTGAAAGGCCTTCATTAAATTGCTTCACCTACTATGACTGGAAGTCTGTCTTCTGGTAGCCTGCAGTTATATCCATCTTTTTGTATTACGATGAGCTGCCTTCCTGCTACTGCTATGTCCTAGGATAGCCTCTGGGCCGGCAAGCCGTCACAGCTATTTACACTGCCTTTATTTATTTAGCCGAGCAGGGCCAGCCAGTCCTTGGAGCTCTCGGGGTTAAGGGCCTCGCTCAAGGGCCCGATGCCGACATCACTGTGACCTTCCAATAATGGGCGCGGAGCCTCACACCACCCCCTTTAGCGAATGGCTAATTGTTGGATGAACTGACAGTTAAATAAATATAGCTATCACATGTTCGCTAATCAAACTATGACACTCAATGCAATATCACCATTATTAGACTGATTAAAAGGCGATCAATGTGGTGCTCTAGTGGTTATGGTTGAGGCTTCCCACCTCCAGGGTTGCGGGTTCGAATCCTCTGAGTGTGGCCCGCGATGTGCCAGCATCTCAGCCGCTGCACCTTCTTCACCATGGTGCTTCTTAAGCAGTGAGGAAGATGGATGGAAAATACAATAATGTTTGGTCCATCACAAATATGCAAAGATGTTTTACAGTATTTTTTGTGTGCTAAACGGCAAAATAACATCATGAACATTATCAGTGACCCGGCATCCTGTCAGGATACAGCTAATCTATAACATTCATCTTTGTATCATAGACATGAAGACTTTATAAAAACAAAGTAATTTAAAAATGCTATTTACCGTGAAGCACATTGGTAATATAGGAGAAAAGCCCTATTGATACATTTACATGGTCACACGTTTATAGTAAATTGTATAATTACCGCAGTCAGAGTGAGCTACCAAGAAACATTAAGCATGACAGTGATGTATTGCCCCCTACTGGTACCCAATACACCTTTACAGTGACAGTGACCAGCAGATTTACATTCATAGGTTGGGTGTTAGAAGCACAAAAAGGATGCCAAGTATGCAGAAAAATATTTAATATTTTATAATGCTGACATTTATTCCTAGACTTCACCCTTTTATTATTGCATATGCATTCCTGAAGGGCAAAGAGATTGCTCCATCAAAGAATGTTCCACGTGTTTCTCTATTGTCATTGCGTATTGCACATCTATGGTCTCATTATCTATATTCTGATCTCAGACCCTTTAATAATGGAATTGGAGCCTTAGCTTTGCGGTTTGCTGTATGACACTGGCGTCTAAAAACACATCAGGATGCCAGCGGTGTCCACGGCTTTACATTGTTTCCAAGTGCCCAGCTGATATCAGTGTACAGTGTTCAGCTGCATAACCACTGACCTGTACAATGAATTTTCTTTCATTTGTACAGTTGGCAATTGTTTGTTCCCTTTCGAAGAGCTGACGATTTCATTTACACAGGGAGAACAACAGGGGGTGTAGTTGTGTACAAATTCTCAGTTTCATATGATAAGTAAATACAGGGCTCACCCGTTCCGGTCCTGGAAGGTCAGAATCTGACACAGTTTGTACTTTTCTCTGCTCAGACACACCTACCAAACCTGATAATTTGCTGATTAAGATGTGTTTGAGCTAGGAAATGTGCAGACCACCCTGTCAGTCAGGGACCCATGAAACCCCCCCCCCCTCCGCCCCCTTTTATGGCACTTCAGGTGATAGTGTATCGTTCAGGGTGGTGTTTAGCTCGGAAGGGGATGAATCTGTGCCTATGGTCAGAATGTTGTGAGTTCAAAGCCGGAGGCCAGCAGAGGAATCACCACGGAGCCCTTGAGAAAGGTCCTTATCCCCAGTGGCTGCAGGGATCTCGACTGGCCCTGCAGTCTGCCACCATCCTCTTATCTGTACAGACGCTGCATGTAAATCATAGAGAGCAGGAAGTGACATCAAGGAATCAAAAGAATTCCTACTTACAGGCAGTCCCTGGGTTACGAACGAGGTCTGATCCCCAAGTCTGTGTATAAATTGAATTTATAGGTAAGTTGGAATATTAATAATAGAATTGTGCATAATGCAATAGTACACCGTAGTAAAATAAACGGTATATGATACTGTACTGTACCTCATTACAAACCACTACATTTAACCCAAATACAATAGGCTCTATAGCAGTCAGTTCAAAAATACGAGTTGTCCAGAAGTCAGATGTCCTTAAGCCAGGGGCTGCCAGTATTATACTAATGGCAAATGAAGTATACTTTCACTTACCGATAGGCTAAACACTAAAACGGCTAAGCTGCACAATCTAAGTGCTACTGAATGTTTTGCCATTTTTAGACGTCTCACATACAGCCTCCCTCCTGGGATTATCACACAGTACAGTGTGTAGAGTTTACAGGGAATGATGCGATTAAAAAAGCATCCAGTCAGAGGCAGCTCTGTGGGCAAAAAAACACCCCATTAATGAGAATGGTCAGAGGAGGATGGCCGGACTTGTTAATGCTAACAGGAAGGTCACAAGTGCAAAAATAACAGCTCAGTACCACAGTGGTGTGCAGAAAGGCTTCACTGAATGCAGCACTCATTAACCCTCAAAGCGGTTCTGGAGGCAAGAGTGGGTCCTAGCCGGTATTAGTTTGCCGTTCCTGATAAAATGGTCAGTGAGTGTAATGCTGCTGTACATTGTGTTCCTTCCCACAATCCTGGCAGGATGGCTGAACTGCAGAAAGACAAGAAAGGGCGAATGGACTGGGTCATATCAGCTGACGACGGACAGCTGTACAGATATACACGTACCTTTCTGCAGTGAAGTCAGCATCCCTGTGGAGGAAGACTGGAATGAAACATGAAGAAAAACGATGAGAAGAATATGGTAACTAGATATAAGCATTGGAACGCCCAGTGCCCAGCAAAGATCTCCCGAAAGAGAGCCCAGTGAAAACGCTGAGTCAGAATCTCCTCAAGGCCACGGCTTGGGTTCTAGTCTGCGTGTCCTTGTTATCAAAACATTCTCATTTTGAGAAACATATTAGAGAACCAGGATGTCCTCCAAGTGTGGGCACTGTATAATGTGATATCTGTAAAAACGAGAGCAGATTTCCGGAGGCGGATCCAGGGGAGTAGGAACTGGGAAGCACGTGTAATCCCAAATATTTAAACTGGCTTTATTTGTCCCCCCACCTTAAATTATTAAGTTGTGTCCGTCGTCGTCCCCCACCCCCCCCCCCCCAGAGTACTTCTTTAGGTTAAAAGACTGCAGTAGCCGTTGAAGCCCATGAAGTACACACCTCGATGCCAACGGGGGCGGGGCTGGGTGGCAACGGTACAATCTATCAGCGGGGAGAATAGGAGAGTGCGATGCTCGTTCCAAATCCAAATCGTTACCTGGGGCCCTGGGATGGTCTGGTGCATGTGGTTTGCTAAGTCAGCATCCTCTTAGAAGATGCCCTTACCAGGATCGGCCCAAGGGCGTAGGAGGGAGTTAAACAGGAGGGGGAGGGGGGGGCTGAGAATGGAAAAAGTTCTCGACCTGGTGGGGGGAGTCAGTGGGTAAGCAGCTGATCTGTACCAGGTATACCTGGGTGAGAGCAGGCTTATTTGTTTTAAGATAAATGCCTCTATTTAAAAAAAAAAAAAAAAGTAAAAAAAATGGTGTCATTGGTGGGTCTTTTTTTTGGGGGGGGGCCACAATGGCTCATC
>JAABNX020000046.1:12752268-12762978 GCA_015163995.2 Mormyrus lacerda | reverse complement strand
AGGAATGATGCTTGGGGGGGGGGGGGAGCTGGGCTGTGCTCTTAGTACCAGGCCATGTGTGCAGAGCAGCGAGAGCATGAAAAAAATGTAGATAAATCCTACACACACACATTCATACTGGTCAGATTTCACTGAGCTCTTAATTAGGCTGTCTGTCGTATTAATCTCATGCCAATGGTGACACGTGTCGTGTGTGGCTCAGGGGGTTGGGATTCATTGTCCTGGATCAGAAGGTTATCAGTTCAAATCCCACGGTTGACTGAGTGATTTTACCATTGGGCCTAACCCCAGTCTCTCCAGGGATTGGCTGACTCTGCCTCTTCAACTGCATGTTGCTTTGGATCAAAGCGTTTGCTGAATATATAAATGTCTGTTAATTGCTTTTATTTCCCAACCCGGTCACCATAATTGTTTTATACATTCAGTGGTCAGTTTATAAGGTTCGCCTGCTCCTTTTCGCAAACAACCTGCTCCTCTGAATGGCCAATCGTGTGCCTGCGTCATGCCGGCAAGGTCAAGAGTTTCAGTTACTATTTAATTGAGCATTAGAACAGCTAAGACACAAGCGATTTTAATCATGGTGTGATTGTTGGTGCCAGACATGGTGGTTCCAGCATCTCAGAAACAGCCTCCCTCCTGGGATTTTCACGCACTACAGTGTCTAGAGTTTACAGAGAATGGTGTGACTCTTTAAAGCTAACAGGAAGGCCGAAAGTGCAAAAATAACAGCTCGGTACCACAATGGTGTGCAGAATGGCTTCTCTGAACACACAATTCCGCTACCCTTGGTGCAGTTTTGGAGCCACCTAGTAAAGTGATCACTGGGATTATGTGATACTGCACGTTTATGAATAGAAATCTGCGGTCAGGAGCCTAAGCCCAGTTGCAGTTGATTTTCAGTAAATGTCTGTGGAGAAAGATGGTGCCGAGTGCCTGGGGGGCAGGACAGAGGGAGAGGGCCGTCACTCAGGGGGGGTCCCATGTGGCACAGCTTGTCCCAACCCCCATCCACCCATGCGGTCTAGCTTCTGGCCACAGGGTTTCATTATAGAGAGACTTAATCAGCTTGGAGGGGGGGGCTGAAATTTGGGAACCTTCTGGTTTGTTTTTTTTTTTTTTTGCCTGTCTCTCAGAAGCGGCCCATTCCCGCCCTCATCTGAAGGTGGCCGTCCGTTATCATTACCGTTATAGCTGTGGTGTGCTCCGAATTAGCTTAGTCGGGAGGGCAGCGCGGGGGGCCCGCGTGCCATCGACGCTGAGACATCCCGCTGGCAGGGGGCGCTCACGAGCCTCCTGCTAACGTGGAGCTGCTGCAATGTGATGCCCAGGGACATGGAGGAGGTGAGCGCCTTAGCCGTGCCTGTGAATAAAAGCCGCCCGATCGCTCACAGGCTTCACATCGCTAACTGCTGCTAATGGCTCTGCCCCCCCCTCTCTTTCTCACTCTGTGTGTGAATGATTTTGTATGCTTTGCTAAATAGATAGGTATGGGGGCGGTGAGAGAGGATTTAAAGTCAGCCCCCCACCCCCCGGTTATTTTATTTTTTTTCTTTCTCTCGATGCGCCTGAATGTTCTATTCTGCGAGCTGCCGATGACGACAGGAGCGCACTGAGCCTGGCAGTGCCCACTGCAGGCTGCCGTCTCCGGGCTGCCCACTCTTCCCCGGGCCTGGCACGGCGAGGTGCAGCGCGGGTGGGGTTCCGCCAAAGAGCACCCCGTCATTCCCCGGGAAGCCCACACATCCACCCAGGGAGGATTCCTCAGAGGTCCTCCTGCGGGGGGCTCGCCGGAGGGAGAAGCCGCGGAGCCTGTGCTTGTCCCCCCCCCCCCCGACGTCGCTACGTCCCCATTCCATCCGCAGGTCGCCGCGATAGGCGCTCGCCCTGCACGTGTGCACTGCAGGCTCTCCGCCGCACATAGGCCAGTGACACGGAAAGTGCAGCGGTAAATCTGGCACTTTTATTGGCCTATGAACGGCGTGCGGCATTAAACTACACCTTGGTTTCTGTTTCTTACCTCCCCCTGGGCTTGTGTTCCCGCTCGATGCAGTGCCACTGCCATTAAACTGACCCACTTAACGTGCCCCCCCCCCCTCCCCAGAAACATACGCTGGGCGCTGAGAGAATTATCGGCACTGTTACGCGAAGCCTCTCGGGCTGAATGGCGGGAGGCTGTAAGCCGCGTAATCCGCGGCTCTACAAAGCGGAGCTGTTGCTACATGTTCCATGGGCCCCTAGGGGCCGCCGATGGGAGCCCAGGTGCCAGAGGCAATTGTAGGGTTATAAAGCTGGGGGGGGGGTGGTGCATAAGAGGGAGCTTACAGTGGGGAATACCAAAGTATTAGCCAATGAGATGCTTTGAATTGGTGAGTGACAAGGGATGTGCCCTCCAAGGGCCAATCAGCTTTCAGCTGGGGCCAGTGCTCTGTGGCCCCGCCCTTGTATGTGGCCCTGCCAGGTGTTGAGGACTGAGGTGTGGGAACCAGACCCCCAAGGTCTGTCTACAGAACGTGCCCCCTACCAGGCCGCTGTGGCCCGCTACACCTGCAGCCCAGCGTTAGCATTTCTCTCTTCGTTATCCCTCCATTTCTTCTCCTCTTCTCCCTTTTCTCTTCTTTCTCTCTATAGGAGTGGGAAGAGCTCAGGCGGCATAAAGCTCCACCAGCTGTGGGAGAGTAAAATATGATTTAAATTACCGTGAAAATGTGTTTTACCATCAATGGGGGGATTAGGGCGAGATCCCGGCAATGGCCGGCCGTGGTGAACGGCTTGGGCGCCGCTCGTAGGCAGGGTAGCAAGATGGATGCCTGGCGCTTGGCTGAAGCAACATTGCCAAATCCCACCGGTTCCACTCACGCCCCCCTGCCTCTTAAGGGGATTCCTCACGCCCTAGATGGGAAGTCTTTCAAAGAGAGTGATACTTTTCCTCCTGTTTTCCCCCCAGCTACCACTCTGTCCATCAATACACACACACACACACACACAGAAACACACACATGCCTGTATTCATATCTTTGTGGGGACTCTCCATTCATTTTTATGGGACAAACTATAATCCCAACAATGACCCTTAACCCCTACCCAGCCCTAACCTTAACCATAAGTAACCAAACTAAATGCAGGGCTTTTTGCCATTTTTACTTTGTAGTCACAGATTTTGATAAAATTGAATTTCCCCTTGTGAGGACCGAAAAAATGGTCCCCACAATGTCAAAATAGCAGGCTTTTATCAAATCGTGGGGACATTTGCTCCCCACAGTGTAAAGTACATGTACACCTGGACCACACACCTACACACACACACGCACATGTTCCTTTGTCTATGACATGAGTGTGTGCAGCATGGAGGGATGGAGGAGATATAGAAGTAATATATGGCGCGGGATTAAAATGGAGTCCTCATATATTTAATAAGCACCACATTTGCAAGGTACAGAGCTCATTAAAACGGGAGAGTATAACAGCAGCTCGTCTAGGAGGGGCAGGCCGAGGCGAGATTCATAATGCCAGCCATACCCCGGCGTAAGATAAACATAAAGAAATTAAATTCTATTTATACAAAGCATAGAAACCGCAGCAGGGAGCAGGGGGTGCACACAGGGAGCCGCGTGCTTAAAGAGGGGGTTTGGCCAGCCGTGGCGGGTAGTAGCCCCCCCTTGCTGTTTAAGGTCCCATCTGAGAAGGGCCCATCACTACCCACATCAAGGTCCGAGGGGGGGCTGCTTTGGTCTTCCGCTCCCCGCCCCCGGGCATCACCACTGGATGCGTCGGAGGAGTTCCTGGACGGATCCGGCTTGGGCAAAAACGCTCTTCCTGTTCACGGTTCGGCCTTAACCACTGCATCCATTCGTTTAAATATAACTGCAGGGGGCGCTCTGAGACACTCCGCGCTCACGCTCGGTCATGTCCTTGTCCTATCCCTGGATGAAGAGGGCGGACAAGGAAGGGTGGGGTGACAGGGCACTTTGGCATCAGCATGCCTCTTGTGGGCGCTTGTCTGAAAGGACAAAGCAAATCAATTTACTGTCATAATCTCATTGCCGGTTTCCACTGTCACCCTTCCCACCCGTCTCCAGAAACTCCAGACCCCGTCAGAAATAGAACCACACACGCCATTTATAGAAGTGAAAGGTTCTGCGGAAAATAACCAGGAGAGTACAGTAGCAGGCGCTGTTTTTTTTTTTTCTGGGGAGGGGGGGGGGTTTCTCCAAGTGTAGCTTGTGTATGTAAAAGCCCGGTGAGGGTAGCTGTGAGAGTTTATTGATGAAAAACGTCAAAGCACCTTTTCAGTTTGCACCTACGTTCATTTCAATGCACAGCTGAATCAAACTGCAGGAATATTTAAATCCCCTTAAGATGCAATCTGCATTTCCTTACACCGGTACCGGGACCCGCCAAACCTGCTTTGGTTATACCAGACGTTGGTTCCTGGGTCCGTTCCATCGAGGGAGAATCTTACTGATTGGGAAATCAAAAGCCTCGTTAAAGCTGCTGAATTCAGGTGCTGGGTAGTAAGAGTCATTTCTGGCTGTATTAACGGCGATTGTTTATACTGGGATATGCTGCGCGATCTCATGGAGAGTTTTTGCATAAAAATGCCATGCTTAGAATTGCGTAACAAGGCATTTAGTGCTCCAGTTGCATTCTGAGAAACACTGGGCCAGATTTCGCACTTTCTTTTGCCGCATTGTAAAATTTACACCTGTTTTTATCCCTCTGAGTAATGTAATGTAAACGCAATCTGCATTTCCTTGGGTTTAACTGTATGCGAGGTTGGAGAAAGGGTCAGATTTTATAAATTCATATTTAAAGGAAAACCACTTGTAAATGAATGACATTGTATCATCTGTACATCTTTGCATCTGTCATCAATCTGCTTGTCCTGGTGAGGATCACAGGCCTTGAACATCTTTGGAGACTAATTTGTTTGGTAGAAATCTCAGAAGGAACGTATCAGATGGTATTCAGGGTGTCGTCCTCCTGAATATTGTAGATGACCGTGGTGGCTGAATCGAGGCATGACTCATCCAGTGCCCCTGAGAGTGCGCCTTCAACGTCGGTGGGAAGGCTGCGTTCCCCCTGCCGTCTGTCTGACTCCTTAACACATCACGAATCGCCCTTTAACCCTGATGCTCCGTATCTCTGCTGTCTCATGCTCTTCGTCCTGATGCCCTGAACCGAGCGGTGGTGTGAGATGCTCGGTCGCTCCCGGGGAATGACACCACTTACACGCCGAACATGCATGTAGCGGTTTACAGTCATGAGCGACGCATGTAAAGTAGTTGCACATTAGCATGCAGCAGCATTGTTACACGCGGCGCATGTCTATGTTCAAGTGGCGCCACTGAGTGGCAGTATATATGGTATAATAAGCACTTAATGGTTTGTGACTCGGCGGCCAAACTTTGATAAAGTCGGAAAATACAAGCAGCCGATCCGTGGCTCAGTGCCGCGCGTGTTTTTAATCCAAAGTCCCCGTGAGCTGCCTTACTTCCGTAAAGCTCGTCACTCATCCTGGCGAAATGCCTCCATCCCCTCTCCCAGTCTGCGCGTATGTGCCGTCTACCTGATAAATCGCTAGCCTCCGTCGGCAGGCTGACGGACGCGTCCGGGCCGCAGCGCATTAGCGGGATGCATTTGACACAAGCGGGAAGCGACAGGCGGGGTAATTCTGGAGTAGCGGCGGGCAGATACGCGATTGTGACCCGTGTCGGCATGAAGCCTTTGTTGTCCTAAGGGTTCGGTGTTAAAAATAATAAGGAGGGTGGGATGGTCTTACAGCCAAGGAGCTTAGAAGCAAAATCTCAAATAAGCTTGATTTTCCTCAGCCAATCGCGTTGGATTTTTCAGGGGGTTTGTTGTTGATCATTTCAACTGACTCACATAACCTACCCCCCCCCCCGAAATAAAAACACTAGAGGTTTATGTGGCTTTACAAAAAATGTATCTAGACATTTATCCAGTTTAATCTCCTTAACATATTAAAGTGATTTGCATTACCCTGCAGTGACGGGAGCTCCACTGAGCTCCTCCCCCTCAAGGCAAGGCCATGCGGGGAAACGTGGACACTTGTGTTTTTCCCAGGAAAGAAGCCTGATCCGCAGAGCCGTCCGCCTGTGCCGGAATGGAGGCCGGAGGACAGGGCAGCTCGGCGTTCCCCTCTGGAAACGCTGGAACGCTCAGTGACACCGTGGAGATGCGAGGTGGCGGGAGAGGAACGGTGCAGCAAAGGGGGGCCACATCAGAGCGTCGGAGCAGGGTGTCCTGTCGCTCTGAGACGTACTTAACCTTTCCTGAAGAGACAGGCCGGAGCCCCTCCTCGTATCCGCGGCGACAGCCTCCACGTGCCCGCGTCTCCCCCCGTCCAGGCCAAAATGTCAACGTCAAAACCGTTAATGGATCCCTGGCGCAAGGTGCGATGTGTCAGCCCCCCCCCCTCGATTCACTAGGACGCCGGGGGTGTGGGGTCATACCCAGATTGGCGTCCTGTGACACCCTGTCACCTTGTCGTGTGATCTAGCGATGACCCCCTATGTCCGTCTCCCTTTTACTCTCAGCTGTTTACATCCACTTATATGTACTTTTATCTATGTATTTGTCTTGTTTCCTTCTTGGGGAATAATCTGACCACTAACATCTGCGTTCTTCATCTGTTTCCCTGTACGACTGTCTTCCTTTAAGTGCTGCATGGTCTGGCTGTTTGAAGATGTGATTAAATGAAGAAGCGATTGGTCAGTAGCTGGCGTAGCTTGTTTTTACGTTGAGGATGTCTCCCCTCAATGCTCTTGACAAATTATCGGTAATAATTAATGCCGGAGGGATTTGGCCTTTCCTGCATACGGAATCAGACTGATCTGGGTAGCGCCGGGACAGTAGGAGCCAGGAACACCTGCCGTCTTGCCCTCTGGGAAATAAACGTATTTTGAGCCAAAAACAGTGCAGTATTTCATTTATTTTGAATTAAATCTTTATTTACTTTAATTGTTGTGTTCTATCCTTCCTAGAAATCTACCAGCCCTTAGTGTTTTTATGTTATTTGGTTAAAAATGGAATAAAATTCAATATTAATCATATATACTTGCATTCTAAATCAAATTAGGTTGTTTTGGTTCTCGATCCCGAATCCCGGTCAACGTCAGTCAGTCCGTCTCGCGGCCGTTAGGGAGCGGCCAGCGGGTCCGTCGTCAGGACAGCGCTTTTCTGACTTTTTAAATATGGAGAGAGAGCGTCGAAACCCTGCCAGCGTGGCTGGGCTCCTACACTTCACTTCAAACAAACTCCCTCACCAGCTGGCCCTCGGTTTTCACAACAGAAATTAAAAAAAAAAAAAAAGCTGAAGGATGTGAGAATACCTAAGCATTTAGCTTAACCACACATCTCGTGCCAGAAGAAGCTCACAGTTTTATTTCATTTTTTTTTTCTTTCCTAAATCCTGCAAAATGGCGCTCGGGGTTCTTCCTAGAGAAAAAATAAAGAAGAAAGTTGTGATTGAGGGAGAGGAAGAAAGGGGGTTTGTGTGTGCAGGAATGTGGATTTCTTCCTGCCGTAAAATCCTAATTGTGCCTCGGAGGCCTGGTACCATGTCGGGTGCCCGCGCTCTGCTCCGCTTCACTCGACGCGATTTGCGGCTCCCTCTGCCTGTTGAGGAAACGTCGTTCGGCTGTAACCCTTTTGGAGCACGAACCGGCCTCGTCACGCCAGGGCGGGGAGGGATGGGTGGCCGTATTTTAGCCTTCCGTGGGTGGAACTGGGGTGGGGGGTCTGTCAGTTCTGCATGTGCAGGTGCCGCAGGAGGCTGCCTTCCTCATGGACATGGTCTACAGGCACGGTAGGGAGCCGGAAAGTGAGTACGGAATGGCGCTCGGATGCTGAGATCCCCACAATATGGACATGACAGGTGTGTCAGTCTCGAGATCTTAATTCACAACTCGTGCCTTAGAGTGGCCATAAGCTTGGCGGAGCGTGGGGGGGGGGGGGCTTCAGGAAACACATTAGCATCCATCACGGCCCCGAGGGAGAGTGCAGGTAGTGCCGCCGCGCCCGACCCCCCCCGGAGCTGCACGGCTGGCACCGGAAGGCTGGCGACTGTGGCTTTGTGGCCCATTCCTGCGAACATGACTAATCCTCACCGCATTTACTGCGCTGGCTTGCGTCCGCCGCAGCACTAATGTTTGTTGTAGGTGTTTGCGGTGCGCTCGCCTGGTGCGCTGCGTTATTTTGACGCCCTGTATTTCATTAATGACTGCCACCTTCTCCTTATTATGGGCTGTTCGATTGGTTGGCAGCCAGAGCATTTTCTGGGTTGGGGCTGGGGGATCGGTTCTGATGGCCTTCCCCGCACCCTGCTGCTTGGCCTCTTGTTGGCCACATGCACGCACCCTCCGGCGGCTCAGAAAGGAAGATGCCTGTATTCATTTCGGGAAGCGTTTCCTCGCAGTTTGTATCCTTGAGGTCCCAGATTTCAGCCTTTTTTCCTGCCGTTGGTAACAAAGACTCTGTATGTGGTCTGTGCCCACCTCCTGTGGATCGACAAACATTGTTGCTAACAACACAGACATCATGGGTTCAAATCCCAAGGAATTGGGGTTGTTGATTGTAAGTTGTAACCCCTCTACTGTGAGTTGTTTTAGATAAAAGCATGAGATAAATGAATAAAATGTTACATGAATGATTAAAGTAAATGGTGGATTTCCGACAAAACTGGGAGCTGCAACTGTGGGCAGTTAATGAATACTGTTAGGGCCTCTACATGTTGTGG
The DNA here is from genome assembly GCA_015163995.2 of Mormyrus lacerda. Taxonomy (NCBI): domain Eukaryota; kingdom Metazoa; phylum Chordata; class Actinopteri; order Osteoglossiformes; family Mormyridae; genus Mormyrus; species Mormyrus lacerda. The sequence continues at coordinate 12,754,220 of JAABNX020000046.1, read as the reverse complement.
GTCTTTTGGATGGGAGAGGATCCCCCCCTCTCGGGGTCTGCCCGCCCAGTCCAGATACACTCCTACTGCAGGAGTAGCTTTTATCTTCGCGCGGTGAAGGACTGTGACGGCCTCCTCCCTGAGCACCTTGGGCAGCACTCTCGAGGGTAGGAGGTACGCGGTTTCCCCGTCTGCAAGGCAGACTTCAGGCTCCGCCCCCTGTTTGTTTTTCATCTTTGTAAATTTTACAATCGAGTCAGAGGGCAGCTGCTCCTCCAATCATTTCTACGTCCCGTTCATCCCCACGGCACTTTCAGAAGCCTTTTATTATGATTATTGTTTTTAGCTGTATTGTTAGTTTTTCTGTAATACTGTAGTATTACAGAAAACTAATGAAATGGCATGAAAGTAGTCAGATCACTTATGGGCAAACCTCTGTCCCCCCACCACCCTGTTAAAATAACACAGATAATGGGATTCATAAAGGCAGAGTATTCAAGCAGTCAGGCCTGGTTTTGTCCAGTGAGTGTCCATTTACTGGGTGATTGTCACCACTGTACAGGCTTATCAGTCTGTAATCCATATTCCTGAAGTCATTCATAAAGCCAAATTTACAGCTGCATTATATGTATGAGGATCTTTCAGGACAGAAGTTTCCTCTGTCTTTGTTACAGTAGAAGGTGGCAGTGGTGGCTTAATGGTTGGGGAAGCACATTGTAATTGAAAGATTGCTGGTTTGAATCCCCGACCAGCAAGGCATCGCTAATTAATACATTATAATTGTATTATTTATCTGCAGGTTTCTTAAATCTTGAGTGACCCCCTCCCTATTAAAAATGGAGTGGATATGAATACTCAGCAAAAAAAAAAACACGGACATGTGTGGAGTTTTCAAAACATACTTCTGGGCTCCTTCTGAGCCCTGGAGCAGCACTCCGCAGACAGGTTGGTGTGTGAAACGGCAGTCACGTTACTCCTGGCAAGCAGTGAGCCATTTTGGTGGCAGCGAGAAGCTCCCACTGGCAGTCAGGGCGGCAGTGGACGTGTCACGGTTTGGAGAAGCTTTGCTGCCACGGGACTCGGAGCACTTGTCATCTTTGAAGGATCCGTGAATTCTGCTCAGTACCAGGAAAATCGATGTCAGACTGAAACAGTTTAGCGAGTCTAAATCGGAAAGACTGAAGAACGCGAGAGTTAGTCCCAGACTGACGTGTGCAGTCCATACCAGAAGCCATGGAGATAGTGTGGTGGGGTCTGTAGCGAGCAGCTGACAGTAACGAGACCCCTAATGGGAGGAGGGGGAGGGTCATCATTCTCCAGGGGGCCGTGCACTGATGGGAGGGGGCTGCCTGCACCCGTCTTTGCTATTCGATTAATGCAGACACCAAATATTAGCTCACGTGTGTGTAATCTGTTTCTGAAGATGAACATGAATAAAATAACACAGGGTGATGTTTCCAGCCGACAGTGGCGCTAACCAGAAACTGATGCATATTCATGGGGGGTCTCTTTCTGCTCAGACTGCATGTTTACTATTATTATTAGTATTATTATTCATAATGTTGAGAATAATAGAAAAATTGTTCGTGATACTCGCTTATCGTTATGTCATTATTTGAAAGATGTTCTTGTACACGCAGGTGCATGGATGCCAAACTGCGACAGAATTCCTTTCAAGCATACAAAAAAAAAAAGTCAACCTACTTCTTTGTCGTTTTGCAAAACAAGTAGCCTGTAACGACTGCAACGGTCCTCTTTTGGCCTGGGGTCGCAATTTCCACGGCTGCACCAAAACAGTCGCTGGTCGCAGCTCCGAAGCTGTTTGGTGTGTTTTGTCATTTAAATGGACCTTTGAAATGTCTGGGTGCTTTTTTTTTTTTGTTTGTGAAAGAGGATACTGTGGGCAGAACATGGGACCGGTGATTGTCTCTTGTTACCTTTGACAGCGACCCCTCCCAGAGTGACCCGGCCAC
>JAABNX020000046.1:12707422-12718659 GCA_015163995.2 Mormyrus lacerda | reverse complement strand
ATCATCAGCACGGCCGCTTCCCCCCCATCCCCTCACCCAGCATCCCACCAGGTGAGTCCTGCGGGAGGATTCCATCCCGGAGACTCCTCGGGTGCTGCATCGTCGCAGCAGATGCGGCGGGATCTGCCGTGACAGCCCTGCCTCCCTCCCTCCTGCCTGCCTCCCTTTAGCGCGGTGACGTTCGGTGACACCGGTAGACAATCCGCCGCTTGCCGGGCAGGTGCAGCCACACGCTCAGACAGGCAAAGCAACGATAATGTAATAACGCTCATCGTGATTAATGTGAGTAATGAGTAATAATATTATTGCTTCCCGTGCGTTCGGTGTGTCATCGCAAACCTGAAAACACACGGGGACTGGCTCAGAGTGAGCATGTGGTGCAAGCAGTGACCAGTGGCATCTTTATCCCTTACCAGCAACAAGCAACTAGTTATCATAGTGTCTCTTAACGATATTGATTTAAGGAGGTTCAGATACTGCATTAAACTAGTTATAGTAGTCAGGTGATGTATAATGTATAGGTATTCCATTCGGAGATGCCTGTCTGGATGCTGGCGTATATATGTGGGTGGGGCTACAGGGGGACGGGTCCCAGCTGACAGCTGATTGGCCCCTGGGGTGTCCCCTTCTCTGTCACTCACTGATTCAAAATATATCATTGGCTAAAGCGAAGGTTGGCCCCTCTGCATGAATTAGAGCCCTTGTTATGGCCAGCCACCTTAAAAAAGTCCTGGAATGGCCCCCGGACAGATGAATGGGATTACATCTCACATGTCAGTGCTATGCAGACGTCAGGTGGGGGCATGAGTTTCCAGGATGCCAGCTCACATCCTCCGCCCTGATCCGCTCCCTCCTCCAGTTTTACAGTTTTGGGGGGTGCCATGCTCTTGGCTTTCCTGGGGGACCCTTGTACATAAACTCAGGCGACCCCGCCCTGCCCCCTCCCCCATCTGCGTTTCATTGGTGAGTTCCCGCACTGTACGGTTGCGGTGTCTTGTAAGATAAGTCCTCGAGTCAAACACTGCCCTCCCCCAGCCCCATATGCCACACCATTAGCAAGCACAAGCCCTTAAATATGCTTTTACTACTGAGCCTTTTCCGGAAGTTTGTAAGCTTCCTTAGTGTGTCTTATGCTGGATTAGCTATACTTAGACTGTAATACATCATTAACCTTAATTTTGTAATTATATCTTGCCATGTTTCCACCAAATGTGATTATTGAATCATGAAGGATATATCAGTCTGAATACTTACTGAAATACTTCAGGTGTACTCTGATATTTCAATAATGAATAACATCCTGCATTGAGTTTACTGGCCAATCAGTCATAAAAAGCTTGAGCAAATTATCATTTTTTAATCTGAATGACGCTTGTAAAAGATTTGGGGGAAATGGTTGATCCTTCATGTAAAATCGGATTGGATCACTCTAATCTGCTAGGAGTTGCATTTGGCTGTCGTTTCTGGTAAAATCTGAAGGCTGTGCTGCTTTGTAGACCCGGCTTGGTGTGTTTCCACCGCACACGTTGTTTCAGACAAAAGAAAGTAAGAGGCAACAATGCAAAGGTTGCTTCTCTGGAGTGCTGTGTGGGATGGGTCCTCCGTGAAGCTGTGTCTCGTAAATGAGCTCCCCCCCACCCCTCGTGAGCCGCATGAGAAGATGCTGGAAGCTTCCTGCTCCTAGAATCACGATTGGCCGGCGTCTTCATTACCGTTTTCTAAAATCCTGTCCTCTGGAAGGAGGCCAGTCTTCCCAGTCCTCGGTTCAGTCACTGGCCAGCAGGTACCCAGGCTTGCTGGCTATCTTCACCTGTAACGCTTGCCAGATCAAGTCCCCCGAGGGACATTGCTGTTGTATTCCCGAGAGAGCTACTGAACTTCCGCCGCTGCAGTCAGTTTCCTCATGAATGAGTCGGTACGACTGTATGTGATACAGGCGTCACTGGGACAGAGGGCATGAGGATGTCCTTCTGACCTTGAGCTGTAGGGGGCATTGTCTCCCCTCTGTAATACCTGGTTTACATTGATAAGCCAGTCTAGGCCTGAATGTTTTCTGCTGTTTTCCCCAGCTTTTGCCAGAAAGGAGGGGAACGTGAACGAGTCTTAATCAGCTCCCCGCATTGGGGATGTTCAGGACGGCAGATGATGGTGCCTTGCTACCCCCCCACCATATTGCTGCCACGCCCGCACTGCACGGGGAGAGCTGTGTGCCACATGAAAATGTCATGGTAATAGGTGTGAATGCCCCCCCCCACCGCCGCTGCCCGGCCCTGGCGGGTAGGTGGGTAAGCATTCTGAAAAGGTTGTCAATCTCTCTGCCATAGTAGGTGACAATGGTCCACTGGAGCGCAGCCAGCCCCATTTTCAGGGCACTAGCGGGGGCTGCGACGGGAAAAGCAGCCAAGCCAGTGCAAGCCCAAACCCTGACCCCCTCCCATCTCTCTGACTCCATTCTGCCTTTTCGTCTGTCCTCCTGTGAGCCTGTAAGCTTTTCCTGCGCCACATTTTAGCCACCCCCGACCCCCCCCCAATGCCTGTCCTCAAGCTTCTGCCACTAATAACTGGCTTCCCGAGGTGCGTGGAGTCTAGCAGGACACAGATCCAGACCGAGCGCACCTGGCGAGGCACTTGGGGAGATCAGCACCAGCGGCCGCCGTGGGGGGAAGACTTTTACTCTTAAATGTTGACTACCTGTTGCTATGGCAATGATTCTGGATTCTATGGGCTTTATTTGCTTATTCTAAATAAAGGTCTACACCCCCCATGATCTCGGGGGTTAAGCAGCAGTCAGTCACACTTGAGCAGTTTTACACACTTAGAGGATTCGAGTCTCTCTCACTCCTCGGCGTGTTTTTATAACCAAACTGCTCACTGACACACTGGTAGCAGCTGATTACACATCCGACTTACACACTGTTTTTTTGCAGGATTTTGGCATGGTGCCATAACACGCATCTGCTTTATCTCTGCACATGTGAAGCAGCAGCCGTCTGTGTACCTTCGGCTGCGCGGACGGGATATTCCCTTCGACCTACGAGATGATCCAGCGATGCTTCTCGGAATGGTCACCGGCTTAGTCTGACTGAAAAGCCCATCCAGTTGTGATGATATTTTTATTGTCATTTTGTCAGTTTGTCAGAAGGCATATACAGGACAGAGATACCACAAGAATAACTGACAAAAAGAAAACAGTAAGAGAAAGGGAAAAAAGGGGAGGAGGGGACATATGGACATGTTCAAATGCAACTTTTTGCACTTGACTCACATTGGCAGCAAACTCGTATAAGCTGGACTATTCAAAAAAAGCTCTTTAAGAGCAGCTGCTGTATTCCACCAGATATTTACGGTGATTGCCTTTGCCTTTTTAATCTTTGCAGTCGTACATTTTAAAGAAACAATATAATGGAATGAGTCAATCCAGAATTGCTTCAGGTTTGTATCTGGGTGTATCAATTGCTGTAGTGTGGTTTTCTTAGCAGCTGTAAAGCCTGCCATTAACAGTCTGTTTTTTTTTTTTTTATCATGCAATGAGAACTGGTACCTTCAGTCATCATTACGCACTAGTAAGCAAGGGTCCAAATCAAAGCATAGTCCTGTAAGATCACATAACATACGAGTGACAAGCTTCCTGAAATGTTGGATCTTTGGACAGTCCCAGAACAGTAGAAACGTACCGGTAGTATCAGTATCAGTGTTGTAAATGCTGCAGTATGGATGGGGAGCAAGTTTCATGAGATACCGTTTGTAGCGTGTACAAAACAAACGATGGATAGTTTTAAAGTGAATAAGTACATGACTAAGGTTTTTGGAAGTAAGGCAGAGATTCGACCGCACTGTTTCCCAATCGGGGTGGAATCCTAACCAAGAGAGTAGTAAATCCCATTTTGATAGAATCGTCAAAGGCTTACGGACACTAAGGAGTAAGTTGTTGTAAATTTTTATGACTGCGCCTTTAGAGGTCTTGACAGGATCAATCCAGCTAAACACTGGCTGATCATTTAAGACAGAATTCCACGGCACGCCATAGGCCTTCACTGCGGATCGTAGTCTGAGGTACAAGAGAAATGAGAAGCCAGATACACTGTATTCTTTTTGAATATCCTGGAATGTGCGCACACCATTTGCATCGAATATATTGGAAAATGTGAGAACCTCCTTGGATGACCAGAGGGGATGAACAAAAGGTTTATGGTCTGACAGAAGGTGGAAATAATTCCATAAAGCAGATTGTTGAGAGATTTTCTTTGAATTACCAATTGCTTTTTCGGCGTTGTACTATGCAGCTAAGGTGGATGAAATGATACTGGCAAGGTTGTGTCGTGAATTACGACGACCTACCCCTGTGAAAGGTAAATCCTGGAGTCCGTGGGGATGCACTATAGCCGATTCGATACTTCTTCATAGCACTGCGCTGTGAGCGTCTGTCCGAGTGCGCATAGCCCTAATTTGAAATGCCCAATGATAGAGCTTGAAATTAGGGAGTGAAAGGACACCATCTGATTGGGTGCGCTGCAAATCCGAGAAGCGTATCCTGGGTCGTCTGCCATTCCAAATAAATTTGGATAAAGCCCATCCAGTTGTATGGATTTCACCTCCTCCTCTGGCATGTGCCCTACAGTGATCCTTTAGTCATGCCCTCCGTTGTCCCCGGGGAAGGCCAGGAGGCTGACATGTTCGCATTCTGGGAGCTTTATCAGTATTTAAGAGCGCTCTCGTCGCTCGTTACCCTACATGCATCTGTGACGAATATAAATAAGGCTGTAGAAGGAGTTCAGTTATCCTCGCTAGCTGCAAGAGCAGGAAAACACTAGCAAGCCAAATGTTTGTTGTTTAAAGTGTTGGCCGGGTTCAAGAGCACAGTCCCCTGTTCCCCTCCCCGCCCCCAGATGTTCACCCTGCTGTAATTTAGCTGTTCATAAGTCTGTACTAGGCTGCCTGTAGCATTCTCCAAATGCTAATCCGATACGCTCACCACTGAGCCGCGATTAGCTGGCCCTTCTCGCCGGTCACATGGGTTTGTACAGGGCCGGGAGGGCAGAGCTTGCCTGACCGCTCGTGACATCCCCGTGAGTGGAGTGGGTGCTGGATGTATCCACCTGAGTTCCATCTGCACCAATTAAGTCCTGTAAAGTGAGGGTCTCCCCAATGTTACACATGGCTCGCCAATGCTGACACTGCGCCGTAGGATTTCCCTGCAGATGGCGTCGTTCCCACTAAAGGTGCTGTCATCGTCTGCAACAACAGGGACATGCCTCCCTGCATCCCTGCCACCGCGCTCTTGGCCATGTGGTATCGGCAATCCCCACTTAGTGAACCTCAACCTTTTTTCTGACATTTTGAAGACCTTTTGTGACCCTTGCCTCTTGATGGTTTCTCAGATATCCCATCATGCTCTTGTCTTGATCCCCAGAGAGTGTTTTTTTTTTTTTTTTTTTGCTGACACAGTCATACTCAACAAAAATAAAAGTGAGTCATTATGGTAACTTTCGCTCAGACATTCCTCCCGATCTGAAAAACCTGCCCGCGTTCAGCACGCAGCAGATGGTCTCAGTAATTTTAGTACATTTGGTCAGTTACAGTCAACGTAGGTGATGTTGACAGGGATTCTTAACTTCAGAATGTTCCGGCGTGTCATGAAGCTCCCAACCTCGCTTCAGGGTTGTTCATATTTCACTCAAACAGAACAAGTGTTGCTGAAAACAGAAGTGCAGGGAATGACACATCAGGAATGAACAAACCGCACTCTACAACAGACTCTGTGGTTTTGATATATTTCGGCACCACAGCTAGAGCGAAACCGTTGCCTGTCTGATGGCGATCGGCAGCCCACCATGAAAGCTCGAAGTGCATTTCAATTCAATATATTTTTATAAAGCACCTTTCGCAACAGAGTCGCCATGAGGTGCTTTGCATGGGTGTTTTGGGAAACATTACGGCTTCACTAACATGGAATAATACAAAACAGGGAAAAGGCAAGATAAACAAATGAAAGAAAGAAAGCCAGGTGACAACGGAGGGGAGGAACCAAAAACTCCCAAGTAGAGAGAAAAAAAAAACATGAACAGCGGAAGCAGAAGAATACAGTTCATCCTTTTTAATGCTGATGTTTTAATAAAGTCCGACAGCCCCCAAGTGCTGTCATCGTTATTTAAGTGTTTCCTCAAGTTAGAGGTCAGAATAAAGGTCCTCAAATGACACATTTCTGAGCTATTAAAGATCTAAACTAGAGAAATCCTGATAGACTGTATACCAAGCTGAAGTGATTGTTACAGCTCATTTTAAGAAATGATCCTTTATTTGCCATTTGCCACATAGGCACATTATATTGCTTCTCTTCACATATCACGCACATACTGAATATGTTACTCACCTTCTTTTGAGGCACAGACATATACGCAGTTGGGAGCTGAGCTCAGCGTCAGGCCATTTATCTGGGGCCCCTGGAGCATTTCGGGGGGGTTAAGGGCCTCGGTCCCAGGTCCAACAGTTATGTCACTGTTCTGCACGGTTGGATGATGTATGGATGAGTGGAGTTTTTTGGTTCCTTAATCATGCAGTTTGTTAAGGATGATAAGTGGCTATTTATTACTATTTATTAGCTGGACAGGTTTATACAAATTTCTTTATGCATTTATTTGTTTGTGTAGACTTTTTCACTTTTTCCAGAATTGATTTTCGGGAAACTGGAAGCCCTCAGTTCAATCTGCGATTCAAGCTATTTTATGGTTTCAGTCTCAGTCTGGGGCTGAACACCTAAGTGACTGGCTGGTGTATCCCATGGGTCCCCATTGCGGTCTGACCCCAGCCCCCCACCCCAGGGCTAATCAGGATGCAGTCAGGTTCTCCTCAGTTCCCATCGCGATCATCCTCGTGTTCCTGCTGGCCAAGCTCGGTCCAACCCTTGCTAGTTATTTCACAGATCAGGTGACCCCCTCCTCAGTACTGGTCCTAGCTGATGTGGCACCATAGGCAAGCTGCCCCCCGTCCGATGCAGAGTGAAAATGCCTAGCAAGTCAGCGCCCCCTGAGAAGTTAGTGCCCAAGACAGCCATCGCTCTGACGTAAGGGGGTGAGCGGCCCTGCTCTGCATTCAAAGGTCAAACAGCTACCCCTTCCATAGCTTTCAGATGCTTCAGCTTAGGGCTTTAGCTACTTTGCTGCTTGCAGGATTTGAAAATGCGTGTACAGCGGCCGCGGCCACATCTGCCCACAAAACCAGAACCAGAAAGCAGCTGAAGTCAGTCACATTGGCACACGGTGTGCAGCACAGCATGTCCGACATCCTCCCTCTTCCGAACAAGCATTAAGTGGGACGTCCCGGATCACTGTGGCAGTGGGACGGATTGGTCTGTTCCATTACCAAATAGGGAGGGCGGGTGTGTGAGGATGAGACCAGTGGTCAGGAGGAAAGTAAATGGCAGTGCGGATCCAAGTGTGTGCAGAAAATGGATAGATGGATGGATGGATGGATTAAATACAATTAAGCACGATCTGAACATGTTGTATAAGTATGTGCTTGTTTGTGTTATCTAAGTACAAATTTATGTCACTTGAATCTGTTCTCACAGTGCATCACAACATCACAAAATTTCCTATGACAGCTCTTTCCCTCCCTGAAAGCTGTGTATTGTCACACTGAAATGGAGGGAGTTTCCCTAAGTTTGAAGGTTTTTACAAGCCTCCCTGATAGACTGATGAGAATATATCTTATTTTAATTGATTTCCCTAAAGCTTGAAATATGCATCCCTTCCTTAGGTAGGAAATGTGTGTATCTGGGGATTCCCACAGGACAGGCAGGCTGGTTACCTGCAGCAAGGTTCAGGGGGCAGGGTGTGCGCTACCGTGCAAACACCACCTGAGCTGATGCCACTCTCCACTCTCACTCCCCGTTGTCACTCCTCACTGTCGCTCCCTGCTGTCACTCCCCACTTTCAGTCCCCATTGTCACTCTCAACTGTCACTCTGTGCTGTTGCTCTCTGCTGTCACTGCCTGATGTCACTCCCCACTGTAACTTCCCACTGTAACTCACCACTGTAACTCACCACTGTAAACTCACCACTGTTACTTTCTGCTGTCAATTCCTGCTGTCACTCTCCACCGTCACTTTCCGCTGTCACTCTCCTCTGTTAATGACTGCAGCCACTCCCTACTGTCACTTCCTACTGTCACTCCCTGCTGTCACTCCCCACTCTTGCTCTCCGCTGTTAATGCCTGTTGTCACTCCCCACTGTCACTTTCCACTGTCAATCCCTGCTGTCCGTCCCCACTCTCACTCCTTGCTGTCACTCTCCATCATCACTCCTCTATCACTCTCCACTGTCGCTCCCCACTGTCACTCTCCATTGTCACTCCCTGTTATTACTCTCTGCTGTCACTCCCCGCTCTTGCTCTCTGCTGTCACTCCTCACTGTCACTTTCCAGTTATTCCCCATCAGTCCTCACTCTCTTGCCTCACTGTCACTCTCCATTGTCGATCTCTGCCGTCACTTCCTTTTGTCACTCTCCATTGTCACATGCCGTCACACTCTGCTGTCACTCCATCCATGAATAAAGGCCCAAGGAGAGAGGACTCTGTCGCTGGACATCCATCACCCGGTGTGTCACAGGATAATCAGTAGGGCAAGGCTGACGCTTAAGATGGTGAAGAGATGTTACAGTGAGTGTCTGTGAGCAGCTGCTGTATCTTATCGAGATTCCTGAGCCAGGCCATTAGTCCGTATGTCTTTCTGTTCTCCTCTTTCAGTTCCTCTGAAAATTTTATCCAACAGTTGTTATGGAAATATGTTACGTACCAATCAGTATAGATTATTCAGCTCCCAGTCATCCCTGTGTGCTTTTCAAAGAAAGCCTCTGACATTAACCAGAACAACAAGAACAGCTCTGTCTGTGTGTGTGTCTGTGTGTGTGTCTGTGTGTGTGTCTGTGTGTGTGTGTGTGTTTGAGTTGCCTACACATGCATTATTTCTCCTTTTATTATGATTTTCATCAGAGCAGTGCCTTCATTCTGCACGCAGTTCCAGTGATGGCCTTCAGGGGGACCATACGTGGTGAGCTGGGGCTTGAGGTGTTGGACACTACCAGGGCCACAAAGCGCACATTTGACATTGTCTTTCTGTGCCAAGGATCACACTTGACTGCATTTGACCTTTTCAGGGGACTTCCAGTCTCACCGCAAGAGCGGGATCTGAGCATTGTCTGAAAGATGCCAACCGCGGTACCATCTCGCCCGCCCACACACACACACACACACACACACACACACACATACATACACATGTGCGCTCGCGTTGCTGAATAACCATGTTTATAACGCGGGCTCTCTGTGTACAGCGCCTGTCCGCGGAAGGCTTTGAGCAGATGGGCTTTATCGTGACATGGGTTGGAATGTCCTGAGAAGAAAAAAAAATACATGCTTATTTCAGTTCATCTCCATCCTGTTTGCCATCCCTGTTCCTAGGCAACCAGGATTTCATATACAATTAATAAAATAGGAATTTGCCATTCTGAAATCCGATCGCAGGCACGGTTTTGACTGGCTATTGTCTTTTGTCACTAGATATTAAGCACCATGGTTCCCAAGAGGATGCAGTTTTTGACACCCTAAGCCTGGATCGGGCTGCCTCCCAGATTCCAGTGCCTTGTCGCCTGTTAATCCGGGCTTTCGAGGTCTTAGGTGACACATGTATTTGACTGTCACAGCCAGTCCCCCTGTGGCCACGCTGTCGTTTTGAGGCGCTTGTGCACGACGTGCCCTCCAGGGGGCATTTGGCTTGCGTGTAACACGCAGCAGGCTCTGAAAGCTGATCTCCGTGTCCTTTGAACCTACAGGGCAGCGGCCTGAGGAAAGGAGATGTTAAAGGCTCCGTCTTATCTGGTAAGGAAGGCTCTTTCCGCCTCCATTATTTCTGTTTGTTTTTGTTTGTTTGTTCGTTAGCTGCTTTCTTTGGTGTTTTTTTGTTTGTTTTGTGTGGGTGTTAATGGGATTCTACACCTAGAAGGATGCTCGTCATACTGTCTCTAAATTTTTTTTTATGCAAAGCGGAGGCACGGATAAGGTTGTGTCAGCAACTTACCTGAGCCGTTGCTTGTCACGATAATGGGATGGCATAATGCAGCCCTTTGACAACTCACTCGCAGCCCCCAGACCCCCCGTCCTACCCAGGCCCTGTGGTTTTGTGCCACATGTTCAGATATGAATTGTTCATGTGCCTTAGTGGCCAAGGGTGTCCTTTCCCCCAGGTTATGTGATACTGTTTAGGCCCATTTCAGAGCGATTGACCATCTGAGCCAATAGCAGGGCTCCCCCTCCTGGTTGGGGGTGGGAGTAACAGGCCGGCTGGCGAACAGCTCTTTCTACATTCCGTCATAGGCTGATACCCCCTACAGGAAGGGGCTTCTTCTAAACTCTCAGGTCTCCCTCCAGACAACTTCTGTTCCTCTCATGACCCCTATGACAGCTAGACCTAAGTGAAGGAATCTTTTATGTTTAATGCAAATAAATGATTACCTATGTACCATACCACAGGTGTATGAGACACAATTAATAATGAATTATATGCATTACAAAACCATGAATGTCTCCATACTTCCTGGCAACCAACCTTCCCTTCAGAGCTCCAGTGAAGGCCATCTTCATTATACAATACAATGTTATGTGACGTTTTGCATGAGCCAGAGTATTTGGTTATCCTACCATTTATAAATTTATGCTGAAAATTGGGAAATAATAAATGTTTGCAAGCTACATGTCACCTGTTACTTACTCCTGATGAAAACTTCACTGTTTCCTCCTCAGAGTACCGTCGTCCCACCCCTCCTAGGGGCACTGGTCTCCACCGTTACCAGTTCATGCTGTTTCAGCAGCAAGGCTCGGGGCCCCTCAGCCTGAGCCGTGAGGAGGCGTCTTCCCTTGGTACGAGCTCTGCGCCGCCCTCCATATGCACCCCCACAGACCACAGCATGCACCTCGATTCCCCTGCACATGCACAGCTCACGTTCTCCTTGGCACCCTGCAGGCCGAAAAGAGGCAACAGCAGATGCACCTGAGTCATCAGAACCCTTCAGTCAGGAATTGCCAAGCTAACCGTGCCTCAGAGTGATAGCAGGCTGGGTCCATGTGCCTCAGAGTGATAGCAGGCTGGGTCCATGTGCCTCAGAGAGATAGCAGGCTGGGTCTCTGTGCCTCAGAGTGATAGCAGGCTGGGTCTCTGTGCCTCAGAGTGATAGCAGGCTGGGT
>JAABNX020000046.1:12677710-12698493 GCA_015163995.2 Mormyrus lacerda | reverse complement strand
CCCCGACGTCGTGGTAAAAGGCAAAGAGGTCCGATTCTTAGATTAACTACAGGGGATTTCATATTTCTTTCCAGTGGCTAATGAAAGCGAAGGGAAGAGGCCCTGTATCACGGGGCTTTGTGTGGAAAGGCTTTATTCTAATTCAACAAGGAAATACGTCACAGCCAACGGGGGAAGCTGGCAGTAAAACCAAAACCGCAACTGAGCCGGAAGCCGCAGTGGAACTTGAACCAAAATACTTCACCGTGCTACAGAAAGCTAGACACTATAGGGGGGGCTGCTTTTTTTCTCCACACTGAGAAAGGAACATGTTTGTCAATGTTGTATTTCCATTCACCTCATAACACTCAAATAGGGTGATGGGTTTTGCTGAGTCAGCTTTGTTTAAGTTCTTTTTTTTTTTAAACAAGGTGTCAAAGCCCTGGCATGAACCTACCAAAGATGTACAGGAGTGGGCGCTGCACTCCAAGGATGGGTGTTTGTGTGGGTAAGCGGGGCACGGTTTTCCTCTGGTGTGGACAGAGCGTCGGTGCACTGATACCGCATCTGAGCAGGCGGCTCCTTCGAGGAAAGATGCCTGTCGATACGGCTGCAGCCTGAAAGGAGCAAGGATTTGTGGCGGCGACTTTGATGTGAGCCTGATCGATGTCTCGCTGGGGTCTTCATTGACCCCCATCACGGTGTTCTGTGAGACGATGGGGCTGCGTTAGGTGGCGAAGCTCTGCACCGCTTTGCGCGTTAAGCCAGTCGCTCTGAAGCTCCTGGTGGCCTCTCTGTGAACCCCACTACCTTATTGATTCATTATCTCCGGTGATTTTTTATTTTTTTTCTCCAGCTCGAATGTTTACTACTTTTCCTCAAACAAAAAAAAAAGATGCATGTTCCTCTTGTTACATTTTATGCCCAGTTTGCTGACAAAGTGTTGAACAATATAGAAGATCTCCCTCCCATTCAACGCTAGGCTCACAAAGAGACTCATCCCAGTGTTTAGGGATCCCATCTGCTTCCTGTCTGAGAAAAATGTTAATAGTTTAATTAAACTTAATAAACTATAATGCTAATTAACAAATGCCGCTCCACATAATCAAACCTGTAATTATGCCAGAGGATCATACGTCACTGAGTGGAGCATCCCACGGATTGCGTTTTTGTGTTTGTCTAAGTGTGCGCGTGTGTGTGGATCTTGTGACGGACTGCAGTCCCGTCCAGATTAAACCCTGCTTTATGCCATCTGTTTTCTAAGTAGGCTTCAGTTCATTGCATCTCTAATTGGATGGGTGTTTGCTTAAAATGGATGGATAGTATGCACTTATTTAATTAAGTGGCACCAAAGTGTGAAGGCTGTAATGTAACAAATACACCACCTTCCATCTGCATAGCTCCACCCCCTGCTGCTTACATCCATTTTTTTGACCCAACGTTTTTCACAAACTGCAGGCTGCAGACATGCAGACCTAGCAGGCACCGAATCCCGGCTCTGGTCCTCCTGCTTATGGCTGGGTCTGATGGTGAGCTGACATGTGCTCCATCCTTCGGTCCCCGGCGCTCAGAAAGCACCACCGCCACACACCCCCAGAACAAACCTCCATCTTCTTATACTAGGGGGTGTTGACACTTTTTCTTCTTTTTGAGCATTCAGGAACTAAAGATCACTATGCGCGTGAACAATGGATAACGACGTGACATTTTATCATCCTAAATGGATCCTGTTAATAAAAGAGGAAACATGTTAAAGGAAAAGTTCATTCGAAAGATTGTACGGTATCATTTAAAAAGAGTAGTAAATAGTAATAAGTAACTTTAATTTATTCAAGCAGATATTAATTTGCTGAATATTGGTAATTACCCAAATTGCCTCACCACATTTGTCAATAAACATGAGCAATTCACCATATTGAAGTTTTTGTTCTTTCCTGTCTACAGATTTTAATTTTATTTTAATTCCAGCTGCTGTGTGGCTCATTCTGTTGCGTTACTTTGATGTTTTCTGTAAATGCTTCTTAGGACTGACCTGACCTACTGTGTACAAGCAGCTGTCTATGTGCCTCAGGAGGCGGTGAGGGAGGGGGGGGGGGGTTCAGCTGAAGAGACGGGGGCCCCGTTGGCTTTGCGCGGAGTGTAGGGCAAAGGTATAGTGGAACACAAGGGCCCCACCCTCCTGGCCAAAGCAGAATTATAGTCCTGCTTACCATAAACAGTGGGGACAAAAGTATGATCTTTACATTGACCTTTAGTTTGACCTTGCACCTTAACATCCTTTCTGATGAGGTCTGGACACCCCAGATATACATACAATAAAGAATTAATCCGGGGGAGTGTCTTCTCATTCACCATATTTTTCCACAGCTTCGGCCAGTGAATATAATGATGATTCTGTATTTTGCTGTATTCATGCAAATTATTATTATTCTCAGTGCTGCGTGAACTCTGCCTTGTCCAAACTGCCACATGGAAGAAGGCCTGCCCTGCCCTTTAATGTCATCAGGCCTTAATGATGAAATGCGACAGAGGGCAGTCGATTCATAATCCTCCCATAATTTATATTAATAATCTTATCATATCCCTTCCGGTAAGGAATAAGTGCTCTACATTGCCTTGGGATGTAATAGCACTGAGGAACAGTCATTCCAGTTGGCCTCTGTGTCGCTGGAAAAAAAAGCTGCCTAATTTGATTAGATACCCATAGCGGCTTAGCTTTTTTTTCCACCCTCTATTGAAATCAGGCCGATAGCCATCTGAGATAAGCCAACGCTTCCACGGAATCCCCGCATTCAAACGAGCCGGGGAGGCCTGATGCCGACGTTGTCACCCCATAGCCGTGCCGGGGCCTCCAGGAGCCCCGTCCGGCCCGCTGTCAGGGCTGCCCTCCTACACGCCTCATCTGGATGGCTAATTGGAACCAGCGATGCGACGGTTATGATTACAGGGTGCGGCGGGAAGACGGGGGAACAGAGGGACCAGCCAGAGCTCAACCCAAGGGGGGGGGGGATACTTGTCCCACCACCCACCCACCCGAAAAGATTTTTGGGAGGGTAGAGCAAGAATCTGAAATAATTAAAATGACTAAGTCTATTATTATTATTATTATTATTATTAAGACTACTACTGCTGCTGCTACTTTTTACCTTGAACCCAGACAAAGAAACCATCCTATCCATAAGTGCATGCCAGTCATCACAAACAGTGGATGTTATCTACAAACATGATATCAAATGTGCATCATTGTATTAACTTTTCAT
Organism: Mormyrus lacerda; assembly: GCA_015163995.2. Classification (NCBI taxonomy): domain Eukaryota; kingdom Metazoa; phylum Chordata; class Actinopteri; order Osteoglossiformes; family Mormyridae; genus Mormyrus; species Mormyrus lacerda. Next base: position 12,695,254 of record JAABNX020000046.1, on the reverse strand, counting down.
AAGTGTGCTTCACTTTTCAGGTTGTTTTTGTTGTTCGTTTTGATTGTGACGTGCTTATCACACTGTTGACAACAGCTGAATTTTGCACTGGATTGCTGAGCTGTACAGCATTTATGCAGATTTTTCCACGTGCTTCCAGACTACAACGGTAATTCCCCGTGTATTTGTTATGATTCATTAATTAAACACAATGACATCGCCTCTTTTAGAATTAAGGTTGCACTGGTTAACAGTGTATACTAGCTCTGAAGTGTGACTAACTGCCACGTAAAAATGATTGAATTATGTTACATTAGTTTTTTCTTTGTAAACATGAATGAGTTCGATCAGTCAATATCATAAAAGGAATAATTGTGAATGGGGCTTCAGAGCAGGTACTGAGAGCACAGACAGCATATTGGTGTGCGCAGGTATGCAAAGGAATGGAAAATGTTCTGTTTGCTTGTCAAAGGCACTCTTCCTGGTTGGTTCTCTTTTTTTAGTCAACACCACCAGGTTTCATTTTCATGTGTCACCATGTGACAGCTCCCTGTGGGTCACTGCCTCTTGTTGTTTGACTTTAATACTGGCCGTGTGTTTTCTTTAATTAAAACATTGCCTATCTCTTCCAGTGGAATCTTTAGTCTTATTGAAGTCTCATTCCCTGTCATCAACGGCAAACACGGAACCCACGTTCACTGCAGCCCCTCTGTGCATCACTGCGAGCACAGAGCCCGCTATCTGGGAAGTCTACTGTCCCTGGGGTGACAGGTTTGGGGGAAACCCTGCATCGCAAACCACTTTCTATGTCTCAGGCCTTGTCTGCATGGACTGTCCTGCTAGCCTGAGTTGCTGAGGTGGCCACAGGGGACCTCTGGTCCGTTCACTATAGAGGAGCCCACAAAGAAACTCTCATTCTTTGTGTGGTACCTGAACAGCACCAAACAGTGTCCAGAAGCAGAAGGTTTTAGAGAAATCTGTGTTCTGTGCTGGGTCGGCCCCTTGTTGCACTTCGGGTACATACAGGACTCCTGGCCTGGCAAACTCCTTACTCACCTCTGTCCAGTGTGTCCTCCGCACAGTAGAGGGCGTGATGGACCCAGACAGGGAGCTTAACAGCACAGGTTCCGGTATCCTGGGTCCGGAGCTGCCTGTCCAGTTTCCGGGCAAATCCCACCCCCGCCAGATTGCAGTTTCAACTTAATTTTCTTTTCTTTTTTCTTTTTTTTTTACCCACCATGTACTCAAAAGGGGGGGAGCAGCTAGAAAATCTGGGCCTCAATGGCGCATTAACTAGCAGGGGGGAGATTCTGGGGATCCTACGCAGTGCTGGGTCCCTTGAACCGGCCAGGGAATCCATGCTCCTCTGAGGCCTCTGCTCTGCAAACTCATGATGGGTGAAATCAAACCTTGTTCAATCATTTCAATCATGCTAGGAATTTAAATTTTTGTACAATTTAAATGACGACATTTGGCTTGAAAACATACTGAAAACGTATGTGTGTGTATTATATATATATATATATATATATATATATATATATATATACCATTGGAAGAATGTCCTTATAATACTGGGTACTGAGGGAAAGTGTGACACTATCTGTTTGACTATCATGCCAAGTCTAAAAAAACTCCTGCTCTGGGTATCCTATATCCACCTAGACTCCTGGCTGGACATCGATCACACATAAATCAAAGATATATTTTGACAAAACTAATTCCTGACATTCAGCATTGTAGTCAATCGATACGAATGACAATCTCTTTATTATTTTTTTACATGTGTATAGTAAGCTGTATTAATTGCGTCGCTGATGCTATTAATTATAGTACTCATAGTAATGTTACGATAATGCTTATGTAGAAATAAAAATGAAAATATGTCCAATTACAAGCTTGTGTGGACTTTCCCTGACGCTATTAAAAGTCAACAATAACCACAAAGTCAATAATTGCAAACAGGGGATGTCGCTTCCCTTGTGAATGTATTATTTTTAAAAGAAACAGATAAGATATTTTCTCTTTCTGGTTTCTAAATTGGTGAAATAGGAGCCATGACGTGTCGCCCTCTGCGGTTCCTTTAATGGCTGTGGGTTCCGATCTCTTTTCCACTTTGCAGTTTGCTTAACCGGAACTTTTCTAACCAAATAGAGTCAGTAAGGGGCGGTGCCGGATCCATGCCTTATTTGGAGTTTCCACTTCGGCTGCGAGCCTGGCGCTGCCGTACAAGCCGGGGTTCTGATAATCTGCACAGAGCTTGCAATATTTACAAGCGATTAAATTCCCCAATTGGCGTCTTTGTCGTCCAGTGGTGTTACTTCTGATTTGTTATGTATCCAGTTTATGAGCAGAACCCCGTGAATCGATTGGCTTGTAAGCACGCTTTATTTGGCAGTCACGCCTCTGTGTCTTTACAGATCGTCGTAAGAGGAACCCGCAGAGAGGCGAAAACTGTTTTTTTTTTTTTTTTTTTCCATTTTCCACTATTGCGTCTTGTCGCCGGGCCTAACCTAAGGAGTTCATATCGAGGTGTTAAAACATAGACAATACTATTTTTGTTGCGTGTAAATCAAAATGTTCTATATACGTGGAATTATAACGACATTTTTTAAGTTCTACTGGCTGGATTTGTAAGTGCAGTCATTTCCCCCCTCCAGTAGCGGTGCAGCCAATAGCTGACCGGGCGTATTGAAGCAGAGTCAGTTGAGACCCTACCTGCCTTAGTCCTATCCCTCTCTTTCTCTCTCTCTCTCTCTCTCTCTCTCTCTCTCTCTCTCTCTTTCTCTGGATGTCTTTATGTGTGAGGCAGAGGTGAATAATTGGTTTTAAATAGGTTACCAAACACAGCGGCGGTGCTGCCAGGTCCTTCGTAATCACCCCATTCATCCCACTGAGGTCATCTTAAAAACTAGCGCTCTGAGCTGCCTACAGGTCGCTGTGAGTGAAAGTAACGCAGGAGGAGCGTGTCGCTCTGGGGTGAACCGAGCCGGGGGGCGGGTGTCATGCTGTATCGCAGATGGACTTCTGCCGCTGCTGGAGCCTTCAGTTTGAGACCCTCTGTCGTGAAGGCTGCTGTTGCACGTTTACATACAACGACGCGACAGAGGAAACGCTGACATTCTTGATATCAAGTTACTCATCAGTTGCCTTTTAATAAATATATAGGCCTACCCACGTTCACTGTTTATGTACTTTGGAGGTATTCATTATTGATAATAAATCTTGAGGAATTTAAAAGATGCAATAGAGTCGGGATCATGAGGTCAGCATCCGTGGGTTTTGATAATTTGATGAATTGGTTTATTAATCTCGTTTATTTTTTAAGTGAAAGTCGTGCGGTGCTGTAGGCTGTTAATTAAAGATACATACATCATTATTGACGTATTTAGTTTTGTGCCTAACGCTGTTCATTGTTGGCACGGTTTAATGGCAAGTGTCTAAATACACAATAACCCACGATCTTAAATTATGAAGGGATGGAGGGTTGTAACCCCCCCAATAATCAAAACCAACCAATATCTCCCTGAGCCCTCTGAAATGGGTGGAGACCCCAACCCCCATGCTCAACCAAAGTTATGCCCTTGCAATAACTAATCCTTGGGTACGTAAAAACTCAATTTTAAAGCTGAGATAGTTTTATGTGTATGCGGTGCGCCACAATTCTCAAGACAAAAATTGTCCCATCGCTCGAATTGCCTCTTTAGGCTATGTCTTTGGATACAATTTTAATATGATTTTAATATAAATAAAAGCATTTTGAAGGGCTTTGGGACGTGAGAAAACGCAATACTATTTTTGGCAACACGTGGGATGTATCGGTGTTTTTTTTTTTTTAATAAATTGTACGGATTTTGAAAGTGTGTTCAAGTTATAGCAGTAAAAGAAAATTATAGATCAGTCGGCAGATCGCTGTAGCAGGTCCTCCTCTCCCCCCAGCAGCTCGCCTTCCTGCTATAGAATCTAATGTTCCACTATGAGGTGCTTCCATTGGTGACGTTAGCCGGACCGCCTTGCTTTGTATGTCCTTAAATGGTCATCTACGTCACGCGGTTGTTCCGTCCCACTATTTAATACCAGCAAGCGTTGGAGTTCCCTATCTGAGCAATACACCGAGCTGCGCTACACTTGTTCATCTAACACCACGGTTCCATTGATTAAAAGACTTTACAACAACAACAAGCAAACAAATATATTTTAAAAAGAAAATTCACTTCTGAATAATTATCCAGCATAACAACAAAGAAAAACCAGCGCTACCTTTTAAGAACTTCTGTTGGATACAACACCACCTGGATTTTTTCTTCCTTTGATCACCATTACTCTTCCAGATCGCGATTCATTGTACTGTCCATCGGAGAACACGCTTGGTGTATCTGTGGGGATAACATACGCGTTCCCTTTTATGACAGACTGAATAACTGCTATGACAGGGAAATTAGCGGACAAGCTCCCTCTTACCATGAGCAGTTTAATAAATACGATTCCTGACAGCCTTTACCCTGAAGAGGACATTCCTACGTCTATGAACATTTTCACCAGCACGGATTCTATTTCTCACTATTCGCAGATGAATTCAGGTAAGAGTGAAATATTTAGGCTTGGCAGTTAATGTAAAACGTATTTTGTTAGTGGCTCGTAGTGCGACGCTCCTTTAACCATTCGCCGCGCTCGCTTCAGCTCTGAAGCGCCGGCGAGGCAACAGTTGTCTTGACGGCCGCTTAGAGCAGCATTCGGAGCTTCCGACACCTGTTTGCGCTCTACCGTGCGGTGCGTTTACACTAATTTATTTTACAAATCCTTGTCATACATCACGGTTTTGCTTTTGCTTTCATAATGTGACAATTGAGACGGCACAGTTTACATTTGCAATTGTTTGGATTTATAAATATCCCGTAGCTGCCAATACAACACAACAGTAATGCTGCTATTTGAATGCCACGACAGTTATTTCCAAGGATCTGGATGTCCACATGGGGATATGACTGTTCTCACACCTCTGCAATAATCTTCATCGTTCTGCTTTCATAGCCTTCTTTAATTACTTGTGTTTGGCCACAGCGTACATATGGCTGTATTATACGGGACACATTTTTGATGCGGAAAAGGAAATTAAATAGGCCAGCCTAATTATTAATATTAGTTATATATCATTATTATTATACATAGTATTTGTTTTGATATTTAATTTGGTTTCTCCCCCTTATCAGTGGAGGAGTGAATCTGTATGTGCCTACACTGGTGGGTGTGTAGGTATGCATGATCGCAGTAATAATTCTCCTGAAACAAGTTGCTTTAACTTGAATATTGTAGATATTTTACGCACGGGCGAATAACGTGCAACAGCGGAACACTTTAACCCACGCACCGCGCACAAGTTTCAGGAAAATTCTGTCTACATTATACATACGAATGAACACGTAAAAATTCACTTTTTTAAAATATTCTCTCTATTTCCCCGAATACAACTGGCACGCCACAATATTAATGTTCAGCTATTTGTACTTCTCCGATACCTTTTCCTTCCTGTTGTTCTTCAGTGGGCGTACAGTGCAAGAGCGCAGGCGGGCTAGTCCGTTTCAAACTTCTGAGGTACTATTTAGGCACCTACAACTTGAATGATGCTATAATTATATCATATCAAACTACTTACAGCCTATTTACAGTAATATACACATTTCTAGCTTACAGTAGTGTAACACGATAGAGGTCATGGCAATTTTACTGAAGCATTGGAAATGATTTTTCTTCAAAGGTCAGTTGTTCCTTGTTCTTAAGACTGTAATACATTACTTTGTTTCCTTGTGAAACCTTCCTCATTTTGTAGCAAACTATTAGTATTTGAACATTAATAAGACATTTCGATTAAATGTGTCAGTTAATTGCTATCACTTTCTAATCGTGATTCGTAGTCTAGCTAAATTGTTATTTATACAGATAAAGTTCAGCTATTGCTATTTAAGAAACGAGTCCCTGACATATAAGAAAAGCACAACAATTATATGAGTAGCAGGTGTTTTTTTTTTCAAAAATAGGACAAATCCGCTCATACTATTATAGCAAGACAATGATAAAGAACATAATTACACAGAAAATAACCCCAATAAAGCTTTTAATACACATATACTTACGTAACAAAAGTAAAGCAAAGAATAAGCTGTACTCAGTACAGTCGACTAATAATTTAATAAAATTCAACATGCACGCAATATGCCTGCTGGTCGCCCTTCCGTTTAATCTGACGTTGAAATTGTAAAGTGATTTTTAAAAGGTAGAATAGTGATGCTAAGTTACTAACAAGCAAATGTTATTTATTTCACAGGTGTTGGCAATTCATCTAGTGTTTACCGTTTGCTAATTTTGATTTCGCTAATTGTCGATTACAGGTTAATAACATCAGGTATCTTGGAACAATGGTACAGTATTCTAAAGTTTTAAATTAATTCCAAATCTTTTAAAAATTTAAATCCATGACATCGGTGGATTTTGCAGTGCATAAAGGCGTGGAATGACTCGCGTATCCAAAGAAAAAGAATGGCAGCTGTGTAATCCGCCCGACTGAATTAATTTTGCGTATAAATGAATTACATATATTTTATCGCAAATACTTGGTGTTTAATGTTAATTTAAACTGAAGATTGTGAATATTTTAACATGAGTTATTTAAGTAGACTCCAGTTACACTGATATGACCAAAAATTTACGTCGTTGTTTTGATGCTTTATGTCATTTCAACCAATTTATTTTGTCTGAGACAAGCACTGCTTTGATGTAAGCGACTCATGTGAAAAAAAAAACACTCTGTGGGTTTTGTCCCCGCTGTTAAGCCATTCAGTAACTCGCGCCACAAGCGCATTGTTCCACAAATGCAATCTTCGCCTGTCGTTAGTTATTTTTGGCCTCGGTTCAGCTGGATTTTTAAATACACGATTTGAACGAAACTAATAATTTAATATTCAGTTACAGTAAACACTGGCGCTCATTCAAATTCTATTTCGCATTGTTTAGTCCTGGAAAGTTATCAGGCTTGTTAGAATTTATTTTGTGGCGTAAACCTTTAAAGGTATATCTTTAAAATCAAGTAAAGTATGTCCCATGTCATTTTATTAAATCTCTTAAGTTTAAGATGATGAGTGATCCAATTTATGCTATACATACAATATACATTAGATGGGTATTTACTGCGCAATATTGGTTCCTCTAGGCCGTTGGCTAATAGGGGTTTAAAGGAAATATATTTAAAAATCAGTGCATTGAACTTGTAATGCACCTTTGTTTTGAATTGTTAAAATGCAAATAGGCTGTTTATTGATCTAACATTTCTATACTGTATTGGGCCTATATTTCTGCTGTGGGTCCAACAATATAACAGACACAGCAAATTCCTAAAATCTCAAGGTTTTTGCAAATGCCCAGTGTGTTGGATAGCCACTGTAGACTGTATGCAATTGTGGTTTTGTTTGTTTCATTGTGTTTTCTACCAAGCCAAGTTCTGGTAAACGGATAGCAATTACTGCGAATGGATGCGTACGCATTGCCAAAGTAAAATTTTGCTGCTACGTAAAAGGTGATATCTGTAGAGCTGAGAGTGTCGTGAAGAATTTCGCATCACCCCATACTTCTAGCCCTTCTAGTTGTCCTCATGTTTACATTATTCCCAGGCTGCTTATACCCCAAAAACTTTTACATCCTGTGTATTGTTACACCTATAGCAGAAACCCCCCTGCAATGAAATATTAGAAATTTTAATTTGAAAATCTCTATATGTAGATACTAATGGTCAGGTATGTCTTATGATAGCTACGCAGACCTTCCTCCCGCTCTAAGAAACAGTATTTAGTTGGTCGTCGGATCCTCCAGCTGCAGGCCGGTGGGAAAATGGCTTAAATGTATTTTAAAATTGGCCCTGATACACCTCCCCAAATGGACCAGTGCCAAAATCCTAAACGCTGGATACCTCCTGGGTACTGAATGGGTCGCACCTATCATATTTTAATTGCAGGAGAGCAGCAAGCACCCAACCTGGAGAGCAATGTGGGTCATTTAAAGAGACCGCGGTGGTATTTTCACAGCGCCTGGCGTGAAAAAATTTGGGCTTGTGGTATAATGCGGCTGTCCTCTTGAAATCGGTGCGGCAGCTGGATCGTAGGGGGTACTTAGGTCTTGATTTATGCGCGCCTCCGGGATCCGAGTGAGGAAACTTTTTCACAACAGCACCAGCAGTGACTTGAATCCCGGAGTCGGACTGTGCACTCGCAGGTCTGTGAAACTGTCATATTGTGACAGATAAATTCTCATTTTTGCTCAAGATAAAAAAAATTTGAAATTTTGTCAGGTACTGAACTCTGTGTTTGGGCAACTTGGGATGATTTTCATTGCCTTCTGTGTATCATACTTGTTTGTTTAAGCTGTGGAAACTATTGTTTTTGCTGCGCTTATTGTGTTTTTTTTTTGCCTTGTAATAGATTTTCAGGAGGCCACTGGCGGGGGAGATAAGTGAGCCTGTTTACAGTTTTCTCTCTTGTTCCTTCTCGTGTTCCAGATAACATCATGAATATGGGCATGGGCAGTGAGAAGGGCACAGCGGAGCTCCAGTACAGCTCCAGCTTCCAGTCCAACCGCAGCGGGCAGACGGTGACCTACCTGGGCAAGTTTGCCTTCGACACGCCTCCGTCGGGAGGAATCGGGGGATCCAGCTGGTGCTCTGACAACAACATCATCAGCCTGGTGAGCGCGGGCATCTTGGGCGTGTCTCCGTCACCGGGCACCATCACCACCCAGACTTCCACGGCCTCCGGAAGCATGGGCGCCCAGTCCTCGGAGCTGGACCAGGTTTACGGGGGCCCCCTACCTGCGTACTCCACCTGCAGCGACATGTACCAGGACCAGGTCTCCTTCCACCACAGCCCCGTTGCCACGGCCACCACCCCCCTACCCTACTCGGGCACTGACTATCACACCACGGCCAAGCCAACCATGGACAGCAGCCTCTTCTCCATGATTCCCGATTACAACCTATTCCACCCCCAGGGTGAGGTGGGTGTGATGGAGCACAAGCCTTTCCAAACGATGGACCCCATCCGCCTCAACCCGCCCCCCATCACCCCTCTGGAAACCATCCGGGCTTTCAAAGATAAGCAGCAGATCCACCCCAGCTTCATAGGAGGCCAGCAGCATGCACCCCAACACCACCAGCCCACCCAGACTCTGACGCTCAAACCCATCCGGCCTCGGAAGTACCCGAACCGGCCCAGCAAGACGCCGGTGCACGAGCGGCCACATGCCTGCCCGGCAGAGAACTGCGACCGCCGCTTCTCCCGCTCGGATGAGCTGACACGCCACCTGCGCATCCACACAGGTCACAAGCCTTTCCAGTGTCGCATCTGCATGCGCTCGTTCAGCCGCAGCGACCACCTGACCACCCACATCCGTACGCACACGGGCGAGAAGCCCTTCTCCTGCGAGTTCTGCGGTCGCAAGTTCGCCCGCAGCGACGAACGCAAGCGACATGCCAAGGTGCACCTCAAGCAGAAGGACAAGAAGCTGTCCGAGAAGGGGGGTGGGGCTGCCGGGACCCATAGCTCGCCCCCCAACTCTTGTGCTAGTGGGGGGGGGGGCACCGGCAGCATCATGACTGTTACGACGTGTGCCTAGGGGCTAGACGTCTCCCGGGACCAGACCGGAACCCGCTTTTGTGTCGGGAAAAATCTGGGTTCCTCTCTCTTTCTTCCTCTGCCTTTCTGTTTCCAGAAAATCCGTCGCCTCCAAGTTAAGATGGACTCCTGTTTTTGTGATGGGGACAAGCCAAGAGGATTCGACCCACAACAGGGCAGGGAACCCAGGGGGGTCTGGTTTCCTGCCTCCCACCATGGAGCCAGCAGAGGATTCCGGGCTGGGGGGGTTGTTATGGGTGTGGGTGGAGGGGGACACACCCCAGTGCCCACGCGCTGCTTCTGCGGAGCACGTTTGGAGCTGCACTCCGTCCCGCCTGATTTCGGCAGCTTTCATTTCATGTCTCCAGAAAACCCACAAAGAATCTGGAGTGGGGAGGGCGGGGAGCCAGGAAGGCCAGTTTTGGCATAATGGGCAGATTGTGCGATTTTGCTTAAAAGCAAACAAACAAACAAAATATTTTACAGTGAAGGTGAGCTAGTTTGTGTTCTTTTCCTGTACAAACGTGTCTCAATTTCCTTTTCAAAAGTGCAATGCATAGTTTGTCCATTAGCCACTAAACTTTAAATGTCCTGTCTTTTTGTTTAAACTGCAAGATTTTTAATATGCTTTTCTAATAACAGAATGTGCCAAATACAGAATGTAATGATGCAGCCAATATTATCACAAAATTATGCCTAGGAATAACTAAAAAATCCCATGGCACAGAAATGCGTTTACGATTTGGATGTAAGCGATACTTATGCATTCTACGCAAAAGGACTCAAATTATCAGTCTGTAGCCATTATACGTTAATTTCTGACTATGTGCGGAGGTCTCGTCTCCTATTACTATTCGTACAGCAGTGCCACCTCTGTTCAGTGTTATTTAATGCATTAAGCCTTTGCTATTCGTGAATTATTACATTATGCACGTCAATAAGAATCTTGCATTTTCACAGAAGACAAAGAAAGTCTGTTGTAATCCGCTATGAATCGTAACTCGTCAGGACGCAGAAGTAGCTCTGTTGTCTGACGTCCATGTGGCCAAATTGTTATACATTAGAAATCCAATGTAAATCTTCGCGAAACAGCTGGATGTGAATGACAGTGAGCTTGGTCGACACCAGAACAGAACAAATCTGTGACAGTAATATTTATGATTCTTGAGTCATCACCCTACAAGAAAAATATTGTTTGTTTGTTTCTGCGTTTATGGGTTTCATTTCATTTTTTTTTTTTTTTTTTGTTTCCTGGCTCCGTCCCCCTTATCGCGTCGGTGATGCTTCTGCACAGCCAGTGTTAAACTGAAAGGCTTCCCTGACACTCGATAGACTGCAATCACATTAAAACAGGCTGAAGCTTTAGCACATCTACCATTGTATTGCAAAGTAACGATGTTTCTGGACACGGGGAGAACTGAATTTTAAAGCCTTTCGTGTGCATTACTGTTGAGACAAGCCCGCCAGCTACATGCCTGCCTACTGAGACCTCGTTCCGAAGAAAACAGTTCAGATATTTTTCCATACAACTCCAAGCTATTAAAGCCCAAACAAGTGAAATGGTAGTCGTTTCACAAAGCATTTCCACGGTTACACTTCATGGGAGGAATTTTAAAATCCAAGTTGAGGGACTGAGAATTTTTGTATAGACAGAAATATAGATATATTACTACAACTTTTATACCCAGAATGTAACATGGTTGTCTTCAGTGTTAAACGTTGTGGATGTGTGAATATATATATATACACATGCATATGTATGTATGTATATAATTATACAAACACAACAAACCGAATGTTTATATAACTGATTTCTTAAAATGCTTTTATGACAAAGCAAAATATTTGTAAATAGAGTACAGAATGTTCTATGGTAATGACTGTGTTTGCACAGTGGTCTAAGACCTGGCTCTCTAACACACGGCCAGGCTTACAGCACAGCCGCGTCCGAGCCGTGTGCGAGCGGGCAACATTGAGACGGTGTCAAACGCGGCGCGTTTTTCTTTTATTTTTAAAGCATCAGATGTCTGCGAAATGTAAATACTAAAAGGGAAAGAAAAAAAAGGCAACTGGAGATACTCTGAATGAAGTGTTCATAAAATGAATAAACAAAAGAAATATTTGACTTTTTTGTTGTACTTCAATTTCGTGGTATTTCTAAAGCATCCTCCGCCGCGCCGAAATTTGGAATAGCCAGCATCTATTCTATGACGAGTTATGGAGACTGATGTGCATATGTCTTACTGATGAACAGGTTCAGGCGACGTGGGCGGGGCACATTCTTAACTTTAGACAAGTCTTTGTTCGCGGCTCGGTTTGTGCGGACACCTCGTGTCCCTTTGGCACGGACTGCGCGCCGCTGCTCGATTTTACACGCCATATATCTGTATGATGAAAAAAACACCAGTGTCAAGAGAGGCATCCGAAAAACGCTACTGCTGCCAATGACTGCATGGCAAAGTACAGCCAGTTCTTATCATGCCATAAGAGTGACCAAATTCATATTCTCTAATTTTATATTTATATACACACACAGACAACTTACGCGTGTGCGTGTATGTTTACAAACATGTTTGTTTATATATATATATATATATATATATATATATATGGACGGACACACACATCCAAAAGCATCCAAAAAGAAGAACACCTAATTGTATACCAGTCAATTACTGATCACAAGGGTATTCTAAAGTCTCCATCCCTCAAAAGTCTAGCCATTTATAAGGGCACGCCGTGGTTTGTGGGGTTCTGTAGGATCAGTCAGATATGTCTCGTGTTCTGCCTTTAAACGCGTCAGAGATGCTTCTCGTCCTCATAACTGAAACTTCCAGAAAGGCGCCAGATGGGTAATATTAAGAAATCTCTGAAAACGATTGCATTTTTAATAGTAACACGACATACCCTTTTAAATCACAAAGGTTTAACGGATAGACAAAACGCGCATTGGAAACCCATTCGTTTATTATGACGTTTACCCTCCCAACCCATAGTAGCTAATAAAAATCGCGAACCGTGATATTAAATGATAATTTTAACAACATCTAGCGTTAGCGTATTCCTTCGAATTAAAATTGACACTCGTGCCTCTATAATGAATATACTTCTATTAACGGTTAAATGACTTGGTTATCTGTAGAACTGTAGGAATATAGCTAAAAATAACATTTTACTAGATAAAGTGGCTTTCAAGCATACACACAGGCAGACAAACCCTGCAGGAACTACGGGTACTGGAAACAGCTTTTGTAAAGGAAGGGCACAACGCGCAATCAAATGCTCGTCCCAGCAGATTCTCCCTTTCTTGCAGGAACCGGTTTGCAGCGTAGACTTTCCTGGCAAACTTCCATCTTGTCTCCAATTAACTGAGGCCCGGTGGCTCCAGCAAGTCTTTTCTCTACTTATTTAAATGGATGAATAATTCTGTCCATTTTCTAATGCAGTCAACTGAACAAGTTAACACATTTTTCATCGGTTATACAAACCAGCGTCTTTTGTCATCAGTGGAGAACCTTTAATTTTCCTCTTGTATGTCAATATATATTTCATGGATTGGCTTGCGCACAGTCACGTGAAACACTCCTGGAATTATTACTCTTTTTCGTTATGATTTTGAGCGGCCTTGATTACATTATCAAAGCTGTAAAGAAAATGTGCATTTGAATGCAAGTTTCTTTATCACATGAAACGGAAATGCAAAATGGCAGAATTTGAGAAGATGCAAATATTGTTAAAAAACAATTTTATTTTCAAAAATCTAAATCAAAAGCTTTTTGATAAGCAGTGATAAGCAGCGGTTGAGAGAGCTCCCAACGATGCCTCTTTCCAATTGATGAGGAACCGTCATCAAAGGCCGATCTATTAGCTCTGCTCTCTTGTGGAGGCTGACTCAGAGATGTAACAAATTAACTTCTAAACAACTGAGACAGGTCTGCTTCTTGGGTGCAGAGGGCAAGGAAAATAATCCATACCAGTATCCTTTCAGCGTCTCTACAGATTTGGCGTTGACTATTATCACGCCAGCTACGAGATGCCGTTGCCGTCTGCGTAAGGTCGGGAGTGATGTCTTTATTTCAGCCGTGCTCGTGGTGTAGAATATGCCGCATTTTACTCCAGCTTTCAAAAATAGCTGCTGGCTTTTCTCTTCTTACTTTCGCACTCAGCCAAAAAGGTTCAGAAATGGAGGCCAAGGAGTACCAGTATAAATAGTAAGGCCAGTTCTCACAGATCATATAACTGGCCCAGAGGATTTTCCGCGCTCCCGATTTGATTTATAGAAAGGAATGTGGCTGACTGTTGGAGGAACGCAGCGCTTAGCTAAGGGTGCGAGCTGAGCCCAAGGAAAGAAAAGAAAAATGCCAAAATGTTTCCATCTGGCAGCCAAAACACCTGCCATGTAATTACAGATGGAAAGGAGCTATCTCCAACTGAGGAAGAAGCCCTTTATATCTGACATATACGCACATGCAGTGGGTTAGCTTAAAACAGGGTCTGCTATTTTTCAAAGCTCAGCTAACAAGAAAATTGAAGGGAAATAGATACCACACACCAGTCGGAACTGAATATCGGTTTTATTTATACTGTACTTATGTAAAACTACATTCTATACATCAGAAGGTTATTTGTGTAAAATACTGGTATTTCTATTTGTTGTATGAGCATAAAATAGCAAGACTTACTGTATGGATCATAGTGATCATAGTCTATAAGCAGGTCAGAAACTGGGATATATCTTATCCCAGTCTAACACATAGATTAATAAAAAAAAAAATAAGACCCTCCGCCACTCTTAATTGCAAAATAATGCTAGTTAAAATGACTCCAGGTGACTGGAGAAATTGTTTGATGGATACATGCTGGCACAAATTTGACAACGATTTGCCACCGTCTGTCCAAAAATTGTATTTCAAGGTTCTCGCCAAAATTTTTACAGTGAATGAAAAAAAACACAAATATCTGCCCATCCAGGGTGTATCTCAGCCTTGGGTTCTAAACTGCCTGGGATGGTCTCCAGGGCCCCGTGATTCTGACCAGGAGATGTGATTAGAAGATGGATAGATGCGTAAACTTCTCACATCGCACTTAAGACCTGTGGTGTGTGGTTCAGTGGGCTAAACCTCTGTCCTCGTGAGTAGAAGAGAAGCTGGTGAGAAGAACAAGCCTCAGCCGTAGGCTTCATGTCCGTGGCCCCTCGAGCAAGGCCCTTAACCCCCCAGCTTCATGTGTACGGCAGGCTAGCTGACCCTGTGCTATGACCCCCCCGAGCCTGCTCTCTCCTATATAAATGTCTCATGGAGAGGAGGATAGGGTAGATGAAAATGGAATTGTCCCACAGGGATTAAGAATGCCACTATTCTAAATTGCTGTCGAATTAGCTAACCTTTTCTATTTTGGCTTTAAATTTTATCTTAAAAGATTTCAGAAGAAATTGCCAAACCTCTGATAATCAATATGTCTGTATGTCTGATTTCAAAATATTCATATCTGTACAAGTCCAATAACTTCCATTCAGTACTGGTGCCACTTCGCACGCAAAGTGTGGCAATTTTACCTTGCTGTTTGTGTAGGTATCTATGTAACTGTGTGGGTAAAATGGCCATCGTGGATTTAGGGTTAGAAAGCTAACATTTACCTCTGCTTTGACATGTCACTCTCAGCCTGACTGCTCACTGTTCATTCTTGGAAATGCTGCTAAACCAAGTGGGGATCGAGAGATGGGGTTTGCAAGGAATTACATGCTCGGAGGACTCCGCAGAAGTACCAAAATATGGACACGACCAGTCAAGCTACCGCTTCAGCTGCTCCTTTTGCAGTCACCCGGTGTTTTCCATGCTAGATTTATCTTCGTACTGTGAGACTGATTATTTTCTGCACTTATGACAGAGATCGAGCATGTCAGTCTTAGCCCCTGTAAATGTGGTGCATTACATTTCACTTGAGAGAATGAGAGCCACAGTGATAAGTTAGGATCACATTAGCATGTCACACGTCATTGGACTTCATGTGACAGTGTGGTTTCTGTCCTTGGAAATCTGTTAGTTGGTGAAGGTTGACAGTTTTATTTCACCCCCCCCCCCCCCACACACACACAAAATACAAAATTTCTTTATACAGTGTGTAGCTCTGAGCTGCATATTTTCTTACGCTAATCTGAATATTTAATGTCAGGCAGAGTTATTAACTTCCATCGCCTAATTGTACTTTCCTCTTTGCATGCTGCTGCGCGAAAAACACGACTCTTTGTATCAACCGTATCAACTAGTGGGACCAAAGTTGACCTGAGCGCTTTTATTTTGCATGATGATTTGATAGAAAGTATTTTTGACAAAGAAAGGCAACCCCTGGATAGAAGAACTTTTCAAGGACTCCAGGGAAAGTTATGGAGCTTTCGAATTTAGATTGTTTCCATTTAAAATGGTAGAAATTGTTTTGTTATATGATCTGTGGAGATTTTGTTCTTATTTATATTACCTTATACTAAGGTATATCGTGCACCCTGGTAACTTTGAATTTTGCAATGAAATCTACTATTGTCGCTCTAATTTATTTTGTGGATGGGTGAGTTATTTACCCAGCTGTCAACTCTTTGGCTCTTTCGTTTGTCATAACGCAAATGACAATGTTATTACTACATAAATTTCTGGAATAACAATGAACAGTTGTATTCATTTACACTTCGCACTGTGATAAAAAAAGAAAAATAACACAGTAAATATATTGTGTTTTCGACAATGTTTCTGTGTGATTCGTCTCTATTGAAGTGACATAGATGGTATCGATATATACTATTTGACAATGACTTGGAAATTAATATAAATGTCATTGAAATACTGGCTGTATTTGTTTATAATAAATGGCCTATAGAAGCCCATGAGTCAGTACTGCAGTGTCCCGTGAAGCACGCACCTTCATCTATAGCAGCAATTTTTGTCCACCATTTCTCAGTCCCTCTTTGTCCAATTAGGACTGTTTTCATCATAGAGCATTCTGGGAAATATGATGGCATTCCGCAACGGGGTATTCTTTCAGCCACAGGTTCCCTGAAAGGGTAATTTTGAATCATCACTTTTCCCTCTCTTCTATATTTTGACTTTTGAAGAAAGCCGGAGTACTTGGAGAAATCCCACACCAGCCTGACGCCCCCCCCCCCCAAACCCACACCCACACACACAACATCCCCACAGCAAACTTTAATACAAAAATCAATCAAGGAATATAAGCGTCTATTCAGTTTTCCATAGTTAGTGTGTCACACTGGGAGGTAGCAGTGAAGGCCAATGTGTATGTAGATTACTGCTCCCAGTGCTGTACTTAATTAGTCATATCGCATAATCAGCTCGATATTCAATGGCATTCATTCAAATGATTAGCAACCTCTGCTGGTTCCAGCCCTCTGCCCCGTGATTGAATAATGGAAGAGCTGAAATATGCAGCTTCCTGAGATCAACACTGTTTAAGCGGAAACAATGGTGACATCAGACATCAATAATCCTTCATCAGTCCTCACAAAGAATCACATGCAGGGCTTTTAATAACCCGGTTGCTGAATGTGTACTACACACACACACACACACACACACACACAGGTTTGTGATTATATCTTTGTGGGGACTCTTCATTCATTTCGATAGGATAAACTCTAATGACGACCTTAACCCCTACCCAGCCCTAACCTTAACCATAAGTAACCGAACTAAATCTTTTGGCATTTATAGTTCTCTTTATTGCATTCACAGATCTTTGTGGGGACCTGTAAAATGGTTCCTACATCATCAAGATAACAGGTTTTTATCACATCTTGGGGGACATTTGGTCCCTAGAATGTAATATAAACATAATCCACACACACGCACATATGCACACTAACTATCTATAGTAGTAGTATATACAGTACATATAGTAGTATATA
>JAABNX020000046.1:12657672-12668674 GCA_015163995.2 Mormyrus lacerda | reverse complement strand
CCAACTTCCAGGCTGAAACGACCATCTGTCATGGTGTTGAGTTAAATGGCGACTCTCCGCCATTCTGTCCCGCCATTTTTGGCTCTGCGCCTTATCGACTTCGGCGATGTGATAAAGCAAACCCGCCTGTCGACAAGAACATCTTCGCGCTCGTCCCGATGACGTATGCTGCGTTTAGTCACTTGTTTGTCAGCGTGCTCTTTATTTATTCTTGACTCATGTTATTTATCTGTGTTATTGCGTCTAGGATCCCTTTCAAGATTGGACAACCGAAGAAACAGATTGTTTCAAAAACGGTAAGCTTGTTTTCCACAGCTCCATCTATCAACTTATTGACATATGATCGTGTTTGTATTTTATTCACTGGCAGTACTCACAGGTTTTGATATGGTTGGTGATGTCATTGAATATGCAAAGTCTTGCCGAGGGGGAGAATGTTGCAGTTCCCTTTGGTGAAATTCCTTAATTGTATTGGAGTCCTTGTTACCGATGGGCCGTGTTTGGAACCCGGACGCTCAGGTTGAAAGCGTCTCTGTTTTTGCCCAACTGATTCACGCAAACTCATCTGACTTGCTGATGAAGGCTCGCTTCAACAGTATGCTTCCAGTTGCGACATCGTGCCTCTGGATGGCGCCGGCTTTCAGACGTCACCAAATGAGTTGCTTTTTGGCCTCCCCTAAAGGAAAGCGAAGGAGAGATCTGCATGTTTTGTGTGCATGTGTACGTCTTGTCACACATCCTGACTGATGAGGTTTCTCAATGGCTGACACCTCCCCTCACCTCCGTCCCCCTGTTGCCCCAGGCAGCTGGCTCAGGTTTTCTGATGGCTGCTTCCATAGCTGCTCCCAAAAGACCAAGGATTAGACATGATTCCCTCAAGCTCCTTCTTATACACTTTGGCAAGAGCTGGGCAGGTTTAAGCCTGACTATTGTCATCATATCTGTTCCCCAAGGTTCTTGGACCCTGAATGTAAATCTTATGGAAGCCTTTGAATGAACGTTTACTTTCTGTAATAAGTTGAAGTATATACTCTTGCCCCCCACCTTTATTCGGTAGAGTTAGGCGAGTGGGCGCCCAGTCCACTGGGGTGAAACCACTTCCACTGTGATGTTACCAACCCCCACCCCACCATGGCTTCCTGTGACATCAGAGGCCCGGGCCCTGGGAGCGGGTGGGCTGGTGGGGGGCCTGGCTGGCCCTTTGGAGCCTCTCCAGAGACAAGTTGGCCGCTTCCTGCCCCAGTGTTTGTTTATCCCGAAGCCCACAGAGCCCCCCCACTGCCTGGAAGTGGATCAGCCTGGGCCGGCTGGAACAGCTGGGCCGAGACCTGGGGGGCTCGGGGTGGCCCCAGGGGATGGCCACCAGAACAGCGGTGAGCATGCAGGAGCCAGGTGCAGGGGACGTGTCGTTAACTTCTCGAAGTTGTTTCGAAAATAGATTGTGCTTCAGGGCACGAGGGGAAACCCCGTCATCAATGAACATTCCTGGCATGCCATTCGATTGGGTAATGTCCCCAAAATGCACATGTGCTCAGTACACAGTCACACCATCAGGCAATCATATGCTACCTTCGCCAGCTAGGGTGCCATCCGAATGGGCGGGGGCTTGAGTTACTCTGCTGGAAGAGTCTCAAGTGAGACAGTTGAGGAGTTGTGCCAGCAGTGAATACCACCCACCTTCTCTGATCATTAAAGTATCTGTCTTTTTCCCTTGAGAATGACATTTGTGAATTGACCATGGAAAAAAAAATGCCTATGTGAAAAAAGAGGGAAAACGGATGAGAAGAGCCTCCCCCCGCCATGTGTCTTATCAAAGACGTGCGTGATGAGCGTCAGACCAGGACACGCTGAGGACCAGAACCTCACGGTGTCTGGGAGCCCAGCTCTGTGTCATTGTCAGAAATGCAGGCTGACACTTCAGTCAAATACAGTGAAAACCACTTACAGTGATCACAGTTATAGTGATCTGCCACTTGTATGGATCAAAATCATTCTTGTACAAATACTGTTTAAATAATGTGCTTATAATAATCAAGTAGTCTGTGCTCATTTTTGTTGTTTTTTTTATATATGACATATATGTAAATAATAATATTTAATATACACATTTTTACTTTACTTTGATCACCCTACTTTGCCTTGCAGTAACCCGTCTGCTTCTGGCTAGTTACCTTAGGCTGATGCTGTGCGCACAGAAAGCGTGAAGGGAGAAAGAAAGTCATTATCTCTCAATGACACATATAGACCCATCAAAGCTTATGATAAACTGCCAAAAACCAGCCACCGAGATGCAGCATCGAAATTACAATTACCTGTTCATTACTGTACTGTATTATCGCAGTACTGTAACTTGAAAAGTGCTGGAAATGGCTGTACTGTATTTTTAGAGTCAATAAAATTTAGTAAATAGCAACACTGTCTGTTTTATTACCTTATTTGCATGCAATACACATACAGATGTCAGTTGAGACAAAGGGAAAAATATCAGGTATAATGATCATCCGCTTATACCGATCAATTTCGCCCCGATAGACGTGATTACTATAAGTGGTTTCCACTGTAAATGAAATTCCAAAGAAACTGAAGTTTTTATCCTGTAGTTGGTCCAAATCGTCACCATGTTGGGATTCTGCCACCCTCAATGTATTACTCTACACACGTTATTAGTATCTATGCAGGTTACTATCCACACATTGTTAGTATCTATTCAGGTTACTCTGCACATATTCTTAGTAGCTGTGCGGGTTACTGTCCACGTTATTAGTATTTATGCAGGTTACTATGCACATGCTATTAGTATCTATGTGGATTACTGTCCACCTTATTAGTATCTATGCAGGTTACTCTGCACATGCTATTAGTATCTATGTGGGTTACTATCCACCTTATTAGTATCTATACAGGTTACTCTGCACATGCTATTAGTATCTATGTGGGTTACTGTCCACACAGTATTTATACAGGTTATTCTGTATATGCGCTTAGTATCTATGTGGATTACTGTCCACATTATTAGTATCTATGCAAGTTATTCTGCACTTGCTATTAGTATCTATGTGGGTTACTCTGCACATACTATTAGTATTTGGGCAGTGGAGGCTTAATGGTTAGGGAAGCGCACTTGTAATCGAAAGATTGCAGGTTCGAATCCCCAACCAGCAAGGCACCTCTGAGGTACCCTGAGCAAGGTATCGCCCCCAAGCACTGCTCCCCCGCTGAATTAGCAGCCCCCTGCTATGTCACATTGACACTTTTGGGTTAAATGCAGAGGACACATTTTGTTGTTGTGTGCTGTGGTGTGTCAACAATGATCACTGATCACTAAATTCTAAATTCTGTTTGTGTGAGTTACCGGCCACGTTATTAGTATCCATGCAGGTTACTCTAAACATACTATTAGTATCTGTGCGAGTTCCTGTCCACATGCTATCAGTATCTGTGCAGCTTACTCTATGTTTGTGTTTGTGCGTGCATGCGTGAACCTTTGCGCATGTTATTAGTGCGTGTGTGTGTGCCTGTGTTGGCTGCGCTGACTCATTCAGCAGGTGGGGTTTGACAACAGCCCCTTCACTCCCACTGCCCTGGCAAAGACCTCCGTTCTCCAGAGAGAGAGAACGAGGGACGCGTCGCTGCCATTTACACGCCGGAGCAGCCAGACGGCCGTGCCCCCTATCCCCCCCCCCCCCCCACTCTGATAGGCGCTTTGACCTCTGTGTACGTTCCCTCTGTCCACAGGTGGAGAGAGACTTTGAGCGGGAGTATGACAAACTGCAAAAGTAAGTTTGTGTGAGCTGGATCCCTCCCCTCGGCGCTCGTGTCAGAAGCCGCCCACGTGAGTGTTTGAGTGTGTGCTGACTTTGCGGGGGGAGGCGTCTCTCCTGTGAGGCTGCGCGCTCCTGACAATGGCTGGGAAAACGAGGAGCGCCTGAGGAGGTGTGAGCCTTCGCCTCTCCTCGCTCACGTCGGGCCGCCGTCGGCCCCTTTCACACGGGACTGCTTTGAACGTCGTCTCTGCTCGTATGCATTTTGTACTCAGACTGGATCCCGGTGATCTTGTTGATCTGTGGTGCTCAGACCCTCCAGAAAATCCCCCCCCCCAGTGTGTGACGTGAATCCACCTGAGAATGTGCAGGCAGCCGGTCCAGGAGCCGCCCGCTCGCTTTGACCGTTCCTCACTGTGGTCGTGTTCGCCGGGAGCTACAGTGAAACCCTACCGACTAGGTGAAACACGCAAAGGTGTTGTTTGCGTTTATTTATATGTTTGTGTGAAATAAGTAAAGTGATAAGGGGGGGGGGGCAGGTTCCCACACGCCGACCCCCAGGTTGAGAGCCGCTTCCGAGGCCTTGCAGAGTGAGTGGGCCGCAGGCTGGTTTGGGTTACATTGAGCGCCGAGTTCCCTGCGCGGGCCGTGATAACGTTTCGGTCACATGCCTTACGGGTGAGTAAGAGTGTTGGGGCGGGGGGTTTCAGGGACAAGCCGACGGGGCATGTTGAGACATTTTGGGAGGCTGCTCCCATGGCGACACTGCAAATGTTGAGTGCGAAGCTCATTGCTCATGCGTGTGCATTTTTAATCTTTTATTTTTTTTTGCCCACGTGGCTTGTTTCTGTTGCTCACCACTGCCTTTCAGAAAGCAGTTTGTTTTAAAGAGCCATGCATCTGGTGGAGCCGAACAACTTGCCATAGCTCTGCTCCTTAAAGTGGGGAGGGGGGCAGGGAGGGGACCTTTTACCTTTTTTTTTTGTTTCCCCTTTTTGAACGAATGTCTTTGCCCAATTGCATTGCGCCTTACTGACCAGGCCTTTCTGAGACACTATGACATGGTTAGAAGACTCCAGGCCACACAGGGTGCTGTGACTGTCCATTAGCCTCCTACAGGGAAGACAAATCTCTGTTCACACTGCCAGAGTTACAATCCCAGCACAGCTTCTCTTAAAGGCTTGAGGCCCCTACTGAACATTCTCTGATCAGCCGGGAACGGGCCAGAGTTAGGCCGACATTTGTAAATGAAATTGCTTTTTAAACAAGAAGAACTTTCCTGTAAACAGCCAGCAACTGCTTTGATTACCGAAATATTCCATCAACAAGAACTGTTTGTCTGATTGTTGAAGAATCATTATTATCATCATCTCACTGGTGAGTCCCTCCCCTAAAATGGGGCAGACTTTAACTTCAGTCATTCACTCATATCTATTGCAGAAATATAAGGTTTTATGTCGGTCAGCCGCAATACCATCAGCATGGGTAGTTGGGGGGGGCGTTTCAGGTAGCTGACCTGTTTGTGGTGAAAACTTCTCTGTTGCGAGATGCTTCCTGGGTTTGACACTAGCAGAAGGGAGCCTCATGCGGCGTGGTGTGGTGATGCGGTTAGCCCATCTTCAGGGTTCCCAGCACCTGCAGCTATGCCATCTAGCTGAACGTTATAGCCTGCCTGCGAATATTAATGAGGTGATTATCATGTTTTCCAGAATGAATTTCTCTTTCCTCTAATAAATATGATTCAGTCAATCTGTCACTTTTCTCTATCATATTTATACCTCCCTGTTCTATATAAAGTGCCAGTGAGCTTGAGATCGCCCGCTTTAGTCATTCTGATGGTGGATTTTAAATAATGCTCTGCTCGGTGTCATTATTCTTGGACCATGGTGACCAAACATATACCCTGAGAACATGGCCTGGTCGCACACTGAGCTGTTTTTTTTTTATTTTTTTTTTATGAAAAATCTGTTGCTTCTGGGTCCTGTTCATTTTAATCAGATCTCCATGAACATTAGCATTTATTTCATAACTGCTGTAAGCAACCTCCCCCCCCCCCCCCGCAGCCTAATCCCAGTGCAGTAATTGGCAGCATTAACACCCACTAATTGAACAAATTGAGCTGTACAGTGTTGGCAAGTCTCAGAAGGGGCAGGCGATCGGGCTAATTGACAAAGTCGTACAAAACGGGTCAGTATGGGGGCCCGGCATGCCTCCCTCAGGCTCCCCTGGTCTAACAGGCGCTTGCCTCTGTCTTGCAGACTGGAGGACCAAACGAAGAAGCTTCATAAAGACATGAAGAAGAGCACTGAAGCTGACCTAGGTTTGTGCGGACCTCGGGCTTGGGGTGGTCATGATGCGGAGGTTACAGTCTCAGAAACTAGCCAAATGTCACGCAATCGGCAGACAGAGATGGACTCTAAACTTGCAGCAGTGTTTAATAGTTGCTCATTGTAAAACTTAAAAACTTCAAGTTGGAGCCTGTAAGATTTGGCATCAAAAGGTGAAATAGTTTTCTTCAGCTTTGGTGTAAATGCTGTGAGCTGCTACTTTTCTTTCTTTGTTTCTTCTCCACAGCGAGGAGAGAAGGGATCTTGCACTACTCATTTATTTATTTATTTATTTGCCTTTTGGGGAGGGCAGGGGGGTGGAACCAGACTTGCCTTCGGTTGATACTTCAATCGTCTCTGGGTGGAGTGTCGTGTGGTGGGGGCGCTTTTAAATTTCCTTTGTTTCCATCGGAAAACGAGGAGACTCATCAAAGTAACTGAGCTGTCAGCTCCGTCGCAGTAATTAACAAGCCCCTGCCTCGGCGTGCAACCCCTCCCTGTTCAACGCAATACTGCCACCCAGCTTCCTTTCTGCCCCCGTTCAACCAGCGCCCCCCCCTCCCCACCCCCCATTTCTGTCTGTCAGACTTTCCTTAGAACGATATCCTCTACGATTTGACTACCCAGAGAATATTTAGCGATGTATGTTAGTCGCTGTGGCATTATCACACGAGTAAAGTCTCTTAATTGGTCGTCAACCCCTTCAGCTGACAAGTTAAGGCAGACATTTAACTAACCCAGAAATGCATAGCTATAATCAGAGGGAAACTTCAACAATGTGTGGATATGAAAAAAATAAATAGTGCATCAATTAGCTTTTTAATAAATACCAAGTACAAACATACCATACTATCAAATAAACGACCCATTAAAATAACAGCTAGGTACATTATGTGAAGAGGAATTGTAAGATAGAACCACACTGCTCAGAAACAGATTTGAAAATACTCTGTGGAATACATTTTTTTTTTTATTCCACCCGGTATGATGAGAATTATGCAAAAGCATCTTAATGTTAATTCCTTCAAAAACAGAATCAGAGATTTAACTGTCTGTACACAAAAGATTTGATTTTTTTTTTCTTTACTCCGTCAGCAAATACTGTTACTCAAACTCGTACTGTTCTTATACGTCTGCTGTTGCCCTACTGCTGGAGCCTCTATCCTGGCCGTGTGAGTTTCTTGCTTGGAGTTGAAGCTAACGAGTTGACCCATATAACAAGGACCAGACCGACGGCAGAGCAGCCTTCCTCCGCTGTGACACCTTAAGTGACCAGGGACCACTGCCAGGCCTGGCTGCTTTGCCTCCTTAACTTGGTTTTTCTGCTTTTACGTGCTCGGCAAGGCCTTTACGATGGGGCTGCGCTGCAGATGTTAGCTGTAATTGGAGCCAGGGCTGTGGATACATCTGTCCAGATTCGCCATGATGTTGCGAACGTTGATTCCCAAACCAACACCAACTGATGCCCGCATTTTGAATTTTGCACCTCCCCCCAGCCATGTCCAAAGCTGCTGTGAAGATCTCGGTGGACCTGCTGAGTAACCCTCTGTGTGAACAGGACCAGGCGCTCCTGGACTCCATGACGGCCCTGGACACGGCCATGCGTCGCATGGATGCTTTCAACCAGGAGAAGGTACGACCCCCTCTTTGGTTCTCTTGCTGGGCGGATGTACATCGCCTATTCAGAACTCTCCAGTCTTACGCTCATCCTTATGACTCTTAATCTGGAAGTCCTCATGTGATGTCAGCACATGTCTAAATAATTGCGAAACATCTCAGGTCTTTCTTGTTCTTTTCTAGTAAAAAATCTCGTTTTATGGGGCAAGCCTGCTCTCTCCTTTGGTTTGCAATGGCTCGTCTGTGGGAGGTATATAGGCTAATGCATCAATGACTCACTGGGAGTTGTAAAATGAGACTTAACCCTCTTCGGATACCACTGTAGAATGTTATGTTTTCCTCTTTGTATCTGGGTGTTCCTCAGATCACCTGTGGCTGTTTTTTAAAGAGGAGCCTTTTCACTGGGGGGTTTTTTTCCCACCCCTCAGGAGTAAATGCTCTGTCTACTGCAACGTTTGATTAAACCCACAACTTGAAGGTAATTGCTAAGTGAGTGTTGGTGAAAGTGAGCTGTCCTTGGGGCATCACGGATTTTTCTTTGGAAGCTGACTGAATCGCAGAGGAAATCATCCTTTGTCTTCTCAACGTGTGTAAAGCTGGGTAAAAAGAACTCATCGTTCTCTGCTCTCCATCTCGAGTCGGGAATAATGATCCGTAGGCAGTCTGTTGGGCCTTCCCATTTCATGCAACTCTTAAAGCATGCTGGTCACTTTGGTGACCGTTCCTTCACTGCCACTTACACCCATCAACCCCTGACAATCTGAGACATGAGCGTAGACTCTGTAGCTCGTAATGGTGCCTTTGAGTCTCTGTAAGGACGCCTGTCTTCCGCGGGGAAGTATCTCGCCCAGAACACCCCGGGCTTGTGGCTCGGCCTAGTCTGGGTGACACCCGAGACCTCACAGTCGCACCATTGCTTTCCAGAACCCTCCAAAATACATGTTTTTTTTTTTCAAACAAATAACGATGCCGCCCAACAGACACTTCCTCTCCTCGGCAGATTGGGTATGAGTAAACGTTCTCGCAGCAGATTTCTGAATCAGCCGTCATCGGGCTCTTTAGGTGAAAATCTGGCGGAGCGGCACACGGAGGCTGTGTACTGTGCTCGGCACACCTACGGCTCTGTGTGAAATAACCAGGCACGTACTAACGGAACAATGCTCTCAGCGCTCTGCCGGAAAAGTGCCGTGTGTTTCACGGCTCGCCAATTCCCGCCTTTGAGTCCTGTGTCTCTTCAAAGGCAGGTCCATATCCTTCTGTAACGACTCCTCATGCTCCTGGGTTCTTGTGACCTTCATAACTGTGAGGCCTGCCCCGTGAACCCGGGGGTGTGATCTTTACGTGTCGGGGAGCATGAATGGGCCTCCCGCCGCAACCCCGCAGTGTGCAATTCGAAGGCTGGGACGCATTAATCATTTTGGTGATGTGGCGTAGAGATAAATGGTGAGTCACCCACACTGGGTCGTAGGAGCCGAAGTGACTTTCCCACAATAGGGCAGATTCAGACTCGTCTGGGGGGGTGGGGGGGGGGGTATAAGGTCACCGGGCCAATTGGACACCCGGATACCTTCCCGCCTTTGGGGTCTGTTAGCCGTTTGCGGAAATGGGGCAGAACTCCAGCATTTTCTGCACGTTACCTCTGACTCTGGATCTCCATATTGTGTTCGGCCTTGCTTTCCCCGCTCGCTGATGTGAGCCTCGCAACCCGCTGAGCCGAAATGCTGGTCTGACTGGATTTTCTGTTCCCAGCGAGCATCGAGTGGGAGTGCGCACGGGGGGTACCGGAACGGAGGCTTTCTGAAGCAGACATCACGACTTTCAAGACCATCCTCTCTCGTTGTATTTTTTTTTTTTTTTTTTGCGCTATCGTGGCAGTGACTTTGCATAATCGCTTTGTGCGTTTCTTGATCGGTTTCCAGTTCGTCTTGGTCTGTATCTCGCGGTTCCTTTCTCCGTTAAGCACTTCTATGTCAGATGAGCCATTGCCAGCTTGTCGTCTGTAATATTCCCGCTCCCCGGCTGTCATGGTGTCTTTTAGCTGAGCTAGTGCATTCTAGCTGACAGCCTGTACGGTACCTGCATCTCAACCTGTAGGTGTCGCTGTCGGTCAGACCAGAGAAGCACCGCGCCTCCGCTCTCCTGTTACATCCCGATTCACTTTGACGGAGGGAGCCAAGGCACGTCGATGAAATCCCAGAGTCCGGGCTGCCTCTCCCACACCTGGCGCTCGCTGGTGTTAGCGGTGCCGAGCTTTGAGAGAAATAAACTGGATATTTGTCCTCACCCCTCCCCCCCACCTGCGAAAGAGGCCTGCAGACGGAGATGTATGGCCGGGGGCACTGTCGGGTGGGGGATTGGGGGGTGTGGAAAGCTAATGAAAGCAGGCACTGGGTACGGCTCCGTGTTTATTCCTGCGTTTAAAGCGGACACCATTGAAGCGCCGGGCCCGCGGCATCGGCGAGCCCAGAGGACGCTCATGAGCAGAAATGGCGGACGAGGCTACCCATACGTGGAGGGTATTGATTTCTACTCGCAAGTGGTGGTGGTGGGGGGGGGGGAACCAGAGAAATACTCATGTATTTTTGGGAAGCCTGTGTGTTCCGGTGGCCTCTGGCCCGTGACTCACAGAGGGAGTCCGCTCCAACGGATCGGGCCTGGGGCGCTGCCGTGGCCCCGTCGGAGGGTCGAGGTGGGGGGGGGGGGGGTGGGGCACAAAGGCCAAGAAAATCTGCATGTCGGTTCTCTCTCTCTCTCTGCACTGTTTCTCTAAATGTCGTTCTGTGCTTGTAAAGGCATGCCGGCCTTCCCTTCCTTTACGTAATTGTTGCCAACCAGCTAACTAAGTTTAATGAGGCGTTATTTCATCGTTGCGGCTGTTGTTCAGCTGTGTGGTTGGAGAGCCTCTTAGTTAGCGACGAGAGCACAGCACTAATATTCACTGTGTTGGCGAACGTGTTGTCAGGTATCTGCGGCCCATGTGCTGGGTGGCTGGCAAGCCGGTATTTCCGGGGAGAGAAGCCCCATTCCACTGGCTTTAGATGATATCTTGTCTTCTTTTGCGTTGGGTAGGACTGTAACCTTCTGAGAGATTAGATGTTCGTTTGCTTGGATCTCCCACCCCACCTCGACACACATAGACACACACATGCTCTTTGTTTGGCTCAGCCAGCAATGAAAGAAAATACAGGAAATATAAACTCTTATTGTTAAAATGTTTTTTTTTGCAGGAAAAAAAAAAACTTTCATGTAGTTAGTCAGCCCGCCCCGTGTAGAGTTGGAGATGCTCTTTCATGTCCC
>JAABNX020000046.1:12630084-12646866 GCA_015163995.2 Mormyrus lacerda | reverse complement strand
CCCCCCCCCCCCCAGGTGGTCTATTTCACCGAGATGCACAAGATTTTCAGCGAGCTGACTGAGCAGATCGACCAGGCGCGGCTGACGGACCCGGAGCGCGAGCGGGAGAATGAGTCCCGGCTTAACGAATTGAGGGCCCTGTCCATTGTCGCTGACGACTGAAGACGGTCTCTCTCTCCACCTCTCCAAACCGTGCCTCCCCGTTAGAATGCCCTTAAATCACTTAAACAAGTCCCATGTTTTTAAGCTCTAGTTACATCTAAAACACATCGGCATCGATCTGTCACTCCCAATTGTTTTTAGGGGTCATGCATTATTTCATGAGCAATATCGTTGCCGCCACTTGTGGTATGTTAGTATGTTTCTGAAGATGGAAAGCCAGGCAAAAGCTAGCATGACCTTTTGATTAACTACTTCATTTAATGAGCAACATTCTAAAGCTATTAAAATTTTCTTCATGAATGTTATTTTTACAGCCAGGTGATTGACGGTTAAGTGTGATCTGAAAACCTTAAGTGCCGTGCGAGACGCTTAAATACCAATATTTATGGGCTGCTTGCGGTCTGGCCTTTTTTCCCCAAAAGTTCTCTTAAGGGATCCTGTTTGTGTGGGACGCGGATCCCCGACTTCTCGCCGCGGGTTCTCGGTTCTCCCACGCCTGATATTCAGGTGCCCTAATAATTGCGTGTGTTGAGGTGCACTAGCACAACACAGACAAATTGTTTGAGCGGAAAAGCCCACAAAGTCCGTAAGACGGCCGCTCGGGAGTGAGCGCCGGGTCAGCATCCCGGCTGTGTTCTTCGTTCATGTTCTCCTTCGTGAAGGGTGCCGGTACTGGTGCACAGAGAGAACCTCAGCTCCCCTAGCAAACTTGTAGCTCCATCGCCCTCTAGTGGCACATGTTTTGTTTCAGTCAATTGTCTAATCTGTACCTTTTTCTTTGTTTTTATTTTTTTATAAATGAACCTGCCCTCTGATTATGTCAGTGGTCTGTTACTGTTCAGGTTGATAGGGGCCAGAGGTTGTGTTTTGAAGTTTAGTCTTCTGTGTGCCTTCCCGACTTTAATCATGTAGCCATGACTGTAATTAAAGTTCCATATGTTAATGCAAGTGCAGGGTTTTATTCTTTTTTAAAATTTATGTTAATGAATTATTCTAAGTTGATGTTCATTTTTAAATCAGGGTGAAATGGGTCATTGTAACTTTGTAAAAACTGTGCCTTACTGCTCGAATCAAGCTTTGGCTTTTCTTATTTGTAACAAACACTACAGCCCTGTTCTTGAGTATGGCAGTGTATTTAAATCCGCATTCGGGCTTTAACCGTAGGTTTGCTGCATTTCCTGAAATGTTAATTGAAAAGCAAACCCTTGCCTTGTGGTATTTCTCCTGTGTAGGTTTTTACCGTTGAGTGTTGGTCCCGGTTAACAGCAATGTGACATGCCTACATCTTTATGCAAAACCCGCTACATCTGTTTATTTGCCGACAGAAGTACCTTATATATTGAAGCCTATGATTTACCAGTTTTACATGAATCTGTTTCATGATGCTGTCCTTCTGTTTATTTATAAAGTATGACACTGTTCTAGGAAATCAGCCTGTAGGTCTTTTTTTTTTAACTGATGCAATGTGTGAATAAATAGCAAAAAAATGTTTTTCTTCTTGGAAGTTTTTGTTCTTGAAGAATCTCAAATGAGACCGTCCAACTCTAACTGCCCCTCCACCCAGGTAGATCTGAATTTTCTGTGGATTGTCCCATCTCCATCGCATTGTGTGTGTGCGTGCGCTTTTTTTTTTTTTTGGACTTGCTGATTCACAGTTCACCATCTGTCCCCTGCTCCTCCAGTCCCTGTCGCCTCCTCTTGTCCGCCTCCCCACCCAGGGTCTCTATCCACCCCTGAGCCTCCCCCAGGATTCTTTCGCCCCCTGAGCTTCTGCTGCCCCGGCCTCCCCAGATTACCTTCCCTCACTCATTATTTTCTCCCCAGCTGAGTCTCTCTCTGTAACCCTGGCCAATTTCACCAAGGAAACAGCACATTTACACACAGTAATCCAAAAAGCAGGGGCGCTAATTCAACATTATTTGCATCTAATACTTAACACCTCTTTCCCATACTTGCTGCTATATGTAGCGTACAGTTTTATAACCATAACTGGTTTATATTCCGCTACAGTTTAAATGGTAATTATGAGCATGTTATGGAGCGGGTCCTCTGGGACAAATGATTGTTTGGTCCCCCCTGCTGGCCGCATTCTGCCATAGCATCCAGCAGTGGCTGTTGACAGTCAGTTGTAGTGCGACATCCAGTACTCTGTCTCTCACACTCGTCCAAGAGAAGCAGGGCATTTATCCTCAGTCTGCAGGCCTGGAGTAGCGCTTCAAATAGGGAGGCATTTTGGGGCAAGGTTTTAAATTTAGCCTTGCTTTGGAGAATGGAAACTCAGTAAACCTTCATTGTCCAGGTATAGGTGACCACTTGAGAGAAAAGCATCACACAGCGAAACGCTTCAGCTGTCTGCAGTTACAGAAACACTGCACTACTGATATGCGTACTTATCACCCAGGAATCAATCCCAGTTTATTCCATTAACTCAAACCACCAAACAGGGCTCTACAAGTACAGGAATTAGTTTCACATTGTTCAGTTTGTCACACTCCATATTTACAGTCTTTAACATGTACCCTCCATTCACAGATGTGCTGCACGTTACATCTGAGCGTGAGGCGGTTTTGTCGCGCTGTTGGGCTGAGATGAGGGAAAAGCCAGAACCCGAAATGCCGGCGCTGTGGATCCGACTAAGAAACATCCTGATGATGAGAAGGTCAACAAACACATTAAAAGAGGACGAGTGTCTAAAATCATTTAACCTCATGATAGTGGATTTCTCTCTCAAAAAAGAGGCCCTTCCCTACATAGGTCCAGAATCTGGGGGGTGGGCTGGTGACTGCTTACAGGAGAGGTCTACCGCGTAGTAAAGCACATCCGCTCTGATGTGGTACACCCGTGCATATCTGTCGAGTCTCGCCCCCGCAGCCCCAAATGGGGTGGTGTCACAGGGGCCCCAGCCATCTTCACCCACACCCACACCGAGTCTCGCCTCGAGGCCCACGTGCTGCTCCCAGCAGCAAAGGCAGATGCTTTCCGTGTTCATCCATGTGTTCTGAAAATCAGCTACAGGGGCTCTACTCGCATCCATCGCAGCAAGACGGCAAATCTAAGTGTGAGCTGCAAGGCGACGTATGTGCGGTCCTCTGATGGAACACTACTGCAGGGTGGACCCCCCCCCCCTCACCGAGTACAGGGATACGGGTATGTGCGGTGGGTGCGTGCGCCCCTGGGGGGGCTCGCTAAATGGGTGACTTGCTGTACATTTGTGAGATTTGCTCCTGGAAGAACCTGCGGATATCGGCACGGCGACTCTTTAGGGTGGGGGTGAGCAGACCGTTGCTCACGCTGAAGACCTCCGGGTGCAGGTGCAGGTCTTTCACCTGGGGTGAGAAGGTGGAGGTTGTAGAATTTTACAGGGCAGGACAAAAGACTGGTGGGCGAGGGGGGCGAGGGGGTTAATGTACTCAGCTCAGTTGACAGTCGAGGGTCGAGGGAGACACCTGGCAGTTACCAGCTAGTATTATTCTGACATTCTCCATATACAGTTTAATAATGAAACGTATGAAATAACCAGCTTTCGTCACAAGAGCAGCAGCCTGGTCCAGGGACGCTCACCTGCTCGAAGGACTTGAGACCGGCCTCCTTCCCCACTGCCGTCATATCTTCTAGAACGGCTTTCTTCACATCCTGGAAGCCAGGTGAGAGCATCGCTAAAGCCCTTGTCTGAGAACACCACAGCCGGCTTATGTACCCGGGTGGTGACGTACAACCAGTAAAACAGATAATATCCCAGATAGCTGGACGATAAACATGCAAAATATGCTTATGGAAATACAAACGTTGTATGGAAATGACTTATTTAAAAAGATATACCCAGAAGCTACTTATAAAGGTAACCGTTCACGGTCTGTTAGCTAGCTAAAATATATAGTTATAAAGAGAAAAATCACCCTGGAAAAAAACCTTAGTATCTCATTATGCCGTCTAAGTGATTCATTATTTGTCCTTTGGTGACTAAAATAATTCTGAACCTGCAAGCAGACATTCTCAGTAGCGTAGCTCAATATGGCCAGAAAAATAAACCATCAAACAAACCACTGAACAAACAAAAATGGCATTCAAGAGCACCTGCACGTTTCTTGGCTAATGTTGGTTTTTATCGATTAGGCTCAGTCACTTACTGGATTCTGGCAGAGCTCTTCATGGGTTCCCACAATGCCCCTCTCTCTGGCCCACTCTGTGAACACCTCAGGGTCCGGCACGACTATACCGATCAGGTAAGACTGGGCCCAGACAAAAAATAATAATTTCAGTTTTCATACAAATAAACAACCCTACAGAAACTAAACAGCACACAATCATCTGACCAAACAAAGGAATTTTTCCACTAGTGCTCATAGTTCCTGTGTCACCAGTCAGAAAATTCACGTCTGTGATTCACACCAGGCGTAGCGGGTGGGTTTATATGTCAGTCGAAGTACCTGCAGGCTGTCTCCGTGGATGAAGACCTGCAGGACGGGGACACAGCGCGTGTAGACATTCTCGATCTTCTCTGGGGCGATGTACTCGCCCTGGGACAGCTTGAAGATGTGCTTCTTCCTGTCGATGATGCGTAGAGTCCCGTTCTGGGGAAGGCAGAGTGGCAAAGGTCAGGGAAGCCAATTTAATTCTTTTCAACGGGTCAGATCAAACTGCCGTAGCGAGCCGAGACGCCCGAACACGGCAGGTCCGCTGAGCAGCGACGCAGTGCGGAACTCACGGGCAGCCACTCCCCCACGTCGCCCGTGTGCAGCCAGCCCTCGGAGTCCAACGTCTCGGCCGTCGTCGCCTCGTCGCGAAGGTATCCCTTGAACACGCTGGGACCCCGGATACAGATCTGCGGCCAGGCCAGAGGAGGGAGAGCGGCAGGTACGGTTTGAACGTGTCGCGGGGAGTGTCGCTGGCTTCGCTTAGCGAAAGCTTTTCTCACCGGCCCTGTCTCTCACCTCTCCCTCCCTGTTCTTGGCGTAATAGTTCATGTCAGGGATGTCGGCCAGCTTCACCATGGCACAGGGAAGGGGAGCGCCAACATGGCCTGGGTAGGAGGGGGGACACGCAAGGATGGACAATGAACGACATTCAGGTCACCAACACTGAGACAAGGCGTTAACGACGAGGCATCCAGCAAAAAAAAAAAAAAAAATGCATATTCCGGACCTGAACAAGGCTGACAGTGAAAAGCAGCAGCAAGGTTTGTCTGACAACTTTAACAAGGCTGCTTCAGTCGGGTGCCGCTGTGCGTTACGCAAACATTCCACAAGGGGGCAACAAAGCTCAACTACAAGGCTCACCTGCAGTCCAGTCACCAGGCATGGAGAAAGTGCAGCCAGCTGTGCACTCTGTCTGCCCGTAACCCTCAAAGATCTGCGCAGACAGAGCAGACAGCACAGTCAGATGACAGCGATAGGATGCGTGTACACACAGTGGAGGTACGTGTTCGTCTCACCAGACAGCCGAGCGTAGCTCTCAGGAAGGACAGCACAGTAGGAGAGATGGGGGCGGAGGCAGTCAGGATAAATCGGAGATTCCCCCCCAGGCTGGCCTGCACAAGCACAAGCACAAACACAAACACAAAAAGACAGACGGTCCACACTCTTAGTCCACTGAGCCTTGTCCGCTGCTTAAAGGGAACAGCCGATGCAACACAAGCGCTTTCAGTGTGAGTATCTCCAGCTTAGAAAAAGTCTCTGTGTAAATCAGTTAATTAAGTGATAATTAAATGATCGTGTTTCCCAATCTGGTCCTCAGGGACCCACAGACAGTCGGATGGAGCAAAAACATGGACCGACAGTGTTACCAAGCACTGGATTAGGGAACACTTATGTCATCAAGTATTGCGGTTACATTGACAAAGAATTTTTTAATGATTATTCAGGTTTTTTTTCCCCCATGACAGAAACAGAATGTCAGGTATAAAATACAATGTTTATCTAGCATAAATTAAGTACTTCCTTAAGCTTTTGATAAGAGCTATTTATAAAAGCTAATTCTGAGATTCAATAAACAAATGAAAGTAGCCTAAAACAGCCTAAAATGGTGATCAGTCCCTTTTTAAGACAAAGAAGCAAAATCCCATCCTGAAAGCAGTTTGGCTTTGACGCTGGTTACTTAATGAGATCCAGCTGCTGATCTGAGAAGCAGATTCTAATCCAACAGAGGTAGATGGGCAGAAGCCACCTGACCCCCCCACCNNNNGTTCTGTCAGACGCATGCAGTCAAAAGGCCCATCTGAAGCCTCAACGCATCCCCCCCCCACCCCCCCGTGTGGCCTAGTGGCACCCCCACCTGGATCTTGTTGAACAGCAGTCGGTCCCAGAGGCTGTTGTTACGCACCACCCCACTGCTGAGCTCCGCCTGCTTCCTGCGAACGGCGTACTGGAGCACCGCCCGCCTCAGGGGGGAGGTCACAGAGCCCAAAATCTACGGATGGGCAAGACCAAAGCAGAGCGATAGGTTTACAGGAAGAGAGAAACTGTGCTCACAGATTAAACATTTCTCAAAAAAAACTGCTGTTGACAGATGGAATTGCCTTACTATACAGTGTTTTGTACATCATGACATGTACTTTTTTGGAATAACTCCCTAGCGCCCCCTAGG
Organism: Mormyrus lacerda; assembly: GCA_015163995.2. Taxonomy (NCBI): domain Eukaryota; kingdom Metazoa; phylum Chordata; class Actinopteri; order Osteoglossiformes; family Mormyridae; genus Mormyrus; species Mormyrus lacerda. The sequence goes on along the minus strand of JAABNX020000046.1, from coordinate 12,640,122 downwards.
CTGGACAGCGGACCTTGTCATAGATGCGGTTCAGCAGCCGTGGGACCACAGGGAAGAACGTAGGCTTCAGGGTCTTGATGTCGTCCATTAGCAGAGAGATGTCCCCCTGGTAGAAGCCTACCCTGGCTCCGTGGCAGAACATGGAGACCTGGAAGAGAAAGAGAGAGTACAGGAAGTACGAAGAATGATGGGGGGGGGGGGGGTCTGGTGCCTAAGGAAGGGGGGGTGGTACCTGGATCATGCGCTCGAACATGTGGGCGAGGGGCAAGTAGGATATGGACACATCCTCTTGCTGAATCACAAATGACCCCTGTTGAAGAGAGACAGATTTCATCTTATCTACAGATTTCAGCAGTCATAACAGTCAGATTTGCAACTGAGAGCCATACAGTTGTGTATGTGGGGTGGGGTGCAAACAGCAAGCTAACCTCCAGGATCTTGATGACGGAGGAGGTGTTTGAGGCGATGTTGCCGTGGGTGATCATGGCTCCCTTTGGCTTCCCTAGGAGGGCGAAAAAAAACAGGCGTGACCAGGGGTGGGGGCACTTGCAGGACGGAGTTAAGGTTAAGATGCAGCCCCCAGACACGCTCTGTCTGAGGTACGGCAGGGAGGCTCGCCCACAGACCCGTGGTGCCGCTGGTGAAGCAGATGACTGCCAGGTCTTCGGGTCTGGGAGGCTGTGGGGAGACAAAGGCGAGGAAGAGTGTCAGGACTGCAGGGATTGGTAAATGCCGTCAGCGGACTGGACCGGACTAGACACTCACCACGGGGTCTCGGAGATTCTGCCGGCCCAGGTCCTGAAAGGAGACACACACAGGAAACTGAGACCTTGGATTTCAGAAAGTGAACATCACCGTCATGCTAACAGCCCTGCAGGCACGAGATGCCGCCTCCTGTCCTGCTCACCATGACCTCCCTAAGCTCCAGAATCTCCACACCGCACTGCTTTCCCCTCTCCACAAGCTGGGAGCTGAAGGGATTGAAGAGCACCAGGCGCGAAAGCATTGGCGTCAACCCCTTCTCCATGTTGGCTAGCAGGGACTCTGCCTTCTCTTCCCGGTCACAGAGCACCAGTGAGATCTCCGCTGTGAGAAGACGGGGGGAAGATCGTCTCCCAGGTTGGGGAAACACACTGCACTCGGTCGTTTACGCTCGTCGGCATTGAGCTGAGCTCTGTCTGCTCACCCAGGTTGAGGATGTGAACCATGGCTTCCAGGCCTAAAGTGTCGTAGAGGGGCACCACAGCCATGGAGAAGGTGTAGCAGGCAAGCTCTGTGATGACCCACTGCGACCAGCAGGAGGAGACAGAGACACACAAAACACATGCACAGGATTGAGCCACCTGGCTGTGCTGCAAATCCTATTACGTCTCAGTTCTACAGTCCAACAATGTCAAGCGAATAATCTTTTTTTATATAGCAGGTGAACTCCAGAAAAAAATAATCCACAGAAAGGGAGGGAGGAAGGGAAGGTGGGGAGAGGGAGAGAATGGCAAAAGAAGTGGCGGTATACCTCTGGCCTATTCTGTGCAAAAATCCCAATGAACTGCTGGGGTTTGGGCTGGCAGCCTTTAGCCAGCAAGCCGGAACCAAGGATCCGAGCTCTTTCAGACACCTGAGGAAGAGCACAGGGACGTTACCAACGGCGACAGGAGGAAAGCAAAGTCAGGCAGCAGCCAGATCCTGAAGCAGACTCATGCCTGATCCGCACCTACGCGGGTATTTTTTAAAACGTACCTTTTTTTTGTCCACACATAAATGGGTATTTTTTTTAAATGGTGTTTTTCCTCCTTCGTCTTAAAAAAAATCCCCGTCCACACGAACATTGTCTTCTAAAATATTTCCTTCCACATGAAACTGCTAAAATGCGCTGTCAAGAGCCATGCCAACAGGCGGCATTATAACTCTAACCTAACTGCCATTAGCCAATCAGAAGCCTAATTGCCATTCCTGTTAAGCTGAAAACCATGGCGCACATTCCGACGCCTGTGTTGATCAATATAATGCGAGTGACTCAACATTTATCTGTACACATGTAAGAAGTCCTGTCAGCAAGGTTAGCACAAGCGCTAATTCGCTAAGTCCGCCGTTGCTCAAACTTGCCTAATGTATACAGCAAACAGCACACGCTCTGACGTTAAACAAAGTGGACGACGGCTCACAATGTGACGTTTCGAGCCAAAAACTCTGTTTTCCCTTTGTACGTGTCGACGCTGAAAACGGAGTTTCTTAAAATCTTCACCCTGGATAGAGTTTTACAAAAAGCTCCGTTTTCAGTGACCTAAGACGCCGTTTACGTGTGGACAAAAGCCCAAGACATACAGGAAAAGGTATGTTTTAAAAAATACCCGCGTACGTGTGGACAAGGCATCAGTTAAGTGGGTAAACATGTGACCAGTCTGGTGCAGTTAGGTGTCTGGGTTAGTATCGAACCCGACACATCGTGCGGCTACATAAATGGGTCAAGGGGCTGCGCTAGCTACTTTGCTTAAGCAAGAGGAACAGGAAGGGGAAGGATGCCACCAGCAGGGGGCACCACAGAGCTTCTGACCACCACTCACCTCGTTGTAGGAGATCCACTGGTATGGCTCCCCTGGCTTCCTGAAGCCCAGGCAAGGTCCAGCGCCTGTTGATGAGGGCGACATGACACAGTAAGGTTATGGGGCAGAATCCAAACTGAGAAAACATACCTGGATGGTGGGAAAAAGAACAGTGACCCAGCCTGCTGCTGAATACTGTTATTCTGTCTTGCTTGAAGAGATTCTAAGTGACCTGTGTGGGCAAACAGTCACGTCCTACCCTAGCATACCTCAGGAGGGTGTTTTACTTTACTACTCACTGCTTGGGTCTCAGAGGCACCAGCAGAAGCCTGCATTTAACTGCTGCTAAATAAATGCCGCTAAAGCACAGCAGGGACCCACTCACCGGACACTCTCAGTCCCCTCTGGAACATGTCGTAGGCCGTCCTGGTGTCCTCGTAGTAGAAATCTAGCAGCGCGTCGTCCTTGAGGAGAGCAGAGCGCCGGCATGTGGGATCCCCCTGTCCAGAGACACTTACTGAATGAGGATGTTTTTTAAAAAGCACATTGGCTCCCAACCAGCTGCTCAGTGTCTCTTAACCTGTTATCAATCTTGCCCCCTAATGGTGGGGCCCCGCCGGCGCATCGCTGTTTGTTTAAAATACTTGCAACCCCGGAACCACTTGTCCTACAATCACAAACTAGGGTTTGTTTTAGTCAATACAGTGATGAGACATCAAGCAAACAAACCATTTACTAAAAGTGTTTTTTTATGCTGGCAAACACCCCTTGAGCTGGACAATTCCTGTTCTGCGAAAACTGATGGAATAGATGGAAAATTTCCAAAATACAACTGCTATCGACAAGGGTCTTAGGAAGACTCGATGCAAGTTTGGTGGAATTTGGTCATGGCGTTCAAATGCACCCACGTTTTTTGCCAATGCGGTGTCAGCTGACCAGTATGGAAAACAAATCAAGGTATAAATAAATGCCTTACCCGTGTTTAAATGAAAGTTATTTCTTGTGCATTCGATTTTTGGCTTCATATCCAAGTGTAACAAAATTTTTCTGGATCACACACACAGTCTCCTCCAGTAAGCGAGACAGAAGTAAAAAACCTCATTTTGGCTCCTGTGCTTTCCATCATAGACATTGCATGTGATGCAGGTAATGCGACATACCATCGCATGTGTATTTTCATTGCCTTTTCATGCCTTACATTTATTGGGAGCTCCAGGGTATTGGGTGGCCAAGAGATCCATTAAAAGGGATCGTGCTGCGTTATGGTTTCTCATTATCGCCTAGAAAGGCGCCTATATGGCGACACAGAGTCAAAACTCGCACGCATGAAAATGCCATTCGCAAAAGAGAAACTGACGAGCCCAGGACAAAGAGCTGCGCGCGCATTCATCATAATATCCTTCGGCTGCTCTCCGCGCTCGCATTCTGCTGGAGGGAGGTTTTGACAGTTTGGAGTCATGCCGCTTTTGACAGCGAACACTATTGGTGGATGAAGTATGGTTTATGTTATAAGTATAATTTCACAGATTCTTGTTGCCCCCTTGCCTGTTTCCCCATCAATATAAAACAGATAGTTACAGAATGCAACAACACAAGTTATTGGGATTCTGAGGCAGGCATTTGGTTCGGCATCTACATACAGTAAAGTAACGTTATCATGTGTTACGAGTTTCCATTGACTATACATAATTTCTATACCTCATCGTGCAACCACTTACGATGAGTATTACTAACATAGATGTAGCATTTTGTATCAAAGCTTTCAGTAGCTATTTGAACATTTGGGTTAGTTAAACTATTCTGTTCTATAATACTTACCCCTGTAATGTAATGCCCCTTTGGGAATCGATTTACAAAAATTTCTTCACATGGGGACACACTGAGTTGTCTCCATGGCATCAGGTATTATAAACTAGTTCCAGATAAAGACTTTAGTGTAATGTTTTTAGTACTGACTTCATCCATTTAGTTTAAGTTAATCATTTAGACAGCATCATTATTAAGATGACTCGATAAACGGTAAACAGACCTATTAATATTATTCAAAATTATAAGAAACAGTTAACTTTTCTTCATTGCTTTAAATTTCCAAGAAATTCAAACCTGGCATTATTCTCATCCAGTCGGTTGCATGAACTGCCTGAGACAACAGACGTGGTTGGCTGGACCTGCCTCATGACCACTTCTGTTCTTTGGCCTGTCTGCTAGCTGCCTTATTCCTGGGGGTGCCTGTTCCCCCCCGTGTTAACGTATGGCCGCTCTGAACCTGAGCTGCATCTACGTTATCAGTTTAACAATACCAATAGCGTTCGTTGTCAGAAATGGCATAACTCCGCCCCCAAACTGTCAAAACCTCCCCCCGGCAGAACGCGAGCACAGAGAGCGGCCGAAGGATATTATGATGAACGCGCACGCGGCTCTTCGTCCTGTGCTCGCGAGTGGCATGTTCACCTGTGTGAGTTTCGACTCCCATGTCATGCCATATGTCCATCAGCTAACACTGAATGGCTTGAGGGAGGGCTTATACTGTCAGGAAGACTGTTGTACACTGTGCATGCAGTGAACCTTGTGCACGAAGCAGTTTACATGCTGAAATCCACGGGGTAAACACAGGGTAAAAGTGGATGATGTCACGGACGCCAAGTACGCAGCGATAGTTTTTACTGTGTTTAGTCAGTTTAAATTGGCTTGTTGAATAAAGAACTATGATGGATATTGATCATTGGACTCTTACCGAGGTATGAACACCAATATCAGTATACTCTGCATGGTGAGTTATTTCATGTAAATAAACCGGAAGTGCACAATTCAAGATGGCCGCTAGTCAGAACTATTATTTTTAACTATTATTTAAAAAAAATTTAACTAGTTTGTGAATGAATAATATTTTTTAATGTTTGGAAACTGTTTATACTAAAAATTATTTCTGGTTGGAATTGTTTTAGGATTTTTATCGCTATGAGTATACCTGAATGCGCCCCAGGCCTGCCAAAATAACACATTTTTACAGAGCTACTCCCAAGCTCACTCCTCTTACCTGTACAGGTATAGACTGCATGTGTAGGTCACATGGTGGCGGGATGGGGCGTGGCCGGGTGACCAGCCAATAGGCGGTGAGGGAGGCCAGCGCCCCCAGGCCGAGCAGCGAGGAGGGCGAGAGGGACAAGGAAGAGAGTGAGGGCAGCGATGGAATGAGGCTCCGCAGGTCCTCGGCGTCCAGCATCCGCACCCCTGAGCCAGAACGCAGGGAGCGCAACCACTCCTGGACCTGCATGGCTGAGGAGGGAGGGACTCCCTTACTGACAGTGCAGCGCAGACAAGTCGTACAGCTGCTCGATTAGGGCAAAAATCACAATCATGATTATTTTCACCAATATGGAGATCAAATAATCTCAGTGTACTTTATGTATGTATTTAACTGTTGTCTGAGGTTCAGAAACATTAAATTTGATTATTTTTTCCAGCTACAGATATGAGTCCACTGCTTAGTCCACTGATATAAAAAGTGCAACTTGAACATTTTTAGCAAGAAAAACTAGTCTGTTAACATGATCTGGCATCAGTAATGAAGAAAATTATATTTCCAATTATATTTCGCTCTCTTTTGCTAAATAATATCTTTATATCTCATTATAGATGTATCTTGGTGTTTTTGAAAACTTGACAGATATGTGGTTACATTATAGAGGGTGTCTTTGACATATAATTGCGTTGCAGTACGAGTTGATGAGCTTGCCTCACATTTCAGAGTTTGTTGTTCAGGTACTGTTTGGTCATAAAGCTTAATCATAAAGTTTGTTGTTGTTCTTGGTTAGATTAGTTGACCAAAAGGTACCCGTCCTGCCATTTCGACCATGAACACGTTTTTATTGCTGTGCTGCAGAGAATTTGCTAACAACGGAGGGGCACAGTGCACCGCTGAAAAATTAGTGCGCCAATCTGGATTTATTGTGCAAGATAAAGTAGGGCATCATTTCAATACAAGATACAAACATATTTTTCCTTGATTATAATTTTTTCATAATTATGGGAAGCCATAATTGTTATCGTGATTCAAATTTGATTGATTGCACAGCTCTAGCAAGTAGTGATGGCCAAGTGAAGCTTCATGAACCATGTGCTATATTCTCTGACCCCACTAGATGGTGCTCTCTGTTCAAAAAAGGGCTCAAAGCGGGTCCCAAAGTAAATCAAGAGCACCATCTAGTGGGGTCAAAAAATACAGCAAAGGGATCATATAGCTTCATTTGGTCATCACTACAGGCAAGGACACACACCTGGACTCCGAAGCCTGCAGATGTCCGAGGCTGACAGATACAGCAAAGGAGACGCTGTCCATCACAGAAATGGAAAGGACGTCAACCCCTCTCTTATACAACATGCATGGCAAAGCATATCAGACTCCCATTAACCAAAGGGACCGTGACTGAAATGACTTCTCATTTAGGCATTCACTTTCTCCTGTTTCTGTGCAGAAATGGCAGCTTAAGCTCTTCTATGAACCTTCCAAAGCATGGCTGCTGTGTGCAGGTCAGTGTGGGCAGAGTTGCCAAGGACTTGTGCCTGAGAAGCGCTACCCGAGCACTATACCCGCCTCGCAAAGGCCAGCAGGAGACGTAGAGCTGCAGATCCTGCGCTGTATCCATCCCGCTGGTGCTCATACATGACAGAAATCAAAACGGCCAAATTCTGAAAAATTGCTGACGCTGCTTATACTGCCCCCCCCACCCTCACAGTCTTTTACACATAAGGAATTATTTGGTAGTGACACCCAGGGGGTGCATATGTGAATCAAACTCAGACTAAAACTAAACGCTAGATGAAGGAACACTATTCAAATATGGTTTTGCGTTTGTGGTTAGAAGATCATACTCAGTGAAGGAGAGCCTAGCACAGCTGCAGGGCTGGAGGTCATTTGGTCAAGTGCTAGACTGGTGTTTATTTTGGGCGCGAGAGAGAGAGATCCGACAAGTCAGCATAGTCAAATATGGACAGCACTGCAAGATCGAGACTCCTGCAAGAAAGATACAGAGAAATACTTCCATAAAAAACATGACTGGTATAAATACCCCGACAAAAAAACACAAGAGACACTTTGACAAATACTGTGACTATAGATAAAGTACTAAGAGAGAACCAGAGAAACACAGAAATACTGCCAGCATTCAGAAATAGTTTCACAGAATAGGTGTCTGAAACCAGAAACATACTCCAATAGAATACTAATATCAAAATAAACAAATACTTCTACAGAACTGACTACCAGTATTAATATAAAAGTACGGCCAGTACCATTACCCCATAGATAAGCACTGCAAGTACCAATACCAACCCAAGAAGTACTGCCAGTATTAATACTCCCACAGGGTTTTCAAAACTTTAAAGCATGACTTTGGAAAAGGGAGCATAACAGGGATGACCGAAAGACTCATCTTGTACTAAACAAACCCAGCTCCACTCTGACACCAGTACAGAAGAGATGAAGATGAATGTGTGTGTGTGTGTGTGTTTCTCTGTCTGTTTGTGTTCAGCAGTGCGGAGGCACTGTGATGATGAGAGAAGACTCTTCTAATTGGTCAGGCTGAAACAGGCGCTAAGGTTACTCTCGGCCATAGCGGGTCACCAAGCAGCAGCTCAGGCTAGCGCTAGCTGGGGCCGTCGACTGTGTGAGAGAATGTGTGTGATGGGAACAGACAGAGAACGAGATAAATGGCACCAGAAGCTGCAATGAAAGGATGAAAGACTGCAGCAAGGGGACGGAGGAGAGCGACAGAGCCTGGCAGGAAGGAACAGGGGTGAGCAATGAGCAGAGAGATTTGGGCCGATTTCAGCGGCGAGATGGGGTGAGGGGGAGGGACGACCTACATGTCTGTCTCTCTGCAGCCAGAGTGGCCCGCGGGGGGGGGCGGGCACAGAGGCAGCAGCGCCTTTGAAGGCCAAGTCCCCCTTCTTTGTCTCCAAAGTTCCACTTCCATCAAAAGTCCTCTCCTCACTGCCTCTCAGTCTCCTCCATTCAAATCCCCCCGCCCCCCCCTCACTCTGCGGAGATGAGCCTCCCCACCAAACAAAACTTAACCTCTCACCCACTTCCTCACCATGGGGAATAAAGAGTGACGTCACCATCCCTTCAGTCACCCCACACACATACCCCCTCCTCCAACACCCTAAGAACCACGCCATCCATCCCCTGCTCCACCTCACTCACCCCCAACCAGCGGCCCCATCAGGGTGAAAACAGCCCTGCAAATCCCGGCCACTTCCTCACCGGCTCCTCTTCACGGCACCGGGATCCTAATTACAGCAGCGAAAACTTCCATGGGCCAGCTTGCTGCTGGCGCCAGGCAGAAACCACGAAAGTTGAGATTTCTGCAAATACTTGTTACCGGACCTGCGTGCCGAATATGGGAAAAAAAAAAACAAACAACAACACCGCCCAACCGCAACCATTGACGACACGTAAAAAGATTTTCCCGTCTTTCAGTCTTTCATCTGCACTTTCTCCTTCCCACCTATCCATAATGGCCATTGTCAGGGCAGGACAGGCTCTATTGTACTGACCTGGCACTTACTCACAAGCAAAGGGAGGCAAAGCATGGGAGGGGAGCATGGCAAATTAATCACACCAGAGACTTACAACTACAGACAAACCTTAGGCAGAGGCATGGCACAGGAAGGACCTACGGGGATTATTAATCATGCAGTAAATTTCTACCAACATTCAGCGAGGGCGTCGGGAAATACTCCATTTCCTATATGTCGTTTTGCTTCTGAACACAGAGCCGTCCTCCCCGGGGCAGACAGGCAGGATGAAACTTGATCTCTGGAATCTGGGACTGAAAAGCGCCAGGTTGCTCGCGGCCCTATGTATTTATGGTCTCGGTTTTTCTGACGGACGTGGTAACCGAGGTCCGACGCGAGACGACGCGGGCCATCGGCGAACATGAGACTGGCGATTGGCCTTCCGAACGGGCGAGTGCAGAAACTGAGTAGCGAGGTTCTATCGCGGCTCCTAAATGGCAGCTCTGCGGAGAGGGGGGGGGGGCATAAAGCTACATGGTGCAGGCATGAAGCGACAACCTGCAGGCTGGGAAGAAACAGACTGTAAACAGACACCTGAAAGCACTTTGGCACATCAGTGAGACATTAGGGGAGGGACATGAACTCGACTCCACCCAACGCACACAGACAAATGGCACAAAAGATCACAGGACTTGACTTCTGATGCAGGGCAATAAAAAGCGGCAGCTCCTCCCCTTTGTCCTGCTGCAGGGTGACTTTGGACGTCCTTATCCTGGTGTCCACACTTCAGTACCTAGAGACACCTGTTCCCGTCGGGCGGGGGTAGATATGAGCGGCTAGGCAAAAGTGTAGGGAGTGCACTTGATATTTTGAAGGGACACAATATAATCATTTAAATACAAAGGTCCATGTGTTTCTTTTTTTTTTCTCCCCTTGGGGGGGGGGGGGGGGGTTTAACCAAATTAAAAATGGGCTGGGC
>JAABNX020000046.1:12608453-12621026 GCA_015163995.2 Mormyrus lacerda | reverse complement strand
ACAGGTTTACCCCCCCCCCCCCCCAACACCTCCTTCAGTCTCTTACATCGGGAATGATTGGGGGGGTCAAGGTGCCTTTCCGAATTCCTTCCCAATTGAATCCTTCAAACCACCTGGAAAATGCAACAGCACACTTTTTTCCAATTTTCTTTATATATGGCAAATTATAGTACAATTACTTGCATTTTTCATTTATAAATTCTAACTGCATCCCACTAAATGCCCTTAGAGGCACAGGAATGTTACAGTAACCTCTTTGGGGGATAAAAAGCATCCCTTTTTATTCCTTTCCTAGCCATTTCCATCAGTGCCTATTATGGATCTTACTTGTGTTTCTGGATGTCCTTGACTCCATTTTTCTGATTGCCAAGTCTCTCTGAAGGGTTGTCTCTGTAGGTCAGACATGGTTTTGCCGTGAGAAGCTGAATTCTCACGCATCACACACACAGACACATGCGCACACATACACGGACGCAGGTGAATCCGGGCATCAGACCTGCACAGCCTCTTGATGAGGTTGGCCGCGCTCTTCGTGATCTTCTTGGGGAACTCCACCATGTCGATCCCTCGCAATATGATGTTGTATGTCTTCATGGGGTCTGAGGCCGAGAATGGGGGGCTAGAGGGTTGAGGACGGTCAAGGAACAACCAGTCGTGACGGGGGGTGACGGTACATCACTGAGTGACAAAGGCAGCATGCAGAGAGTTTCCTCCCTGACCAAAAACAAGCACAGAGACCCCCCTCTGCATCACATATCCCGCCCTCCAGAATCCCTCCAGAACCTTCTGGCCTCACCTCCCGCTCAGCAGCTCAAAGATGAGGATGCCCAGGGACCAGCAGTCCGTGGAGACGTCGTGGCCCTTGTTCAGGATGATCTCGGGGGCCACGTACTCTGGGGTTCCACAGAAAGTCCACGTCTTCTTCCCCAAGCCCACTTTCTTGGAGAAACCAAAGTCTACCTGCAGGGGACGGGAGAAGCCACAAGGATGTGCTGAGCATGTGATGTGCGACGACGCGCCTTTCTGCTTACGCCGGCAATGGACCATTTTAGACTGGCACACTGTGGAGGGCAAAACTTAACCTTATTCAGAAAGACAGTCATTCTCCTGAACAGGGTGTCAGTCCATCAGAGAGCACACACTCAACCACATACTATAGGCAGTTTTGAATCATTAATTTATAGCATATTTATGCAGGAGGAAGCCAGAGTAAAGCCATAAAAACACAGGGGGAACAGGCAAAGGCCACAGACACAGAGAGCTGGACTCCATGCTGCCGCCCTCCAGATGTGAGGCTGCAGTGCCCCCCCCCGGTGCCGCCCAACAGATAGGTGCAAACAGATTTGTTGGTATTGGTCACAAGTGCAGGAAATACAGGAATTACTCTGATTCTGCTCCATTCGATTATTAATCTCAGTTTAAAAGGGCAAGAAGCTGCAAAACACCACAGTCTGTCTAAATACAAACTAAAGATATTTATATAGTGAATCTGAACATGCCCACAGAAATATTCCTCAAAAATCCAATCTAAAAACACAAGACTCATGTCATTTAATCAGAAAATGTCTGATATATGATGATAAGCCTTGTAAAGTCAGAGACACGCTGGTTTGACCTTCCAGATGATTCCTGTGATTGGCTAGAACTAAGTATCCAGTTTGTATCTTTAAAGCATCAATATGCCATATGTTACTTTCTGATAATAGTTCAGTGAAACTCTTTAGAGTAACTGAATTATACCATTGCGCAATACCCTATAATATACAATACAGATATATTCTGAGTAATAAATTAATCTTCATTACACGGTTTGAGGTAGAGAAATAGGTTTAAAGGAAACTGAATTCCCACAGAAAAGATTGAAAAGCCAATGAAATGGACTGAACAGAGAATTACGCTGTAGAAAGAAGAACCAATGTAGCCATAAAGTGTCAGGTTTGGTAACTTCAGTCTGTAGTTTTATATAAAAAAAAAAAAACCTCCCCCTGGGAAAGACATAAAAGGCTCGTCACAATGTGTGATGACAGCACTAACGACAAAACGGCCGAACCCTGAGATGAAACTGTATATGAGCCACAATAGAACTCAGTGAAGCACTGGTCAGACAAGGCAGGGCGAAAGAGCCATTTCCACACCTCAACAAAGGTCACAGATAATGCAGTAATTATATATATTTTAAAAAGACCCGCCCATATTGCAGGGCCAGGAAAAACCCAGAGCTGATCCCAAGCAGCAAATGGCACAAGGCATGAATACTGAATTTCGGCTTTCTGTGACATTTCATCAGTTAGAAAATATGACTGAGGAAGCTTTGCAGTGGCTCACTGCACTGCGACAGGGGCCAGATCCGAGGAAGCTCCAGCTGACAGGAAACGTGGCCGTGGGGCCTTTCGATTGGCTGATATCTGTCCCCAGGCTGACCCTGGGGAGCTTGCTTAGGTTACGTTGGCGTCTTTACACATTGTGTGCTCCTGTTCAGGTGCTCCTCACGATCTTCCGTTAAAAGGATCAGACCTTTTTTTTTATTTTTTTCTAACCTTTTGTCTGATCACAAAGGCCAGCTTGATGAAACTCCTAACATTCATCAGACAGGCTCCTGTAGCCCCAGTCTTTCTTTGAAGAGTGATGCTATTAGATTTGGAGGATTCACTGGAACAGATTATTATGTACTCTGAGAGCATTAGTCCTACAAATTGGGTTGGGTAAGTCATTATTATTATTAGTATTATGGTTAACAACAGCAAAACAATACAACAACAGAAAATATAATAATATATGAATATGCTGTGTGCTTTTCTGTGTGAGTCATATTCTTTCTGCTTTTGCCTTGCCTTTATTCCCAGGGGCGGGCAATCTTATCCGCAAAGGGCCAGTGCATATGCAGGATTTTCGGACAGCTATTCAGCTGTTCAAACCCAGGTGTGAGAACTCTTCACTCCTCCAATTAGGAATCTAATTAGGGAGTTGCAGTGAAAACCCGCATACCCCTATGGACCTTTGTGGATAAGATTGCCCACCCCTGCTTTAATGATCGATATCCATGCTGCCCCCGAGGCTGCAGCCTAAGCCCCCCGCTGTTCAGTTCCTTGCCAGCCACTCTGCCCTTTTCCCTGCAGACACCCTGCCAATTGACCCAAACCAGGACCCCCCCCCGTGCAGAGCCCTACTGGCACCCCAGACAGCTCAGAGCGGGCACCAGCTTGGCGTATCCGTGCTGGTCCAGGATGATGTTCTCTGGCTTCAGGTCGCGGTAGATGATTCCCCGGCAGTGCAGGAAGTACAGAGCCTCAGCCATGCAGGCGGTGTAGAAGCGCGTGGTGCCTTCATCGAAGGAGCCCCTGGAAAAGCGGGGGTATGATCAGTGAAAGTGGCGTTGGATGCAGACAGTGGCCCCAGTGCATGCTGGGAGAGAAGACACAGCAGTACCTGTCTCTGAGCAGGGTCCAGAGCTCTCCCCCTAGGCAGGCCTCTAAGAGCATGTAAAGGTACTTAGCGTCTTTGAAGGTGCGGTAGAGCCTAGAAATCAAGGCAGAAGGAGAGATCATCCTGCAGGGCGCCGTGCCTGGAAACGACGGCGGCTACGAAAGCTGAGGATGAGGCCCAAACCTGACGGTGAAGGGATTGTGTGCCTCCATCATGATCCGCCTCTCAGACAGGATGTGTCCTTGCTGGCTGGTGTCCAGGATGTGGCGCTTCTTCAGGACCTTCATCGCAAAAGTGCGGTTGGGGTCGTTCTTCAGTTGCACCTAGTAGGGACGGGGCACCACAGCACTGGTGAGTCTGACCAGCACGTTCAACCACCGGAAGAAGACAGGACACTCACCAGCTCCACGCGACTGAACCCGCCTATGCCCAGGGTGCAGATGACCCGGAAATCACTGAGGGACAGGCTGGAGAAGAAGACAGCTTCCGCTTCCTGCCTGATCCCGGTAGGAAGCGGTAAGCAGAGAAGGGTGTAGAAAAACAGCCGTAACAGAAAGTGAACATCATGCTGAGATGAAGCACAAGTTATGCAGTATGTGAGACAGATACAGTGAAGAACCTCGGACAGATGAAAGGGGACTTTGGACAGGTAAATATGGTACATGCTCACTTGACTTTGGCCTCATCGGTCTCGTAAACCTTCCTGCTGACATCCTCCAGGCCACCTATCAACTGTTTGAAGGTCCTGTGGGACATGATGGGTTTTCGGTAACCAAGTCAGTGCCGTTCATCTTAGATTCATGGCCTGTGTGCCATCGTGCACCAGGAGAACGACTTACTCTCTGTCTATGACCAGACATGTCACATCTCCCACCGCGATGACATTTGCCATCCTCACGTCCTCCCTGGGAACAGGCCGGATGGGAGAAGAGGTCACACGTCTCATTCAGTCTTTGGGGCATTAAGTCCCGAGCGGCTCAGACAGCCGTGATGCATCCAGACAGAAAAAGCCAGACTGGCCCTCATACAGGTACACAGACATGGAGAGCCTGAACCTGTGAAACGTCCGGAAGCCACCCCAGGGAACATGTCCAGACTTTCACTCTGACTTTACACGGTGCAAGCGGCCTGTGTATTTGCATAAATGCTCTACTAGCTCTGCGGGGCACAGTGCCCATACGGATAGCCAGCAGGCGGGAACAGCCTAGAACATAACGCCCGTGGCTCCCAGTGCCACTTTCACAGAAACCAACTCACGGCTGTGGGCGTGCTTGACGTCTTGGTCCTCATAAACAAAACCCCATCCTTGAGTGCGTCCGCCTTTACTCACCAAGTTCCTTTCCTTGTCTTCATTTGCTCTTACCCTCTAAGCCCCCGTCTTTGTCTGCTTTTACCCTCTAACCCCCTGTCTTCGTCCACGTCCGCTCTTACCCTCTGCACCCACGTCTTCGTCCGCATCCACTTCTGCCCTCTAAGCCCCAGCCTTCATCTGCATCCACTCTTACCCACTGTGCCCCCGTCTTCGTCCATGTGCACTCTTTCCCTCTAAGGCCCTGTCTTCATTTGCTTTTACGCTGTAAACCCCTTTCTTGTTCCATGTCCGCTTTTACCCTCTAAGCTCCCATGCTCAAGGACATCTGTTCTTACCCTTTAAGTGCCTGTTCTCCAAACCAATCCCCCCTGGACAGTGTAGACAGCAGGACTGTTTCCTCATTGGCTAAATTGTCCTTCGTGACCTTAACCTGGGTGAGAGAAAAGGCTCAAGGTCACAGAGGACATTCTCAGTAAATAGCTGTTCATAAATCCACTAATGTACCCAGCTGTGCTTCACAAGTTTTCTAGGATGGTCTTGCCCATTATGTCCAGAAGAATCTTTGTCCCACTCCATGTGACATTATGGAATGATCATCCACTAACTTCATAACTTCATAACTCCATAGTGGCAGAAGAGAATTAACCATGTTTTCTGTGATGGTGAAAGTTTGGCCGTAATGCCAAAAGCATTCCCTACAGACCAGGGTCTTGACATAAATGCCAAAATTACATTTCAATAAACCATGGATCTGTAAAACAACTGTTCTTTCGTTTAACATCCCATAATTCACAGGATTCAAATGGTTGGAAAGTGGAACAGTACCACAGACCACAGATCACCTATCATTTTATGTACTTATCCACTGCCCCCCCCATCTCATATCTGGGTTCTCTTTAGGGTTGCTTTAGTCTTCTCCTACAGTCCAAAGACATGCAGTTAGGTGACCTGGTGACTCTAAATATACCCTGAAGTATGACTGTGTGACTGTGCCCAAGCTGCCCCCTTCTCTGTGCCCTGTGCTTCTTGGCATAGGCTGCAGACTCACTGCCACCCTGCACTGGGTAATCAGGATGGATAGATGGATGGATGGGTGCAGATCATTGTGGGCGAAATCTCACTCTCAGCTGCAGGAGGCGCATACCCACACCCTAACCCCGATACATTCCTTAACCTAATGCAGGTCTTATGCTGAATAATGACATGCATGAACACAGGCAGGCAAATTAATTTGCATGTGTTGACCCTCTGCATCTTTTCTTTATTGATGTGCCAAACATGTTAATACAGCATCACAACGCAACCTCTGAAATCAATACGAATGTGAAAAATACACCTTACTTTTCTCACTAGTTCTCTTTGCGCTGGAGTGAGGATCCCCATCCATTTCAGGATTGTAATATCAGCGCATCAGCCTGTTTGTATCACAACACTGGATAAGACGAAATTCAGCCCGTGATTGGGGGGTGTGGTGAGCTAAACAGCCAATGGCACAATGGTGATGGCAGGATGGGAGAGGCTGTACTACTCTAGAGGCTAC
Source organism: Mormyrus lacerda (assembly GCA_015163995.2). Lineage (NCBI taxonomy): Eukaryota > Metazoa > Chordata > Actinopteri > Osteoglossiformes > Mormyridae > Mormyrus > Mormyrus lacerda. Next base: position 12,614,751 of record JAABNX020000046.1, on the reverse strand, counting down.
AGGTGGGGTCGGCCTGGAGCCAGAAATAAATGTTGGGGTGCGGCAACCCTGCCAATAGGTCCCTCTTGGTAGATGTTCTCAACAATGGGGCGTGGGCAAGTTTTGGGAGGTGGGGCCCAAACAAGTAGTTCTACTAAGTGGCTAAATGTCTGATATGGGGGAGTCATGTTCATATTATAAGACCCTATTAAAGGGGAGGGCTGACAGTCAACCTGGGACATTAATTGTGTCTTAAGATTCATTCCCTACACAGAGGCCTCTTGTAGGGATGCAGGGAAAATCCACTTAATCTGTCACCATCTTATCTGCCGTCTGCCTCCGGGGCCGGAAGAGGCTCTCATTCAACTTGATTATGGAGCGTTTCCTGTCATTGGAAAGCCGTATGACGGAACATCAGGGCGTCCATCTAATATCCATTACTCATATTATTCAGAGTCATTGGTTTCTTCTGTTGATGGTGACTTTATTGCCCTTTTGTATCGTGCAGAGTTTCTCCCACAGTGTTGTGGAAAAGGCTCTTCTGGGAGTGAACCAGCTGAGTACTGATTCACCTCACAGTAACAGCGTCACCTACCGCTCTGGGGCAAATGTCAGGAGAGTGACTGTTCCGTTTATAAAGGTATACGATGCGAGGATTTCTGTTTCATTACGGGAAAGCATAACAAACCCAGAAAGAGCCCTCCAGGAAACGGATGACTTGACATTACGCTAATCAGGACCATGAGACCCCGTCATGGCTGCCAGCTCAATTGGCTGCAGAGGCTTCCTCACCTGGCCCTCGCTGATGATGAAGAAGGTGTCCCCAGTGGCTCCCTGCCGGATGAGGTAATCCCCATCGGCGTAGTGGGTCTGTCAGGTGGCAGGGAAGGGGCAGGGAACCATGAAAGACCCAGGAAAGACCATGAGAAAAGGAAGGGGGAGAAAATGAGGCAAGGAACAGAGAGAGATTAGATGAAAAGATGGGGAAAAGAGAGGTGTGAGGAAATGCCAGCTTTGAATTTACTCCTGTAAGTATGGCCCGGAACACGGAGTACAAGGGTGTCGACATTTACGTAGTGTTCTCCAAAAGCACCCTGCGTATTTCTACGCACACCACAACGACACCGTACCTCCTCCAGGGCGTCGGCCGTCTTGCTGAGCATGTCCTCGGGCAGGGGCTGGAATGACGGCACGCTGGGGAAGAGGACGGCAAAACTCAGCGATTCCCAAAAGTAAAAAACTCACACATGAAAGAGAAACCCATGGGGTTGGAGGGAAGGGGGGGGCACTGTGACAGTGACAAGGGGGTTGGGCACAGTCACCTGCGCAGGAACTCCATGTACTGTGAGTGGCGGATCAAGCCCGTCCGCATCATGATGGTCTGGAAACACTGCCGGTTAATGGCCCACAACTTGATGTCAGTCAAGGCTGGGGAGGTAGGGAGAGAGAGAGGAGAATGGACTGCGGTCTGATTTTAAATTAAAAATACCTGCGCTTTCTGACGCTACTGAAGTCTGAGCAGCTCCAATAAATACAGACATAAAAGACAGTAATGTGAGTGGGGGCCTCAGCCAGCAGCTGCGAGTGAGGGCCCCTGTAAGTGGATGCGTGTGCGAGGGACCCAAGTCGCTATATTTTACCTCCCTCATAGCAGACAAGAGTCGATCGGTACCGTGGTACAGACACCCTCCCTGAAAGCCAGGGCAGCCTCCCAGCTGGATTATAAAGTGCACACCCCCCCCAATCGCTGCCGCCAAATGGATTCCTCTCAGGAAATACACTTATTCTGACCAGCAGGGGACACATTAGCAGGGATGAAATTCTAATTCTTAGACATAGTCCCATCCTGTGCCTCTCTGTCACTGTTTCACTTCATTAGATGCAGAATAAAGACTCAAAGCTGTATTTCCTATATCCTGTAGATCCGCCCCCCCCCCACACCCCCCACCTTGTGGAGAGGAGATCTTTGGCACAGATGCTGTGAATTAATGATGGACCTGATTAATCGACTCAATTTCTCATCTTGGAAGCGGGAGGCGAAAAAACCACAGCGCTGACCCAACACCCCCTGCCCCCCCCATACCCAGCGTGGCTTTATTACACTTTTTTTCAAAATGAAAAAGGGTGTTAAAAACTGTTTTTTAAAAAGGCTCTGAACATGCCGACACATGCCTCACGCAATATTTACGGCGGTTCCCCCCTCAGGTGCTCTGGCCAGCATGGGTTCCTGAGCAAACTCAGTTATGCTTCAGCAGAAATCTAAAGCGTGGCTCGCAGATTCTGCACAGGCCGAGAGCTGCAGTCACATGCGGGAAGAAAACCGCTGGCAGCTGAGCAAACACGCACGGCGTCAAACAACAGCGAGAATGACGGGGGGGGGGGGGGGGACTCGCGAGACACGTTTGAACACTGACAAAGGCTTGAGGTTTAATCACCGGGGCTCCGGCTAGAGCCAGGACCCCAGAATCCCCGTGCTCTGCATGCACTCTCTCTGCCGACAGATGCTCATGACAGAATTTGAGGAAATGAGGTCAATTAGGAGACGGTCAGCGATCTAAGGCTTCACAGGTTATGTAATGACGATGCACGCCTTTTCACACCTGTCCGTCCGCTCCTGGAGGGAATATATGGTGCCGCATGACTTACAGTGCGTACGTGCTTTGGGCCAGATGTCTGTTTTTTTTTTTTTGTGGCTTTAGCTTTAGCATTAGCGCCAGCATCAGTGACAAGCTAATTGGCTAACAGGCTAACCCAAGGGCCACGTCCCAGCACCAGGGTGGGAGAACCGTCGACAGCACACTCCCGACCTCCTGGCCTCCCAGCCTCCCTTCGTTTTACCACGTAGCTCGTAATATGAAGGAATTTATAAGAAGAAATTAAGAAAGTCTTAAGTTATTCTCAGAGGGCTTCAAAAATGAAAAAAAAAGGCTACAGTGAAGGAAAATTCAGGTCACCGCTGAAGACAGGAATACAGCCAAGAACAGACGGGGGAGGGGGAGCATTTGGGAGAGGGAGACAGAAAACCAGATTAAAAATTCTCTTCAGGTCCCTGGGCAGTCCGGGCTGCCTTAGGAGACGGTTGGTACCACGAGACCGGTTCTTTTGCACCCCCTTGCCCTGGTTCTGATGGGCCCGTGCATTCTGGTGTCTGACCTAGGGCTGTCAGACGCGGATCTCAGATGGTCGGATGTAGGCGGTGCTGCCTGGTGGCCGGGCCTGCCTGCCGAGTGTCCTGTAAAGCTTGACCCATTTCTCTGGCAGAAAACCAGGTCAGTGGCAAGGAGATGGACTTGCTTCTGTCGGCGGGCGGAGGATAAGCGGCTGTCATCACACTGTGAGGAACGTGCCCCATGCCCGAGAACCCTATGTGAAAGGGCAGCAGGGGGGGTGTGTTTCTAATACGCCACATCGGGTCCGGCAGGCTGATTACTATCAGCATCGCATCCAGGGTGCAGCCATGTCTCTGTGCTGCCTGGAATAGGCTCCGCCCCCTGCCATTAACCCTGACTGGGATAAGCAGTTAGAAGATGGATGGATGGATGGAAGGATGGATTGATGATTAAAATTTGCTAATTACCCCAAGGCAAAAGTAGATTTAATGATATCTAATGAACTGCATGTAAAATATCCCTCCTGATGGGGGAGAGGGGCCGCCCAAGGTGAGTTGCCCCCCCATTTATCTTTCAGAATTCCCACCTCACAAGAAGGGCTCTTTGAAGTGCGGGAAGCGGCTGATAGTGACTTTGATTTAAAATTCATCAGTTCTAGGGCAAAGCGGAGCAGCGCATGATGTTTGCGAATGAGGGCGACTCCCGGGACCAACCAACCGGCAGCTTCATTTCCGTGTTACGCATCACCCACGTGTCCCGACTCCAAAGGCAGCCGCCACACAGCCAGTGGAGCTCCCTGCGCCAGTCACCCCTGTCCTCGCCACCAGGAATGAATCTACTCCTTCTTCCTTGAGAAGAGAATAGCACGAGTCTTATGTAAACAGAATGACAAATAAGTCGGTCTGAGAGAGCTCCGGGACCTTGGGCCAGAAGGGACGGCCATTGTGCGTTATCTGCCTTCGGCTCACTGGCAGAAAACATGAATAGTTCGCTTATTTTGGAATCCATCAAATCTGACAGTCCGCAGTCAGACAATAGTGTAGTCAGCTGGTCTGAGAAGCACTAATCCTGCTAGTTAGAGGTAGCCATGTCATCTCACCATCTCACCTTGGTTAGAGTTGAGTAGCAGAGTGATAATGGGCTGTGGCCACACTGACAGAGGACCCCCTCCCCAATGAGTCTAATTAGACAAGGCTGACACTTTAACAAGGAGTTAAAGGGGTTATGAGGGCGTGGTGTGGCTTTCCTCATCCGTCTAGGCCTCTGTAGATCCTTTCGTTCAGAATACACCCTTGGACCCCTTCCATGCCTCACTGGGCTTCGGGTCCCCGTGACCCGGCTTGCCTGGAGCTGTGGTGACCATGATGCTGCCCAGCCTGCTGTAAATAAAGACGGTGGGGCCCACCTCCACCTGACCATCAGGCCTTGACGGGTAAAGGAACAAGGTCCCAGGAGTAGACAAGACTGAGGCAAAGAGTGATACAGAGTCATGGTACAAGTGAGTTTGGGTGGGGGGGAGTTTTTAGAAATATACCCCAATGAGGGGGATTTAAGGACCTTAGTCAAGTTAATCTTGGTACCTTCATCTTCAGGTACAAAAAAAGCAGTAGCATAAAGCAGATGCAGCTGCCTTCATCATATTACCCCCCCCCCGTCAATTTCCTCTGGAGCCAAAATAAAACTCCCACACGAGAAAAATAGACTTATTCTGTTCTGTTATTCTGAGCAACTTTGCAGGGCATGTACCGCATCTGTGCATCTGAACATACATCAAAAGCTTACTAAATATCCTCCTGTCTGCTACAGGCAGGGGTTTCGCCTCTGATTCTGCGGCACTTGATCACATGACTGTATAGCATGTGAGACATTCAGGCATCTGGCCATGGGTCCGGGCGGAGGTGTGAACCGGGCTCTCTGCAAGCAGGCAGCCCTGCTGAGCTGTCAGTACCTGTGACGGTGGCCGTGCGGGTGCAGTTGTACAGGATGGCCAGCTCTCCGAACACCCTGCCCGGGTCGATGGTGCACAGCTTCTGGTCCTCCTTAGTCACCTCCACCTTCCCCTCTTTGTGAAAACAAGCAGAGGCGTTAGAGCAGCGTACATACCGCAAGCCTGGTGTGCGACAGTGACGGAGAGGGGGCCCCTGCTGTGCCGTGTGTGTGTGTTCTGTAATTACTACATTGTGGGACATGTCACAGGGGAAAATTCAATTTTATAAAAATCTGAATGCGATCAAGAAAATAAAAATCCTAAACTGATCTTGATTGATTTATATGATTAAGGTTAGGACTGGGCAGGGGTTAAGGGTGTCATTGCTGGGATTAGGGTTATGCTTATAGAAATGAATGGATGGTCCCCACGATTATAGGAAAATATATAAATAGTCTGTGAGTGTGTGTGATCAGTGTGTGTGTCTGCGTTTGTGTGTGCGTGTGGGGGGGAGACGGGGGGGTTCAGACATTTAGAGTCCATAACACTTTATGCTGCATTTCAATCCACATATAAAGGCCACACTGGTTTTGTATGAATTTCTGCGCGTATACCTTTCCTGAAAAATGACACAATTGCAGCGTGTACGTGCACCATACACAGGACACGACAGTGCAAGCGTGTGCCGCGTCCATGTGCCGTGTGCCGTGTCCGTGACAGCGCAGTGCCGTGTCTGCAAATGTCAGCATGATGCCGACATCGATCAACAGAAAAAAAGCCGCAGACTAAAGTGGGGTGTCCACAACAGATGACAGCAGGCTGCCTCTCCAGCTGCCCCGGGCTTCCTTCAGGGTCAGCAGGGAGGCGCCGCAGCCTCCAGAACCGCTAAAGCATGCAGACGGCCCAGTTTCGGCCCAGTTCTGACAGCCGGAATGGATCGGCGAGGGAAACGGCAGCGCCCAGCCCTAAGAACCATGAACAGATGTTCGGCAGCGCCTGTCAGATCTGGAGGTGTTGAGAAGTTATTAGGTCGGTCTCCGAGAGGGACCGGGGGTTTGGTGAGGGGGGGGGGGACCTGGCTTAATAACACATTCACGTGACGTGTGGTGACCATATATTCGAGCCGCCATCCCATTCTGCGCCATCCCTTTGCTGCGTAATGGCCGTCAAACGCGGCGCGGCGGTAATGGTCCGGCTGACGGGCCTCGTTATCGCTAAACCCTCCCGTCCCATAAAAGCACTGACCCTTCATTTTCTGACATCGCGTTTTGGCATCATCGGC
>JAABNX020000046.1:12573234-12584599 GCA_015163995.2 Mormyrus lacerda | reverse complement strand
AGCATCACAGTCCATGGGGACTCCTGTCTGATCTCTCCTGTCAACCTGCCCATCACCACAGCAAACAAGAAAGGGCTTGTTGATGTAATCCAACCTCCACCTTGAACGCACCAGTCACTCTTACTGCAGACTTACTGATGTCACACCTAACCCTAACCCTCTTACATATCCTGTACCACTCTTGCATACGTTTCTGCCACTCCCAGCTTACTCATAAAGTACCACAGCTCCCGTACAGGCACCCTGTCACCCTGTCATAGGCTTTATCTAGGTCTAAAAAGACACAATGCAGCCGCTTCTGACTTTTCTCTGTACTTCTCCATCAACGGCCTCAGAGCAAACACTACATCTGCTCTTTCCTGACATGAAGCCGTACTGCCGCCGACTAATCATCACCTCTCCTTAACCCATAGCCTCCACTACCCTTCATGCCGTGACTGATCTCCTTCACCCCTCTGTAGCTACTACAGCTCTGCACATCACCCTTATTCTGGAAAATCAGTGCCAGTACCAGTACCAGTACCAGTACACTCCTCAGGCATTCTCTCTCTTTCCAAGATTGCGTTAAACAATCTGCTTAAAAACTCCTTTATTTACATGTATAGGAAAGTGCCCGCCTCTCCAAATAGGCCGACATCGGTGTTTGTACCTCCGTAAGGGTCCAGTGATCAAAATCCATTATCGTTCTTTACCCACAAAACGAGCTAAATTTGGCAGATATCACAAAAAGTACCAGTAGATACTGCTCCATTCACGCCTCACTGTTTAGGGAACGTGGTAGCAGGGGGGTAATAATGGTAAAAAAACAAGTCAGTATGACCAGACTTCTAATGTTTCTGATTTATTTCAGTGATATTCTAAGTAATTCTTAGAATTAGGGAGATGAAATAAAGGGTGGGGAGGGGGAAGTTGTTTTTGTTTGACAGCTGTTTATAAACACAGCACTTTGAAAGCCAGGTAAAAATACAAACAAACCAGGCGCTTCTTTGGCAAATAATTGATCATAAAACAATAATTTTCAGCTGTTTTGCCATAATCGTTTGTTAATGATTTGTTGCGGATAGATAGAATGTGGCATTATGCTTAAATTTTACATAACCTCTCGGTGTCGGAATCCTTTCCAGTGAAATGCAGCCAAACTTCAAACGGTTTAGCTTTAGGCATTTTAACTGTGTTTAAAGTAGCTACTAGCTATCGTCAGCCGTCTGCTAACATCAAGGCGAGTTTAATGTTAACTAGCGAGGGCACGTGAGGTGCATTGATGCTTCTGAGGCCTGAGCACCAGAATCGACGCAGAATGAGGAACCGAAATCTACGTTCTAGTCCAGTACAACTGGCTGTTTAACCATTGTGGAAATGGAGTCAGAAAACCTGGAAAACGTGCATTAGCCTAAAAGATCCATCCATAAATTTTACAGATTGATATTGAATCTGATAATTGAATGAACAGTTAATTGAAAAAATAAAGACACCTTTGTAAACCCCAAATTATAACATCAGCTGTATTATGTTATTTTCAAAGTTTTATTGAGATTTAGGTTTCTGTGTTTTACTGATTTTTTATGTAAATAGATATTTCACATTAAGATCTTTGTTCAGTTGTGTGGTAGTGAGGGGATACTGTCTGGGAATTGAATCTGCAAGCATCTGGCCACAAGGTGGCGTACAGCTCACATTCTCCCTGATATCACAACAGAGCAGTGGCAAGAGCTCTGTGTTGGAGAGCCTGGTGGGGCGTGACTTCCTGCCTCGTGGGTCGGGGATCGTGACACGGAGACCCCTGGTTCTGCAACTGGTCAACGTGCCCCCACTGGTGGATCGGAAGCAAGGCGAGAGTGGTATGGCACTGAGGCATTTCCATGGGGGTGGGGGGGAGGGGTTACCCTGAGTACAGTGGTGGTCTGCATTTCATGAATAATCTGCACAGCGGCGTAGGAGATAATTTGATATTGAGTGGGGGCATAACTTAATAATTTAAATGTAAAGTTCTATTTTTTGGAGGATGAATGAAGTCAAATTAAATATTGGGGGATACATGCACCCCTCCCCCACCCCTTGGTTCCAGTGCCCCTGAATCCTCACGCTTTGTAGCAGTGAGATTCTTCCATATCTGTCACTGCATGCTGAGAAGTATTCAGCTATAATTAGCTGTAATATTTTCTCGCTAACATTATTTCCACACTCCCTCTCCCCCTCTGCTTTTCCTCAGGGAGCGGCTCCCAAAACAGCATACCGGGTGTCTCTTTCTTTCCCGCGGCCTGTCTGCTTGAGCCCCCCCCCCCCCATTTCTAACCACCTTAACTGAATTGCTTATTCAGGGCACAATCTATTTCTGTGTAATGGCCTCTTTTTGTACGGACGTCGCACGACAAGGTTTCATTTGTTGTTGTTGATTATTTTCTTTTTATTGGCTGTTTGCAATTAATGCAATTAATGGGTTTTTGTTGTCTTCAAGGAGCCAAAGCAGAAGAATGGGGTACATTCCTTCATTGCAAAAATAAGGTACTAAAATAAGTTATTACTTGGCTATTAGTCTCCATACTTTTCTGTTTTTATTATCCATAAAATCGGCAAATTGGTTATCCATCCATCCAACTTCCAACTGCTTATCTTTTTGGTGTGGGGGGTGGATCCTTTTCTGAGCAGCATAGAGCACTAGGCAGGGGACACCCTGAATCGCCACACACACACACTCACACACTATGGGTTTAAAAATAGCAGTTTGCCTGACTGTGTTTTTGGACTGTGGGAGGAAATCGGCATGCCTGGAGGAACCACGCGCGATATGGGGGGAACACAAGCGCGGAAACGCACGCGGAGCAGGGGCAGGGGCCGGGATTCACATCGCCAGCCCCAGAGGTGTCAGACAGCAGTGCCGCCCACACAATCAATTATAATGTGATTATTATTCATTCATTCTGAAGTTGGTGACTCGTTTCAAAATAATGTTCAATTCAATGATGCACTGTGGTGTACTGCGTTTTCTATATCGCTTTACAGCCATGGAGGGACTCCAGGTCTGAAATCTACTGAGCCAAGATTCACCATTTCATTAAATTACTGGATATCAACCCCCCCACCCCCAATTTAGACAACCTAATTTCATAAAACTATGCAGTTCCTAGTAGATTTTTATTTGCGGAGGTGTGTTCAAAGACACTGTTGTCACAGAAAACTTGTTTGGTCTTGTCAACCTGTATAGATTTTCACAGACTTTGGGGAGATTCGCGTGGAGATTGAGGAGGAGACAGAGCGTGGATCTGGGGACAATAAGGTGGGATCTCATATGTAATGTGGTGTCTCATTGTGCGTGTGTGTATGTGTGTGTGTGTGTGTAATTATAATGCAGGTGTGTGTGGCCATTTCCCTCACCCTGCAGGGCATCAGCCCCGAGCCCATCCATTTGAAGATCTTCTCTCCGTATGTCCTGAATCTCACGCTGGTTGACCTTCCAGGGATCACCAAGGTAACCCCCAGCAGCTGTCTGCTAGCTGATAAGTGCTAGCAATAACGAAATTGTTAGCATTAATCCTGTTGCTGGGACATGGTCTTTTTTGAATGCAGGTGCCTGTAGGAGACCAGCCAGAAGACATTGAGAGTCAGGTCCAGGATATGATCCTTTCTTTCATCTCGAACCCAAACTCCATAATCCTGGCAGTGTCACCTGCCAACTCGGACCTGGCCACATCCGATGCCCTGAAACTCGCTCGAGAGGTTGACCCAGATGGTGAGGAGGGGGGGCAGACTGTCTGAGCAGTACTCTTACCCTGTTGACGATCTTTGTGCCGCTCCTCTTACCACGTCCCTCTACTCCCCGGCTCCAGGGAGGAGGACCCTTCTCGTGGTGAGCAAGCTGGACTTGATGGATGCTGGCACGGATGCTCTGGAGGTTCTGCTGGGCCGGGTCATTCCCGTTCACCTGGGAATTATCGGAGTGGTGAACAGGTCTGCTTGTCACACGTGTCTCTGCGATACTGTCACTGTTTTTAAATGTCACAGCGTACTCTCATTTTGGCGAGTGCAAAGTTTGCTCAAGTTAAGAATGTCTGACTTAACTCGCGCTTGCGAACACACTGCCGTAAAAAAAATGAACTGAATATAATGGTTTTTGATAACGAACGCACTTCCTACTTTGCGACGCTTATAAAAACATAGCGCGGTGTTATCAGTTAGTTGGCTTGAGGTACAGTACCGTATGAAGTTACTTTTATTATTACTGTATTATTATTAGTATTATTACTGTATTATCAGTCTGACTTACCTACAAATGTGATTTAAAGACGACCGCATTAAAAGATGCTCGTTTATAACCTGGGGACTGCCTGTAGTCTCAGACAACAATGTACATATTTCGAGCAAATAAAATAGACAACAAAAAACAAATAAAATCCCCCCCAAAACTTCATTCAATTATGCATGAGCAGGTTTGAATCAGACCTCATTAAACCCCAGCATCCATTGATCCATTCTCTAACCGCTTCTCCTGGATCCACATCACAGGGTAAAAAGCGACACTGCATTCCAGACGGGGAGCCAGATTAAACTTTAACATGCTTTGATAAAATAAAAACACTAAATATAGTTTCCTAAAAATATAATTCTAAACAAAGTAACCAGCCTACCAAATGAAGCGCTTTAATGCGCAGATTTAATAGTAATATACCGCTTGTCATTCTCATTCGCTGGGCTCAGTCGCCCGGGGACTTTCAGCTTTTGTAGCATTTGCCATGTTCATAATCGGGGGGGATTCTCTGCCTGAGCTGCTTAATGATCTGGTAAATTATGAAACGTGATTTCATAAGTATAATTATGATTGTATCCATCCATCCATCCATCCATCCATCCATCCACCTTGCACCCAGTGATCCTGTTTAGGTTCACAGGAGGCCTGGAGCCTGTCCCAGGCAGCATATGGTACAATGATGATTGTATTAGATATTAATATTTAGTATAAGACAAAAGTAAGTGCAAAATAATGTCTGTTGTTATCATTAAGAAATACCTGACTTATTGATGTACTGTCAGATTTCGCATTAAAAGTGCGGTTATTTTCTCCATTGTGGCTGTCAGGCCGCCACTTTTGTTCTTTTACATTTCTCTGTCCCTGAAACGCTGCCCATCTCACCCCCCCACCCCCCAACGCCATACGCGCAAAGAATTCCTGTTTATTATTCAGACGTGTTCTTAATTAAAGCAATAATTTCTGTTCTTTTAATTTCGTGTATTTTTGTCCCGACGTACAGCTGTAATTAATCTGTAGGCGTGCTTGCAGATCTGCCATTAGTTTGCTGTGCGTCTGGGCTTATAGCAGAGATATATAATGAAGATAGATCATTTTTTTGCATGCCCGTTATATCTGGCAGTAAATGTGTATAGGCGTACTCAAAGAATATGTAGTGTTACTTGAAAATTTTAAGGCACCTGCCAGACTTCTATGCTCTCACAGTTGATCTACGGGGTGAGACGCAAAAACTGGTGTGAGACAGAGTGAGCCGGTGACACACAGTGGCACTATTTGCAGTCGCAAGCCTGAAGCCTCCTGATGGGAAGGTAAAGACCAGTAAACTGGGTCCCAAAGCGAGAGGAAGCACTTCGGCCAGGCGGCTGTATGTAGCAGGTGTCTCTGTGGACTGACACTATCACAGATTGATCTGTTTGATTTTAAGAGTTCTGGCTCAGACTTCAGGCGTTGGCTGTTTGAGTCCTGCCTCTGCGTTTGGGCTGTGCGCAGTTTGCTCCTCGTTTTCTGTGGGTCGCCTCCCACGCGCTGGAGGTGAAATGGCACCTCTACATTGCTCATAGTGTGTGTGTGACTCTGTCCCCTATGATGGATATTTATCCCATCCAGCGTGTGCCCTGTGCTGTTGGGAACGGCTCCAGGCTCAGACCTTGTACTGGATAAGTGGATATGAAAAATGGATGGATGTGGGAGTCACTCAGCCTTTGCTATCAGACCCCAAGAAGCCTGTTGTTGGCTCAGATTTGAAGACCGGGGCGAAGGCCTCTGGGTCGCTCCTTCCTTTACTCTCTGTGAAGCCCGAGCTCCCATGATATCACAGTAGGCGCAGGGGGAGGGTGGGCTGGGAGTGAGCCGCTCCAGGCCGCCCCGTCTGTTTATGTCTCCAGCCTTTGAATCACTCCCTCCTCAATGCTAAGTGAAAATACAATGACACCAAGGGCTTTATTCGGGAAAAGGAACTACTCTGCCTGGCAGAGCCCCGTCGGAATGCGGCCCGCCTCTCTGATGTGCGCTTTGGGCTTTAGCCCTGCCAGCGATTTCTCCCTCGAAAAAGAAATTTAAAATGAAATAAATGAATGCTGCTGGTAAGGAGGAAATGAATTTTAATTGAAAGAAGGCGAGCGCAGGCACCCGCGGGCCTGGCTAACACCGTCACCGAGGTGCGGGGAGAGCATTATAGTAGCATTTAGCGGATATTATTAGCTGCAGGTGCAGGCAGTTGGTTTGAACACGCCGTGAACAGACTGGAGGAAGAGCAAGGAAAACACTGTCCTGCTTTTCTGATTCCGGAACAAGCTTTCTGCTCTATTCCAGCGCCGGAAACTCAACAGGCAAACATAGCCTGTATTCTGTCCAAATGCTTGTCAAGATGCCCATTGGTTTCTTGCAGCATGTCCTCCCTCCCCCCTCTGCCGTAGGAGCCAGCATGACATAAACACCCAGAAGAGCCTGGCAGACGCGGCCCGGGACGAGCAGGCCTTCCTGCAGAGGCATTACCCCTCCCTGGCCTCACGCTGCGGCTCCCGCTACCTGGCTCGCACCCTGAGCCGGCTCCTCATGCATCACATCCGCGACTGCCTTCCCGAGCTGAAGACCCGCGTGACGGTGCTCACCTCCCAGTACCAGGCCCGGCTGAGCAGCTACGGGCAGCCGGTGGAGGATCACAGTGCCACCCTGCTGCAGATCATCACCAAGTTTGCCAGTGACTACTGCAGCACCATCGAGGGCACGGCACGGCACATCCAGACCTCAGAGCTGTAAGTCTGACGTCACATGATGTCTCTGCTAGTCACGGGTAATTAGAACAACCTTCCTATTTTATCCACTCCTCGCCAAACGGTCCGGTCTTATCGCCCCCCGTGAGCGATAGCGTGACGGTAACCGAGCGGCCTGTGTTGTGTCCTCCCTGTCCCGGGGTCAGATGCGGAGGGGCACGGATCTGTTACATCTTCCATGAGACCTTTGGTCGCACGCTGCAGTCCATCGACCCCCTAGCTGGTCTGACGGAGATGGACATCCTCACTGCCATCCGCAATGCTACGGTAATGCCCTACACACACATGCATGCCGTGCTGTGGAATTATTTCAGGGCCCAGGTGTGGGCAGTCGAAGTTCCCCCGCCTGTTAACACATGAATAAATGAACAGGCTGGCGTGGGGGGGCTGTTCCAGCCTCACTGAGTCACTCTACGGCGGCGGTGGTGGGTGTCTAGGCCGCCAATCATGAGGCCCCCCACACAAGCTCTGGTCAGAGACGCTGACTGACAGAGCCTCCCCCGGCACATCACGGTGATGCCGTAATGATGGCCTCCCCATGCCCCCTCCCGGGGGGCATTGCCATGCTGCAGGGCCCGCGACCGGCGCTCTTCGTGCCCGAGGTGTCCTTTGAGCTGCTGGTGAAGAAGCAGATCAAGAGGCTGGAGGAGCCCAGTCTGCGGTGTGTGGAGCTGGTGCACGAGGAGATGCAGAGGATCATCCAGCACTGCAGCAACCACAGCACGCAGGTAGGCGGGGGGGACGTGGGGACAGACACAAGGGGACAGATGTGAGGGAAACATGCAGGGGACAGATGTGAGGGTAACATGCAGGGACAGATGCAGGGGACAGATGTGAGGGTAACATGCAGGGGACAGATGTGAGGGTAACATGCAGGGGACAGATGTGAGGGAAACATGCAGGGGACAGATGTGAGGGAAACATGCAGGGGACAGATGTGAGGGTAACATGCAGGGACAGATGCAGGGGACAGATGGTGTGACTGTTTTTCCACTCTCCCACCCCCATAACTTGATCAGATGGGGGCTTTGGGGCTCTTAGACTTCTGGGCCAAGCAGATCATTAGAGAAAACAATGGCGGAGAGGCGGGCAGGCAGAAAGACAGGCAGACCGGCACGCTGCCGTCCCAGTGCAGCCCGGCGCGTCCGTGACACTGCAAGCACGGTGCTGCCTTGGTTTCATTACACTGCTGCAGTGCTAATCGCTCACTGCGGGGAGCAGAAGGTGGTAAACATAGATGGCGGGTGGAGTGGCACCCATCAACTGCGTCACACCTAACCGAGCAATATGAGGATGCGGACGTGTGCACACGAACACACAGCGACACGGCCAAGCTTTAATACTTACATATTAAATCAGTCAACACACACCGACTAGGCATGTAATAAAAAAAATGAAAAGACAGTCAGGACAGAGGAAAACGCAGGCAGGATGAGATTCTCCTCAGAGACTCACTCCGACAGCTATTAAAACCAGTCAAACCACTTTAATGGAGGGCTGTCCAGGGACTGGGCCGTTATTACGGACAACTGAAGCGCTTTGCTACCAGGAGAGCTGATGAGCCTTTAATCGACATGCCTTAGCTGCCCCTGGCGAAGCGGCCCAAGTTAGGGCAGAGCCTCACTGGGAGGAGGGGGAGCAGTAAAGAATGCCCCCACCTCTATACTAATGAGGGGCGCTGCGTGACCATTACAGTGGCCTGGGGCTGGATAGATAAGATAGATTGAGCTGTTTTTTTGGGTGGGGAAAATTGAGTCATTAAGAACAACCCCGCAGGGTCAGGCAGGTGGATTTGGAGGCGGGGCTTGCAAAGGGGGCGTGGCCAAGCAGAGCCCATTTTGCTAGCTTAGTACAGATTCTTTCAGCGATCTGTCAGGAACAGTTGGGGAAGTGGCAGGTGGCTAATTCTGTATCCCCACACCCACCAGAAGGCTGTCAGATTTCAATCAGGCTGCACTGATCACTAACTGAACTGAAAGGCTGTCAATCATGTAGAAAGGACTCTTTGCACTGAGTGAGGAAGACCTACCAGAACTGGCAGAGGTTTCTGCTAATATCAATATAAAACAATTCCTTAAAAAAGAAATCAAAACTGGAAGCAAGAAGAATTTTCTGTGAAATATATATTGTCCTAAATGGACACCATACAGTATATAAAACGATTTATCCTTACCGCCAACATTCTGGATCAGAATCGTGGCTGCAACCAGAACCTAAAACGACAAACACACATTTTCACTCCGAAACGTCTAGATGTGTTTCTCTATAAGGATTTCAGCACCACCATTCTCTCACTTTGTTCTGGAGGTGTAATGGTTTAAAAGTCCAGGCTTAGAAAACCTATACTTACTCTGCCTGGCTTCTGGAAGGCACAGTACCCGAGATCTTCATAGGAGGCGAGACCTGAGAAAGACAGCAACGTACCGTGGGCCAATCAGACAACTGCATCGCTCTGGGACGAATCAGGCAACTGCTTTGCTCTGGGACCAATCAGACACGGGTAAATATCCACGACTGAATCACTGCACATTCACATTCATTCCCTTTTCCCCTTTAGCTGCACATTCCACCAAACCACTCTGCACCCCTGGGCCCGGTTCTGGCACCTACAGGCAGGTTCTGGGGTAAGCTGCAGTCAGGATATTAAAAGGCGGGCATGACCCTGGGGGGGGGAGAACACACACGGAGCCTGGCATGTCACTGCAGGCTGCTCTGTCTGCTTTGCATTACTGGCAGGGGCTGAGAGAAAATCCCAGGAAGCGCTCGGAGACCCGGCTGGGGCAGCAGCTACAAAAAGGGGCTTTGTGTCCACGAGCTTTGTGATGGTGCTGCCTCCCTCCACCTACCCCACCTGCACATCCACAAGGCGGAGCAGTAACCGTGGCACCACGCCGCTGCCACCTGAGCACTCTCATCAGAAGAGCTCGTGCTGAACTAGCATATTTAATTTTCTTCAGCTTTGCATGTTTCAAATATGCTGCTGAAAGGAAGTTTTAGAATCCTGAGAATGTAGTAATGGCCAAATGAAGTTTCATGAACCATTTGCTGTATTTTATGATCCCACTAGATGGTGCTCTCTGCCATAAAAAGGCGTCAAAGCATGCCCCAAAGAGAACCAAGAGCAGCATCTAGTGTGGTCAAAAAAAGACAGCAAATGGTTCATGAAGCAGCATTTGGCCCTCACCACTAGAATGTGTTTTTTTTTTTAATCCTTCTTCCCAGATATCTGTCCAAAACAGGCAGACCCATTACAATTCAATTACAGGCTTTATGGTGAGAGGAGAACGGTGCACCTGCAGCATAACAAGAAATGGGGGTGGCAACTTTCCGCGGGGGGAGAAAATGAGAGGCGGGGCCACAAAGGTGTTTTCCAAGGGGACGACAGTTCAGTGGGACTTACGTGTCTGGTCACACATCTTAAGGAGCAGGTGAATGGAGTAGGAAGCCAGACTGGAGACAAACACCAGCAAGATACTGAGGGGAAAATGTAAACGGGAATGTTGAGGGCACCAGATGAGCAGAAGACGGCAGACAGCAGGGAGCAGCACTCACCAAAAGCCCAGGATGCCCGTGTGAGCCATGGCATAGGCTAGACCCAGGATGCCACTGCCCATGATGGCATTCATCAGGTTGAAGACAGAGGAACCAAAAGATGCCCCCGGGAGGGCCTGGGTCCTGGGGCCCTGGAGAGAACAAAATAGGAAGAGGTCACCGTCCAGCAAACATACTGTAAACGTCAGGTCTCGTGCTTGTGTGGCACAGTGGGCTCAGCCTCTGTGCCTGTGATCAGAAAGTTCCCGGCTTGAGCCCCAGCCTCAGCACGTCTGCGGCTCCTTGAGCAAGGCCCTTAACCCCCAGCTCCCTGGGCGCCCCAACAGGTGGCTGCCCTTCACAGCCAGCTTGCTCTCATGTACAGACAGCAAGTTGGGAGAGGCGTAAAGACGATTTCCTCATCGGGATCAATAAAGTATCAATTATTATTATTATTATTATTATTATTATTATTATTAATAATAATAATAATAATAATAATAATAATAATAATATTTTATATATTCCAGCGGTACATGCTCATAAATACCTTTCTCTTAAAAATGTTGTCTCATAAATTCACAAATTTCATGAATCTCTCTAATATCAAATGAAGAACTTGGATCAACGACAACTAATTAAGTAAATGACATACCCTTTCCACCTTTTCCTAGAGGATATAAAAGTATAATAACTGCTGCATTTCTTTTGCAGGCTTGTTAAACAGAGGACAGTCACTGTGCTGATGGAGGACAATCTGAAAATAGACCTGGATGTGAAAACAGTCAGGGGATTTGAGCCCTGCCTTTAGGACAGCTGC
>JAABNX020000046.1:12547445-12573134 GCA_015163995.2 Mormyrus lacerda | reverse complement strand
GGACAGATGTGAGGGTAACATGCAGGGACAGATGCAGGGGACAGATGTGAGGGTAACATGCAGGGACAGATGCAGGGGACAGATGTGAGGGTAACATGCAGGGACAGATGCAGGGGACAGATGTGAGGGTAACATGCAGGGACAGATGCAGGGACAGATGCAGGGGACAGATGCAGGGACAGATGCAGGGGACAGATGCAGGGACAGATGCAGGGGACAGATGCAGGGGACAGCACCCTCACTCATATCCCACAGTCCATATTACCATTAGATACATTGGGTGCAACTTCACTGACTTTTCTCATACAAAGGAATTTATTTGTCACTATAAATACTGTATTATCATAATATATTAATATATCTTTAACATATTATACTATTATATTATGCTGCTTTATTTATACATCTAGTGTTAAAATATCTCTCTATAGACAGGCCCACGCAAAGCTGCATGTTTTACATAAGCAATTAAAGTTGCATACCTTTCTCTGAGCTACTGCATGTGAAACCAGAATTTTAGGCGTGACCTCTGTATTCCTTATACCATGCAAATGCACACAGAGCAACAGACAGACACACGCACACACACCCCAAAGACACACACACACAGACAAAGCACACATGCTGAGGATCTCGCCTCATTGCTTTCTCTGTCACTCTCACCCACCGGTGCGTCTATTAGGAGCTCCTGCGATTCCCCAAGTTGCACGACTCCATTGTGGAGGTGGTGACCAGCCTGTTAAGGAAGCGCCTCCCTATCACCAATGAAATGGTATGACCCAGTATAACCACACTCGCACTTGGGCCTGAGATCTGAAATGGTATGACCCAGTATAACCACACTCACAGTTGGGCCTGAGATCTGAAATGGTATGACCCAGTATAACCACACTCACACTTGGGCCTGAGATCTGAAATGGTATGACCCAGCATAACCACACTCGCACTTGGGCCTGAGATCTGAAATGGCATGACCCAGTCTGAGTACTGCCAAATCTGTACAGAAGCCAGGAATGGTACAGGGAATCCTACACAAGGTTACCCTCAATGTGAGGATGTCCTGGGACGGTGAGGGGTTTGGTACTAGGCTGACTTGTCTGTGGTGTTCTGTGTCAGGTCCACAACCTGGTATCGATTGAGCTGGCTTACATCAACACCAAACACCCTGACTTCACGGATGCTGCCGTGGTCTCTGCCTCAGTCAACAGCCAACAGGTGAACCCCGTCCCCCTCCCCGATGGACTCCGATGGGGGGGGGGGGTTGTCACCTCACACGGGCAGCAGGCAGGAGCTTCCTGATCCTGTGCTTCCCTGTCTCGCTCACTCCTCTTCCTGACACCACCTGCCCAGGTGGAGGCCCTGCAGGATGGTGGGAAGCGTTGGAAGAACGACAAAGCGATGGAGGAGAGAGCAGTGGGAGAGAAGGCGAAGGGGCTGGGTTCATCCTTCAGCAGTCCCAGCAAAGGGCAGGCCGTCAACCTTCTGGACACAGTGAGACCCTCACGCTGACCTCCCGTGACACTCCTGGAGTACCGCAGCCTGCTGGCGGTGTGTCCCACCCCCTCCCTCTGCACCTCAGGCAGGGAGGCTGTGGGCAGCTACCAGAGCCAGCCTAAACACTGATCACGGCCAATCCCAGCCAGCAGGGGGCGCTCATGCATGCCAGACCGCGAAGGTTCTGACTGCGGTCTCCGTCTTCATCCTGCCAGGCCGTGCCAGTGTCCCGCAAACTCAGCACCCGAGAGCAGCGGGACTGTGAGGTCATCCAGCGCCTCATCAAGTGCTACTTCCTCATCGTGAGGAAGAGCATCCAGGATAGGTGAGTAAGGAGGGGCCCGGTGACTGCGAGGCCCCCGGAAGCAAGCACGTGTAACACGGCCTCTCTCGTGACAGCGTGCCCAAGACGGTGATGCACTTCCTGGTGAACTTCGTGAAGGAGCGTCTTCAGAGCGAGCTGGTGAGGCAGCTGTACAGGCAGCCGCTGCTGCAGGAGCTGCTCGTGGAGTCACAGGACATGGCGCAGCAGAGGACTGAGGTTGCGCGGATGCTGGGGGTATGGTGACTTTCGCCGCATGCCTGTGTCGGTCAGTCGTACGCCTCCTTACCTCTGCTCTCTCTACCTGTCCCACAGGCTCTGCAGAAAGCCAACCAAATCATCTCAGAGATCAGGGAAACACATCTGTGGTAGCCCCGCCCCACTTCCCCAGACGACACGACCCCTGGTGATGTCACATCTAGGCCATGACCCTGGCTGATCTCACACTGACTCGCACGTCTTTGTGCCTCCATAGCCATGCGTCCACCATCTATCCCCACAGAACAAAATCCTTAATTTTATTGCTAATTCCACTAAGGAAAGCATCTATCGGCAATATCAAAATTGTAAAACCTGCAGAAAGACGCCCCCCAGCAACACCAATGAAGCAGACTCTGAAATCATTCCTGTTACTACAACCGGACCAAAATATGAACTAATTAAATTTATACGATGCCTGGAATTCAAAAATAAACAGCAGGCAGGAAATGGGCCTTTTTCGGCTGGCTAATTAGGAAAACCAAGAGTTCCTAAGTATATTATTCTGTCCTTGTACCATTTAATTTACATTTGTTCTTACGTTTAAGTTCTTCCACTGCAATGCATAGGACATCACTGGGATTTTAGCATAATTCAGTTTAGGTTAAATTTAATTACATGGCACTTTTTGCTACAGCCTGATTTATGGGAAAAGAACGATGACTAATTTTCCGCTCAGACCACTTTTGAGGTGAAATATTTTTTTAATGGAAAGCCGACCCCATAGCGTACATTAAATCCATCCAGCTCATCGAGCAGTCAGACACCATCCGTGCTTTGCCACCTTGACCTCTGCGCGTGCTGCACTGAATGTATACGCAGTAGACCTCTCATGTACGGTGGGTTTAAGGCAGTCGCACGTAGCACCTATGCCGTTTAAAGCGATAGCCATGGGGTACCGTTTGTCATGCTGAGATTCAGCCCAGCTGAGCTGTTAATTAAGACTGCGACAGATGAATTGGGGGAGTACAGATATGCATGGTAAATATGCACCGCTACCAGGGAGGATCGGCCTGACTGCGTGTGCGACGGAGGCGCGATCCCAGCACATGGCCATAGCCTTGTAGCATTGGGTCCCTTTATCAGATTCTAAGTCAGCTCCTTTTTCAATTCTATGACGGCTTAGACGTCTTGTTTGTGTGTCGGGTCTCGTTAAGTGGGTTAGGGCTACAGTGGGAAACATAGTTATGACACCACTGACATACGTGGTCTGTGAAGGTAACATATTTATGCGAGTAAATGCAGTAAAAGTGTATGGTTTAAGTGTGAGGACGTATGGTTTGTACTAAGGATTTGTCTAGAAGTGTTTCATCTTTTTCCTGTCCCGTTAAACGCCAGCTATCGATCTGGAGAGCGATGCTGCTGGCTCCGGCTGCTACTTCGTTAAAACGCTGCCAGGCGATTTGGCCTTTTGAAGAGGAGTCGGGTCTCTTGGGGACTGATGGAGCAGCCGATTAGCTGAGGGTCACCTTGCAGCCCAGGTCCCGGATCCCTCGTACCATAATTTGTTCCGCCTGGAGACGGGAGAGCCCATCGGCACCGCGTCAACCTCCAGCCGCATTTATAGTGTTGATTTGCGACACCGTTCGGTTCGTCCCAGCTGCAGTCCCTCCGTTAGCATCCTGGATGTTCACATTGCTCCTTTGTCGTTTAAAAATGAAGAGTAACTAATTCATCAGCCACTGGTTGATTCTACCAGTAAGTCCTAATCATCCACACCTGTCCCCAAAGCCAGAACCTCAGAAGATACTGATCTGTATGCTGATTGAAAAAAAAAAAGCTTGTTAATTAAGGAAAATCAGCCATTGTGTAACCCAAAGCTATTCTCAAAGCCATCGCCTTTGTCACGGTGATGGGGGAAAGACGAGCCGAACACCTGCGAACTCGTCTTTTTTGTACGTCTGTGTGTGTATGAGAGTAACTGTGTGTTTCGTATTGTTAATTCAATATGTAACTTATTAAACTGCCTGGAAATTTTGCCTGCCGATTTTTGTAATACTAGTTGGTATAACGATGCCTGTTCCATTGTGTCATGGGTAGAGGAGAGAGTAAATAAAGCTTTGTGAGGAAAAACACCATGTGAACTCTGTTTTACACCAAATCCCTAGAAGCAGCCAGGGTGCACAAAGTCCTCATACATTTATCATGTTTGAAAGCCCTTCTAGTTAGACCTGATGCAAATCTCTATCCCACAATGCATTGCGTGCTGCAAGGAGGCCTGAAATTCTCAAGCCGGATACTCACCAAAGTGAGACTACTCACCTCTCATGGTCGTCCTCTGCAGCACGGACCCTGAATGTATATCTCCAGAGTCTGCACCTCACTCCACACATGCCAGAGATAAGAAGTGGATAGCAGGCGTGACATGAAGCGGCTGTCCATCATCTCGGGTTTTTAATATCTGTAAACCTGGATAAGGATCATGAGTGGAGCCCGGCGAGCAGTGCAGGAAATGAGATCTGCTGCGCTATTGTTCTCCGCAAGCCCCCGCATCGTATGCGCGGACACTCCCCGGATAGGATGCCGGCGCTTAATCACACCTGAATTGCTGTCTGCTGCAGCGAGAACTTTTAATAGAAATGCAATGATTTTGAGCAAAGCAAATAGGCAGTCAGATGCAGGTGCAGGATGAGGGGAAGCGGGGCAAGACGCAGGGGCACCGGCATGCAGCCAGCGGGCTCCCGGGCTGAACCGCGCTGCAGCACTCTGGGTGTCCAATGCGTCCTTCCTAACCTGATCAGCCGCAATTGAGTTTTGGAGTTTCTGATATGCCGGAGAACAAAAACCATTATCCAATCAGGCGAATGAATGGACCAATTGTCCGGTGGAGAAGCCTGGGACCCAAAATCCAGACCTTATACTGGGCCACGCGTGCTGACGACCCGGTCGTTCAGGTTGCTGTTTACCGTTCGATCGGTGCATGGAGGCTAAGGGACGGGGCTGTGAAACTGCACCCAGCGTTACTCGCTAGGCTGACAAGGCCGATGGGAGCCAATCTGTATCCCCGAGTGCGTTGGACAATGTTAGACGCGGGAAGTACCATGGGCCATCAGAGGGGGGCAATCATGGCACAAATACCAACAGAGCTCAGAATAATCAACACCATTTAAGTTCAATGCAGCAATTATATCAGACCAGGGAAATAAGAGTTTATTCTTGGTTTTTGTCTAATTGCATCTTGTTTTATAGTCAAATTCTTTCACGTATGTCTAGAGGGCAGCAGATAGCAAAAATGGCCTCATTTCTAGCCCAGTAACAATACTCACCGCGCCGCGGCTGTGCTATAAAGGGCTGTCAACAGTCTCGTGAAATATTTTCCCTCCCTATGGGTGTCTCTTATACTGCGTGTCCAGCAGAATCGCTTTTTGTTTTCGTCTTTTTTTTGCTCCTTTATTGGCGATTTTCTTCTATTTGTTCGAATTAATTCTAGCTTAATGTTTCTAGTACAGTGACAGATTCGTGCATAAGCTGCGGCAGTATTATTGAGATTAACGTTGGTGGGAATACTAAAATAGGAACAAAAAAATACCCAGTGTAAATTATAGCAATCCACCCTTTCCATTCTTGCTGGTCCCTGGGAACGAAATGTTAGAAACACCATGAGAGACCAGCTTTAGTGAAAATGTACGATCTAAGCCATGTTCCCCCCGTTGCAGCATGACGTTAACCTCAGCATTTTTACCCTAAAATCATTATCCTTTAATTTTGCTTGCATTCTTTTTGTCAGAAGATGTTATTGGTTTTCCAGTATGTATTATGGAGCTATTTCCCCCAGGCAATGCATTTTGTGTTGAGTGGTGTAATTGCGTCAGTATCCCTATATTTTAGTTTGGGTGATGCGAGAGAATGCCCCCCCCCCAAAAAAACGGATGTTGGATCAGCCACTCCACACTAATGGTTAACCTGGTAGCCTTGCGGTGATTCTGGCGATACGGCCGTAACCCGTGGGAGTGAGAGGTCACATGACAGTCTGCGAACCCGTGATTGGTGCTCAGCATTTCGTTCTTTTTTTTGTAGACGCAGAAACTTGAATTTCTTTTAATTTATTTCCAGAGGCCAGCTGTCAGGGTTGAGAACAAATGGGGGGGGGGGGGGGGGTTGTAGATCCGAGGGGTGATTTTCATAAAACACAACAATGCCCCAGTCAAGGCTAATATTTATTAAAAAAGAAGACGCAAGAAAAAATACCAAGAAATGCTTTAAGGAAAAAAAACCCAACGATACACGCAGAATTAACAGTAAACAAAAGAACAAAAGCAAAGACAGCTCTGTGTGCAGAGATAAGACGCCTCCCCCTAGCCAGACCCCCCACCCATCTTGGATTGGTTACTGGTTTCATCCCACTACGTTGGGCTGGGGTCAGTGTGGCCCCTCCCAGCCTATTAGACGCATCCCTCTCCCAGCATCCTCCTGATGCCCCTCCATCTGCGGCTGCAGAGAAGCATGCGGTCGCATGTCATTAAAAGTTTATTCGGTTCAATTAAACCGCAAGGCTGCTTGCTGGCCATTATGGGGATGCAGGGCGCCACTTAGACGGACAGAGATATCGGGGAAAGGTTTCCGTGCTAGAAAAAGGAGACAGGCAGGTGTATGTTTCCTGGGGGTATCAGTTTGTGGGAAGGTGACCCCCCCCCCTCCCCGGGTGAACTCGCATAGCAAGGAGGACAGTGGCACACGACGGGCCCCCTCTCGCATGGCCTGCCAGAGCGACAATTAGCTTCTCACGTCGCATCGACCACTTCCCTTCACCCGCTCCCGGGCCCCCCCCCCCCCAACCCCCCNNNNCCGGCCCCCCCCCCCCCCCATCCCTCCATTATTGCCCCCTCTTTCCAGCCCCGCGCAGCCACACAGCAAGCGGCCTAATTGGAAATGCCGCCGGGAGTCTAAATGTCAGCCGCTTCTGCGCCGCCGCCGTTTAGCATCCCGATAGAGAGGAAGTCTGCGGGCATCGGGGAGGGGGGTTAGGGGGGTAAACAGAGACCCGAGACAGGCAGGTGTCACGGACGTGGGTGGGCGGGATCCCGGGCCACCTGCACGGCACACCTGCGCCCATATGGACTCGGGACTTTAAGAGAAGAACGGGCAGCTTGATTTCGCATTCAGCTGGAGACGCGTGTCTTGACAAGAAAGCCCTGGAGGTGGGAAAGCGACCGTGTATGACTGAGTGCCGGACAGCAGGCCATCGCTTACGGCTGACCACTGAGGTGCACGTCAGGTGTACGCTCTGCTGGCACCCAGGGCCGCACAGAGACACAACGGGACTCATAAAAAAAATGACAGTGAATACCACTCGTTCTCCAAACATAAGCTATGATTGTCCTCATTCAAACACCCCACCCAGTGTCCAGGCTTCTGAAAGTCTTCTCCTTTATGGGTGACCCTGCTGATACCCAAACAAACCCATAACCCCCACCCCACCCGACCTAAAGATGCTCACCTTTTCAGTGCCATATACATCCTAAGTAGCGACGTCACCATATGTTCCTTGAGCTAAAAATAAGCATCATTAGCCATTTTGGCGACCGGCGACCGGCAGTAGCTGTGAGAAGGGCGGGTGACACATGGTGACACATGGTGACACGCACAGGGACAGACTTCCTGAGAGAAAGTGGGCTGACGGCGTGGAGGCACCATGATGGTGACTGTGATGGACAGGTATGCAAGCAGACTTCAGTCTCACACTGATATGAGGACCACACAGCTGCCCTCTGCTGCCCTCAGCTGCCCTCTGCTGCTTGGGACCAGAAGAGCCCGATCCTGCCCTCAGTGCTACCCTGTCCAGCAGAAGCTTCCAAATGCATCATTTGTGCATGTTATTCCTCCTCTTCTTCACCTAATTTTCACCGTTATTTAATTACTTTGCTCCCCCCTTTTCATTGCTCCCTCTCTTTTCCCCTCATTTCTTTCAAATGCCGTCTTCAGACTATACCAATCCCTTTCTGCGAATAAGAGGGGGGACAGCGCTGCTGTCTGTCTGCACGCCGCGGCTTTGCAGCGGGAGGCTGAAAGGGAGAGCAAAACTATGGGAAAACATCCTTGAAATCTTCTCCATCCGCCAGGCAGCCATTGGCGAAGGAATCTGGTGCCGCCTCTGGGCTTTCTCTGAGGTTTGGGGTTATTCGCCCCCTCCCTCCCTGGCTTCTATTGGTGAGCCAGTCTGGAAAGGAGCGTGAACAAAGCAGCAGGAACGGAGAGGAGAGCCGCTGAAAGAGTGAAAGAACTGACACTCACGCCTGCTCGCTCGCTCGCTCCGTCGCCCGGACAACCAGCAGCAGAGGAGAGAGCACGGGCAGAGGGAAGGAATAAGGGGAAGAAATGTAGAGTGAGCTGCTTCGCCTCGCAGTCGAATCTCAGCCGAGAACCTCAGAATAGCGCTTCTGCTCCTCTTGGACCGTATGAAGGAGACCCACTTCAGTACACAGAGTTGAGCCCACGTCCCAAAACCGGCTTCGAACAGGATCAGCAGCAAAGACTCCCCGAGGAAGACGAGACCGGTACCGGACATCCCACGTTACTTTGGACCCCCACCAACTTCTTGTCAGGGGCAGGTAAGATGCGTCGATTATCCCCCCCCCCCACCACTGCTCTTCATTCCTCTGTAGTTTCTTTTGTGCACAACTTCCTTGCCAGACACACGCGTGTTTCAGCGTGACAGACAGCTGCCGGCGCGCCGAACTTGCACACAAACACGATCCGTTAACGGCACCAACAGGGCACTGGAGAACCAGCCTTGGAGAGATAAAGGGGTTGGGAGCTGCCCCCCCTTTACCAGTGACATGGACAGGGACGGTGGCAGATGATGGTGCCGATGGTTCACAGATGGGCTACTTTTCTGTCGATAAACTGCAGGTCAAGTCTGCCTGGTCTTCCTCAGCGGAGGGCAGGAAGAGAGAGAGCAGGCTGATGGATGCATCAGAGTCTGTGCACCGTGTATATGTATGGGGGGGGGGGGTCCATCCATTCAATCAGTGACAGGCAGCAGCTCATCCACCATGGTGCGGATTTAGGGTAGAGTCGACGTGGCCCGTAGCGTTGCCCACCTAGGGCTCACCCTGTCTTCACTGGGACTGGCTTTTTCACACCGTACCGCGCATGAAAATCCCACCTTATCTGCACCCACACCTGGTGTAAGGCCGGCTTTTCCACCCCCCCCCTACCCCCAAGTGCCTTGAACTTTCACCTAAGCGACTCACGCTTTGGGGGGGTAGGGGGGGGTGAGAATATCACATGTCTGAGTCTTCACTTGATTGAGATTAATGCCCCGTTAAAGAGGCGTCCATGATTCTGCGAATTTACACCAAATCAAATTTGCGGGGCAGCAGGGGGAGTGAGAAATCCATACTGGAAGGGGAGGAGAGGGCGAGAGGGGATGAGTCTGGAGGAGGGAGGGAGGTGTCTATTTTTAGCACCTATCCATAAAGAAGGTTACGCACCCGCAACCTCACCATAAAACACTCACACACACACGCACAAGCACAGCTGATAATTATACGCAACCTTTGGCAAGCGACAAACCCCGAGTCTCGGTCGGGGGGGCAGCGCCTGCCTCAGTGACACACACCAAGGGCACCGTGGCGGGAGGCGGACGTCTGCCGCTGTTAACACCACGGGACCCCGCTTTCCTGTACAACCCGGCGCCAGATAATGGCAACCATCCATCTGCCGTTTCACATCTGACTGCATCTGATTAAATGCAAACGCTACAGATCTCAGCCGCTGCCAGGGCTCTGAAATTGAAAAAACACACACGCACGTGTAATATATATATATATATATATATATATATATATATATATAAAAAATTACAACATATATATATAAAATTATGATAAAGGCCCAAGAGAAGCGCTAACAAGGGAGACTGACCGTTATAAATTCTGTACGCCTCTCTTTGGCTTGCTTTAATGAAACCGGTGTCTCCATTGCCGTCAAATGGCTGGACATTTATAGAAGCCAATAAAAGCTGCTGGATGATGCCCCCCCAGTGGATGAGAGAGCGCTCAAATCTCCTGTGCAGATGGGCACAGAATGCTGGGAGCCCCCCCCCCCGTAAAAGCTCCCGCGTAAAGGCTCCCTCGCACCCGCAAATCGCAGCGCACGGGGCTCGGCCGTGAGGAGCATTAAACAGGCCCATGCATTTCCTCACCGTTCATCTGCACATACTCTGATAGACTCTCTCCCCCTCCAAAGGTGAGAAGCAGAACAGGATGTGAGAGATTGTGGGAGCTTCGCTTCCTTAGCCTGTAAACATGCTGCCCCCCCCCCATCCCGGCTGTGCTTCCTGAGTGATTAAGGTGCCGCCAAAGCTGCGGCTTTGCCAGCTTGGGACCCTCGCACCCATCAGCGCCGCGCCGTGGATTGCAGTGCATTTTCAGAGTGCGTTATCACTGTGTGCCCGCAGGTGTGCAAATGGCTGTTTGGATGAAATGTATTGTGTAGGCCGGCTAAGAATGGCACCAGCTCAGCTCAGTGTGATGAATGGTGTACAGATGGACCGCAGGCCTTGGCTCCCACAGCCCGGCACCGCCAAACGGCCCCCCTCGTCAGAGATGGAGAACATCCTCTTATCCATTTATCGCAGGCAAAAGCAAAAGGTGCTTCACCGTGTATATCTACAGCCCTGAAGATGGGATGTGTATGGGGGGGGGGGGGCGGGAGCTTCAGCCCCATCGCCATCCACACCCCCCTACCCTCACGCAGCCCACCTCACAAACACCTCCAGTTGAGTAATGAGTTTGCCCTCTGAGGGCCAGTGGGGGCTCTTGGCTGGCAGACTATCCCAGCGGACCTGAATGCCATGCGTTTGACAGAGTGGAGAGGGAAACTGGACCCCCCAGCAGTTTAGCATGTCACAGGAAGTCAGCCAAAGCTCACATGCGTCTCCGCGTTCCAAGCAGGATACCAGCGGCCCGTTAGTTCTGTAGAATCTTGTCATGACTGCAGAGCTTTGCACCTCTGACACCGACGGGCGAGCCAATCTTATCTGAGCGCATTTCACGGAGTTTAAATGCGCTCACGATCTGCGCGGGAGCTTACAGAGATCTCCTGTGGAGCACTCAGCGAGAGTGTGAGCGAGAGCAATTAGATAGCAGCTCGTACGCACTCTCCCATACGCTGTGCAGCGCATTCTAAATGGGAGTCTTACGGGGGACAGTCGTGGAGAAACAGATCAGCCTAACTGCAAATCCCTCTGGTCTCCCCCCCCCACCACCCAATCACAAATAAAGCTGCCTCAAGGCAAAGCCTAATGTACCCCCTCGTCCTTGCGTGCTTGCGACAGTGATCCGTCACCCTTTAACGAGCGTTATTTTTACGATTCACACTCTGCCGCAATATTGACTTATCGCTGGTGGGCGCGAAGGTGCGGAGCACACAGGTGGTGATTCAGTGCTGTGCCCCTGTGTGAGTGTTCCTCTCTGTGCCACAGGGGCGGCGATGGAGACAGAGGATGAGCCCTTGTTGCTCTTGGCGGACCCAGGTGTCACAGAGGAGGTGGAGGAGGAAGAGGGGGAGGAAGATTTCGAGGATACACCAGTTAGGTGCGATCATGCTGAGGACAGTGGGCTTTGGGGGATATGGAGAGCCATGGGCTGGGTGTATACTCAGGTCTGGGTTTGCATCCTGATCCTTGGGGCTGGAGTGTTGTTGCCCTGTGCCCTTTGCGCCTACATGTTCCTGCACTGCCCCCCACTGGACATCGACCTTTCTTACAGTGCTTTCGAGGTACGGAGCCACTCGTCAGCACAGCGATTTGATGCCCTCACCATCGCCCTAAAGAGCCAGCTGGGGTCCTGGGACAGACACAGGCGGGATGTGGATAGCGTCGACACCCGGGCCCTCAGGGACCTGCTGCTCAAGCGGCTGGGCGGACAAAACAGCAAAGGGTCCTTAAAGGCTACAAAAAGCAGTCTGATGGCGTGGAACACGACGGGGAATGAGGTCTCGAGGGAAGAGGCCATGAAAAGAGGTCATGAAAAACACTCAAAGGAAAAGGGCATGGCGGGGGAACCGCAGCAGCAGAAAGAAGAACTTAAATCTGGAGACCCAGAGGATTATGGGGGACAGGGAGAGTCTTTGCTCAGGCTGCCTCGTTTTGCTGGGGGATCCTCCTACTACCTGCAGAGTCAAGCCATGTGGAAGATGGAACTGGTGTTCCTGGCCCAAGGCGAGGACGATGCCAACATCTTCACCCCCGAGCGTCTGCGCACCATCCACCAGGTGGAGCGCCTGGTCGTGCAGCATCCGCATTTTAGGCAGTTCTGTTGGAGGCCGCTGGAGATCCTGAGGGACCTCCCCCTGGGTCCCTCCTACTGCTCGCCCCCCAGCTCCCTTCTCTCCTACCTTTTCCCCAGTGAACGAGGGGGCAAGATTTACTATGATGGCATGGGGCCAGATCTGGCCAATATCAGTGGTGAGTTACGAGCGTGAGTGAGGGTGTCCTTGTCTGCAGTTATATTTCCTTCTTAGTGCATGTGTGTGTGTGTGTCTGTGTATTAGTTGGATTCAAAATGTATTCAGGGGAGGCAGGTGGTGACTGTGTCAAGAAGCTTGACTACCCTTGAGAAAAGTCTTTGCCCTGAAGGGCTCCAGGAAATATACCCAGTAGTGTAAATAGGTGAGACTAGCAACTTAAAGACATGCTGAGTGCTGTAGATAAATGTATCTTTTAAGTTAAAACCATGATAGGAGACAAGCTTCTGTTATGCTGATGGAACGGTGCAAGAATGGGAGCAGCATCACAAGATGCTTGCTGTGCTTGTCTCACTTGTATGTCACTTTGGACAAAAGTGTCTGCTGAATAAAAACGTGAAATGTAAATGCGTTGGGATAACTACTGGGTGGCCGTTTAAGAAGAGCGTCATGGTGACCCTGGTGGCAGGGTTGGCATGAGGATTGAGGTACATTTTGGAAAGAATTTTGGGAGTAGGGTTGGATGAATGTTGCTAGGATGAGTGTTGGGATTAGTATTGTTATGAATTTTGGGAAGAATGTTGAGAGCATAGTTTGGATGAGAATGTTAGAGTGAGTCATGGGATGAGTACTGGGATTCATTTTGGGAACAAGGTTGGAGTGAGTCCTGTGATGAGTGGTAGAAGTATGGTTGGGGTAAATGTTGGGATCGGTGTTGGCTATCGTTCCTCTTGAAGTGTGGTCACAGCAGCAGCTCCCGCTGCCATTCCTACAGGTGCCCTGAGCTTGGCCATCACCCACCCGCAGTTCTACTGGTACGTGGACGAGAGCCTGACGCCCAGCCGCCTACGCAGCAGCCTGCTCCGCAGCGAGATCCACTTCGGCGCCCCCTTGCCCTCTTTCTTCTCCCTGCAGGACCGGCTGGAGGAGCAGAAGCGACGCTTCCGCAGTTTTGTGGTGCAGTACGCCGACATCCTCGCCCGTCAGTCCACCAGGTTGGCCCCCAGCCCCTGACTCCTCTTGCCCGCGGCTGCCATTTTGGAAACGTTGACGGGGGGGATTTGCTTTGCATGCTGCTGACTTGTCAGGCTGGTATTTTTAGAGATGTGCAATTAACAATGACATGTTTGCTGGTATATGGGCACAGCTGGGAAGCTTATTGTACGATCATTACTACGATTATTAAAGGGACCGTGACTGAGAACCCCCCCCTCCCATTGCTCTCAGCCAGGTGAAGGTCCTATACGGCGGTACAGAGCTGTTTGATGACGAGGTCAGGCGTACCTTCCACAACGACATGCTGCTGGCCCTGGTTAGCGGGGCCTGCATCGCCGCTCTGGTTTACATCCTGACCTCCTTCTCAGGTACACCTTTCCACAGCTCCGTCACCATCATCCGTCCACCATCCGGGGTACGCCAGCCTGCAGCTGCCGCTTCCCAGCTACTCGACAATCCATTAACTACTGTGAAATATGCTGCACCGGTCTCGGCAGGTCCATTTGTTGAAAAAGATTCACTGTGTTTTTATCCTTGGAATATTTTGATGCATTTCCGTGTCGAGATCTATTAACATAGTCGATCCGCCCAGAAGCATCTGTACGGGCTGTCAGACTTTTTTTGTAGAGCGAGGTGGTAACGTGTGGCTCCCGCTTTTGGCCGGCTGCCCGCCTGTCTCCCTGCAGCGTTCCTGACGCTTTTTGGCCTGGCCAGCATCGGCCTCAGCTGCCTCCTGGCCCTCTTCTTATACCATGTGGCATTTGGTGTCCGCTACCTGGGTATCCTCAATGGAGTTGCGGCATTTGTCATCGTTGGCATCGGTGAGTGCCATTCCGCCTCCAGCGGCCCTTGCAGGATCCGCCCACACGGCTTTCGACGAACTTAATCAAGCACGTTAGCGGTTGTTAGGGAATCAGCCAGGACGCAGCATATTACAACATAATCCTGTGCCGGTCATCCCCGCACCCTGCTGTCCTTGTCTCCCCCGGACACCCCGATCTTCAGGAGTAGACGACGTCTTCGTCTTCATCGGAACCTTCCGGCAGGCCTTCCATATGACGCAGCCGCAACAGCGCATGGTCTATACGCTGAAAACGGCCGGCCGTGCCACCTTCCTCACCTCCTTCACGACCGCCGCTGCCTATGCAGCCAACGCCTTCTCGCAGGTACGGTGGGGCACTGAGTGGGGGGGGAGGAAGCGGGGGTGAGGGAACAAACATGCCCATTGTGATGAGACTGCACATTAGAATCTCATTTAATACATTTATTTTGGTGGTTTTTCCCTCAATGGGAAATGAATTATGTCGCATCAGGGTGATATGATATTGAGCGTGACCCCCCTGGCTGTTTTGATTTGCCTCAATTTTCACCCGCCGTTTCGGCGCTGTGGAGATGGGACACTCAGCGGCATGAGGGCCCAACGTGATGATGGCTTTCTGTGCGAGGAGCCGGGGCCCCGCTGAAGTGTTTCTTGTGTGTGTGTGTGTGTGTGCGTGTGTGCATATGCGTGCGTGTGTGCGCGTGTGTGTGCGTGTGTGTGCGTGTGCGTGAGCTCCCCTTCAGATCCCGGCAGTGCAGGATTTTGGCCTGTTCATGGCGCTGATCGTCAGCTGCTGCTGGCTGTGGGTGTGCCTGATGATGCCTGCCGCACTCGGTGTATGGAGCTGCTGCCTGGAACGCCGAGAGGGCGCCTGCCTGCGGCGGTACGCATCCCCTCCCCTCCGCCCGCACCACCCTGCCCTGGCTGAGACAGCGACTGACCGCCCCATGCCAGCATTTCCTGATGTTTCCTCACTTCCTGTCCAGGTGTTGCCCTCCCCGTGGGCAATCGACGGGCTACACCCCCTTGTCAGACCAGGATGACGACGTCGCTCTCCTGTCAGTGGACGTGGATTCGGGTGAGAGCGGCCATCTGAGATTGAAGGCCGTGTGATAAAACTGTCTTTTAGTATAGGGAGGCATATACGTAACACGTCTGACTGTCGATTACCTTTGACATTTAGATCTGCTCTTGCCAAGAAAAATGCTTTTAAAGGACTGCAAAAAAGAAAAACCTTCATATTTTAGTGAACACCCACTCCTGTCACTTACAGGGTCCTTTGATCCAGAGTCTGATGTCCCCCTGGTGTCACTTCAGATGACATTTCCTCCCAACCCTAAACATGGCGGAGCAGGCATGGTGTGCTCCGGCCTGCAGGGGGCACTGCAGCGCTGGGTGGCCAAGCCTGTGGTGGAGAATCGCAGGGTCATTATAGGTCAGTAACAGTGCCTTATCCTTCTCTTCACCCTCTTATCTGCTCCAGTTACCGTTTCATGCACTTGTCTCCTAGGGCAGTGTTTGCCAGACAGTCCGTGGTTTTGCTTCCTCCTAACTCCTAGTATAGTCCTCAAGGACTGGATTAGGAAACATTGTTCTAGAGTAACAGTATAGTAGAAGAAAGATCTTGTTTGTACCTGGGGTCCATAAACAGAAGACCTGACTGTGACCGCTGTTTGTTGTGCCATCTTCCAGCTCTCTACGTTCTGGTTCTGGTGGTGACCGCTGGGTTCTGCTGCCTGCTGAAGCCCGCCAGTCACGCCCCTCTGCTTTTCCGTCCGGACACCAACCTGCAGACGCTGCTGGGGTTACGTAGCAACCTCAGCGCCCAGGGCATTTCCTGCCACACCTGCTCGGGTAAGGCCCCCCCCCCGCCCGGTCCCCCTGGCCGACCCCACGCGGCATGGTCCGGCTAGGTCATGCCTGAACATCTCAAACCTTCACGTGCCCTCATCTAGCCCGTGTTGGTGACATGTCAAACCCTCACACAGGCCTCTTCATGGAGAAGCCACACTCCCTGCGCAGTGCGGCCCACACTGCGTGCCACACTGCACCCAGTTCAGGCCCCGATGGGCACCTCTTGAACCCGAACACTGCAGTGGGACACATTACGGACAAACACAGTACCGGCATCCACCAGACAGGTTGGGATGGAGGCTTCTTTGCACCTCCAGCTCTGGATAAACCGTTACATCATATGTCCTTTCACGGCATAGCTTAAAAATCTGTTTTTATTATTAACATTATTTTTTGTTTTGAAGTTTTATTTAAACAGACATTTTGCTGAAAGGTTAATTTAGTCTCATTTAATCCTCATTCACAAGTGTAGTCCCTTAACCACGATGCCCCCTGCTGGGCACTGCATTATATTGCTTCAGCCACACTAACAGGCATTCAGTGGTCAGTGTGCTATGGGGTGTCTCCCGTTCCCTACTACAGACAAGCTGTTCACCGTATACGTGTCGAAGCTGAAGGCGGATACTGCCGTCACGCTGTACCGCTTCTCCCTGAATTCCAGCGTGCCGTCGCCCTGGAAACCGCTTACCCCCGGACAGGGGGAGGTGCCCTCCTTTCAGGTGAGTTGACCGCAGGCTGGTAGGCTGTTCCTGGGGTGGCAGGAAGGAGAACAGGGGCTCTAATGATGCCAGGCTGCCTCACGTCAGACCTGTAATTCCTTTAGTGAATGATTCTGTCCCGCCTGCCGCAGTTTCAGTGAATTCTAACGGTAAAGGCTGGGTTTTCCTCTGCCAGCCACTTTGCCAGTCCTTCACCGGACCTTGACCACATCGTGTTCCTTTCAATCTCTATCTTCCCCTGCTCAGGCTTTCAGCAGCCCTCACAGCAATTTCAGCACGCGCATGACGGTGTGCGCGGCCCACGCAGGGCACCCCCGCTGGATGATCACCTCGCAGTCCTGCGACACCAGCCGCGGCTGGGTGCCCGAGTTCAGCTTCTATGTGGCATTGGCTGAGCAGATGCACAGCAGGTGGGGACAGACGCTCTCCACCTTAAACCGCCTTAAACCGCCCAACGCGCGGCCGCTGAATCTCCTTATATTCACATTAACTACAGGATCATTTTGGACTTAAAGCCGCAATGCAATAGTTATGACCTGGGAGGTCCCACAAAATTAGCCCCAGTGCAGACGGGGGTATTCCGCTGCCCCCGACAGCAGGTGTCATAGCGCATAAAGCGGCTGACCGCCAGTAGCAGGTTTATGAAGGAGAGAGCCTGAGGGCACACCTGAGAACCGCAAGCCCCCCGCGAAGCATCCAGGCTCAGCCAGGCGGCCAAGTCGCGTCAGATTAAAGTGTCTGTCGAGTAATTAAGTGACACAAATGAGGCGCGTGGATGGAGGTGACCCGCTGCGAGGCGTCCGCAGGTCATCTCAGAGATCTGGGGCATTCTGATGAGGGCGTGTGTTAAATGAAGTAATAAATTAGAATATTAAAAGTGACACGTTTTAGCTGCGGGGCACATTAACCAAATGCCTCTTACTCTCTCTTTGTCTCTCTGTGTCTCTCTCTCTCCCCACAGAAAGCTGTATTTTGCCCAGCTCAGACGCAGCCCTTACCCCAGCAGGGTGTGTGTGGCCCCCCCCGGCTGCGTGATCAGTGCTGGGCCTGATGGACCCACCAAGGGCTCCTTCTACACTCCCCTGGCTGCAGGTTTGCCACTCACTCTGTCTGCGCGGAGAAGCTTCAATCGCCACGGTGACCGTGCGGTGTCCTGTTTAGTGACTATTTAGGGTTTGCATATGCATGTGTTTGATCTTTTATCATATGTAGCATCAGATTACCCTTAACAGCCGTGATCTGCCTGTGCTGAGTTATGGTTATGAATGCCAAGCAAATAAATAAAGCTGCAGAATAAACAGTATGTTAATTTGCTGATTAATCAGGGTTGGTGTATTCTGTGCTGGTGTATTCCTGAGGGTTTTCATCTTGTCCTATAGCTCCAGACCCCAAGCCAATCAGCGCTTCAAAAACCTCAGGTTTCAACCCCTGCGGAGGGGGTGGATGTGGGCGACCGGCAGTGCGCCCTCTGGTGGACACCGGCGCCATGGTGTTCGTGGTGTTTGGGATTCTGGGAGTTAACCGCACCCAGCGAGCTGACAACCACGTCATTGGGGACATGGTGAGGTCGCCCCCGGGGGGGGACACACCTGCAGACCAAGGTCACCTACATTTATGCCATTTCCTTTATATGACAGCCCTCTCCCCGCAGGGTAGTGTGGTCTATGACCCAGACTTCGACCTCTTCAAAGAGATTGGGCACTTGTGCCAGCTCTGCAAGGATATCAGTGCCAATGTGCGCCTAGTCAAACCTGGAGGAGCCCAGTGCCTACCCTCAGGTACCCCCCCCCCACCCCTCCCCCAGAGCCGCAGTGGGTGGTTCAGCTACAGGAAGAGTCCTGCTGTTCTATTTATGACTGAGGTGCCAAACATCAGTATTAATGCGGTGAGGTGTCCAGCTGAGGAAAGGGTGCGACTGAAAGCTGTATGAGATTCTGCGGATAAAGACCATCTGATATGAATGACAGCAGCGGCAACCAGGGGCGTTGGGGGGGGGGGGGAGGGGGCAGTTAGGACAATTTCAAGGGCCCTCGAGTGACAGGAGTCCTAAAAACATAATTGGATCGGTCTTGGTCGGAGGCCCAGTATGATATGCTTTCATGGGGCTCTAAATCTCTCGTGGCGGCCTTAACAAGAACAGCAATGATGACAACAAGAATAATAATAATAATGTTGCTGTTGTTGCTTATTATTATCATTAATATCCTTCTGTTTGTTGCCATTATCGTTATTGTTACTCTGACAGCCAGTGTCGTTCCTTTCAGGAAACAGCCTTTCTTCTCTCCTACCCCTGCTTCACCCAAACTGCAAAGGTCTGCCTCAACCCAACCTGTTGCCTGGGCAACTCTCCCACGGGGCCGTGGGCATGCAGGGGGGCACCGTCCGCTGGCTCTCCATGGCCTTTGAATCGGTAAGCACTTCCCCAGAGCGTGTCCTTAGATGATCTGCTGGTCGCACATAAAGCCGGCATCTGTTGGCACAGGGCGCGTCGTGGACAAGATTTTCTGTAAATACGAGGCACGAAAAGCACTGCAAAAAAACAGAGAAGATGCACTCTAGCGAGCAGATAAGCCTTTACCGATTTCTCACTGCTTTTTCCGCTCAATTAAAAAAAGGTCATTATGAGATTCACCATCATCCTTTCAGCTTTCTCCAATTCCGCATGTTTTGGAGACATCTTAAATCGTAACAACATTCCAGTCGCAGACTGCACAAGCAAAGATCAAAGCCCGCGCGAATGGACTCCCCATGTCAAGCTGTCAAGCTAGAATTGATTAAATTCTCAATCTTCAAATACAGGTGAAAGTAAACTAAAAGAACTCATACTTCGAATTAGAAATGCTTTGTTTGTAAATATGGTTATACACAATCGTGCCTTTGGGGATGAGGGTTTAATTAAATCTCACTCTGTGTGTGTGGAGCCTGCAGATCCAACCCTCACTGTGTGGAATCTCTTCAGATTGTATTTCAGGAGGAAACCGGACTAAGACATACATTCAGGGTGACTGGCATGTCCAAATTGTCTGTAGTGCATGAATGCTTGTCCTGTGATGACCTGACATCAATTCCACAGCGTCCTGCGACCTTGTGCCTTAAGTTGCCTGGGATTGACTCATCATATCAGATAACAAAATAATGAATAGTTTAGTTTTAGGCAGAACTATTCATTTGAGTATTGAAAATTGTCCCACAGATAGTCATCTACAAAGCTACAGCTTACCTGATTGTTACTTAGTCTCGCTGCATGAGGGTAAGAGAGAAAGCCGTTGGACCAGGTTCTGTTGCCTTCCCAGACCACCTACAAGGGGAAGTCCTCCTTCCAGACGCATTCGGATTTCCTGCAGTGGGAGTCCTTCTTACAGGAGCAGTTCTCCTCCCTCCCTGCATCCTCCTCCTTGCGCCATGGATTCCAGACCTGTGAACACTGGAAGCAGATCTTCATGGAGATTCTGGGCAAGTGGAAAGTTTTATATTTAGAAAGGCACTCCGTACAGCCCCATCCGCTGAAATCAGGGTTAATCAGCTACTTTATGTGTCTGGCGTGTCACTCGAATCTCACGCCTCCTTCCGTTAGATGCTGACATCCCAGCCTCCCTGGGAAGAGCCAGAGTAACGGCCAGCGGAGTAGGCAGGCTAATACAGGCCTCTCCTCTACCTGGATGCCACAACGTTGATTATGTTCGATCACAAAGGAATCGACAGCTAACCGACAGAGCCGATCTAGGCTGGGGATGAGCGTCTTACTGTATGAAATTACCCAAGAGCCCCTAGCGTTTCCGTTTAAGTATTTAAAATGCACTTAGCTTCACCATTTGAGAGACCCCCCCTCCCCTCTGCCACCACAGTGTTATTAGTGCCAACATGATTAATGAAGTCTGCAAC
Organism: Mormyrus lacerda; assembly: GCA_015163995.2. Classification (NCBI taxonomy): domain Eukaryota; kingdom Metazoa; phylum Chordata; class Actinopteri; order Osteoglossiformes; family Mormyridae; genus Mormyrus; species Mormyrus lacerda. Next base: position 12,552,379 of record JAABNX020000046.1, on the reverse strand, counting down.
CTTGTTAAAATTCCGCTCAGTCTCTTAAAGCTGTACCTGGACATCAAACCCACATAGGTGCCATCTTCCCGAGTGCCAAAAACGCGCCGAAAAGACAATTTGGCTTTTAATACAATAGGCAATCGGCAAAGGGCGGGTTGAGGGGACAAGGACCTGGGACTGAAACGCGGCAGGGCCTCTCCTTGCAGAAAACCTGCGATTCGCTCGCCCCGCTCCTGTGAGCCGGTGAGCTTTCGATGGCCCGTCGGGCATACGAGTATCGATCGCCTCTGCTAATCACAAAGCCGCACAGGAGATTTACATAACCGCTGCCGTCTGCATTTTCATGCAAGCCTGAGGTCTGCCCTGCCTTCAGCTATTTTCGTGCATGGTGTTCAGGTGTGGAGAGCGCCCTCTACAGTCTGCTGCTGTCGCTGGCCATCTGCATAGGCACTGTGTCGGTGTTCACGTCCCACCCTTTCCTGCTACTGCCCATCCTCCTCACTATTCTGGGTAAGAAGTGCCCTGGATGTGTTTGTGTGTTACTCTACACCAGCGTAAACACATAGGTGCATATTTACCTGTATAGCTATGTATTGGCCAGTGTGTTGCCTAGATGGGGCGCGATGTCGCCAACCATTTCTGTACATTCGCGGGTGCGTACCAAGCGGCTAATACTCTCGGTTGTCTGCAGGTGTCATCTGCCTGGTGGTGGCGGTCATGTACTGGCTTGGCTGGGAGATGGGGGCAGTGGAGGCCATCTCCCTCTCCATCTTGGTGGGCTCCTCCGTCGACTACTGCCTGCACCTGGTTGAGGGCTTCCTGCTGGCTGGGGAGACTGGCTCCCAAGCAGCCAATCACGGGGTATGTGGCCCTTTTCCCCGCCTTCCCCTCCCTGTCCTATCCCTGCCTCTCCTCTACCAGCCAGCAGCCTTCTTTCAATCAGTTCCTCCAAAACACAGCGCTGTGCTGCTTTAAGGAAACTCATCGCTGATCCATAAGACATTTCACTGGTGATATGAATCAGGACTGTAGGCTCTGCCAAAAGACCCCCATTGTTATTCTAATGCTATTCCATTCATTAATGGGAAATTAAGAATCCAGAATAACAGACTAACGAATGAAGGGATTTCATTCTCTCTCTCTCTCTCTCTCTCATACATTCTCAGGACACCTCTGAACTGCGGCAACGCCACACCATGCTCGCCGTGGACCATGTCGGCGTGGCGATCGTCTCCAGCGCGGTCACCACGGTGATCTCCACGGTGCCCCTCTTCTTCTGTGTCATCGTGCCTTTCGCCAAGTTTGGTCAGATTGTGGCCATCAACACAGCCGCCTCAATCCTCTTCACCCTCACGGTTAGCGCCGCCCTGCTGGCAGCCTTGGGGCCAGCTAGCTTCTCCAGGCCCTCTGGGGCCGTACTGAAAGCCATCATTGCCGTGGTCGTGGCGGGGGCATTTGGGGCTGCACTTTGCTGGGTGGGGAGCCAATTTTTGGGGCCGATTGCTTGGTACGCCACATAGCCCTCTCCCTGGGGGGGAGGGGGGGGCTTTAATGATTGTGGTGAATGCTCTGCAGACGATTGCGTGGGTGTCTGATGATCGTCTTTATTCCCATCATGGTACAATCAAGGCCTCTGGAGGAGATGCTAGAAATTATTTGGTGGACTGAAAAGGCATATATACCTTTTTTTTCTCAAAAAATATAAATTTGCTGTTTTGCTAGTTGCTTCAGTCTGAAGGATATTCCAAGAGCAATGGACAAGAAGCAAAGCTACTTTGAATTCTGTGAATTCAGTCTGCAGGGGTGATAAAGTGGCACGACCAGCTGGGTGTCGAGCCATTTACACGGATGCTGAGCACTGACAGGGCTCCTCGAACGCCCTTCCTACTGATGCCGTAGGGGGTCTGTATTTTCACTTTAGTCATCGTTGCCTGCTTCTTCCTGCGAGAGGTCTTCCTCTCCAGAGTGGAATGAGGGAGACAGCATTTACCTGACAGACCAGCCCCCCCCCCCCTTTTCATGTTGTTTACAGTTGTGTGACATTAAACAGCTTTGAAAGGGGGCAGCGGCGGATGAGAGGTTGTGCTACATCGCAGACGGATAAATTCCAAATAATACATCCAGTAGAGAGGTCCAGCACCCCGATTTCTGGAATGAGTGACGCCCATTTTAACGCACTAGAAGCAACGTGATGCCACATACGGAGATCGTGGGAAGCCTTTAATGCGTCACCACTGTCACCACGGCGACCAGACCCATACCAACCTGTGGAGTGGGGCCCTTCCTTCTGAAGACGGTGCCAAAGACTCCCTTCCTCTGGCCCAGCTGCAAATAGGAACACGAAAAGGACACGGGCCACCATCTTCTGGCGTATGCCGTCACCCTGAGAGTGATCGGATCCAGGTGGCCAGATCGGGTCCAACTGCGAAGTGGCGGCTACCTGCTGTAGTATCAGGCCTCGTGTGGCCAGTCCGGGGAGGCTGAAGCTGACAGCAGGCCCCCGGGAGCGTTACTTACATGTGTGGAGAGCTAAACAAGGCAGCATAGTCACATAGTCTGTGTTTAGTGGTCAGTTATGGGCAAATATATGTGAATCTAGATTTTAAAAAATGATTAAAAACAGTATTTTGAACGAGTACATTATGGATGTGTATTTACATCATGTCTGGCTGCTTTAAAATGTTTGATATTAACGATAACTTTGATTGAACGCCTGATCCTGAGAAGCACATTGCAGTCTCCCGTTTTGTAAAGTCAATCATGCATCTAGTTGCTCAGATTTGATGAAATGAGATAAAACCAGGTCAATAAATAAATGCTCTCGTTTGAGAAATGAACAATGTGTCACCGTAAATACTGCAAATGATCAGCTGTGCACGCCGTTCACGCGGTCCACCTGGCCCGTCAGTCGGCAAGAGGCTGCAGACGCTCCCCAGCTGAATTCTGAGATTTTTCATCTCACATATGCCGACGTGGCCGTTCAGGTTAAGGGATTTAATCACAGCGACGGGCCTGGTGATTTATAGCTGCGGTTAAATGTTCTCCCGATTCTCGGTCCAGGGACCACATGGCCATCTGCTCCCCATGGTTCCAGTCCAGGATTAAGTAAAACATCCCAGCCGCCTGCAAGATTGGTTAGAGCGCGAGGGGGAACGTGCATGACCAGCGTTACTGATGTGTATTATCATTCAGCGAAACCCTCCGTGGTACTCATACAAATTCAGAGCCCATTTGGATTTTCCATCCATCCATCACAACCACTTAAGCCACAACAGTGTCAGAATGAGTCCAGAGCCATTCCTGGGATGCACATGCACAATGGAGGGGTGAGAAGATTGAAACTATTTTTTTTTTTTTTTTTTTTTTACTTGACCGGCAGCCCCCACCATAGGAGACAACTGCATACAATACAATACCCGCTTGTCCGCTTCAGCGTCGTGGGGATCCGGATTCTATCCTGGAAGTTACCGGTGCAAGACAAAGAATAACCCAAGACGGGGTGCAAATTTGCCGCAGGGCGCACTCACACGCTACAGCGAGGGTTTGGACTGTGGGAGGAAATGTAAACTCCAAACACATGGAGCCAGGGCAGGGACTCGAACCCGGGTGCCAGATGTGTGAGGCAACAGTTATAATCAGTGCTGTGCTGCCCCTTAATCTGCCTGTACGCAACTATCAAAGACTCATATATATAGAGGGAAAGGAAAAAAATGATGTCACTGAGATGAGCTGAACGCAGCAGGACTGCAGAGGAAGCGTCAAGGAGATTAGTCTCTGTGGAACCATGTTAATTATAGCGTGCATCATATCATTACTCTATTGATACGGCCAATCTACAGATATATGAAGTCAATTGAGATGACCGAGGCGTGTATTTATGTCCAGGAGATGCAGATGACGTCCAGATAAATGCTCTGGCCCACGTCATGCCTCAGGTGAGTCACACCTCAGTAGTGAAGAAATTTCAGTCAGTTCAAAATGCTGCCTGTAGACTATTAAGCAGCTCTAGAGCATATATTACTGCTGATCTGACAACTCAGCACTGGCTCCCAGTAAAATCTAGGGTAGATTTTAAGATAATTTTATTTACTTATTAGGCTCTTAACAACCAGGCGCCGACATCTCTGTGACATTTTGACCCCCAACTCGGCTAACGGGACCCTCAGGTCTTCAGCTCAGAGTCTTCTCCAGCTCAAAGCTTGACCTCAGGGCAGACGGAGCAGGGGATGTTTCTCCAAGGTTGTAAAACATCCTGCTCATGGACGTTACATCAGCCAGCAGTGTGGACTCACTTAAACAGCATCTTCTTGTACAGACGATCCATCTCTTAATGCTTGTTTTCAATTCACCACCTGTGAAACACTTTGTAACATTCATTCTCAAAGACTGCTACCATATTTACATGAAGTTGTTACTTGTAACTTACTTTCACCCATCAGCATCAGGGTTTGGGGAAGTGTGACTATTAGCCGGAACGCTGCAGACGGGCCCCTTGCCGACATCAAACGCCAACATGCTAGATGGAGGAGCGCAGCTCAGCTCACAGGGACGCAGGTTATATGGGAGATGAGGGCGAGAATACAAGTGAGGAGATGCTGATACGGCATCTTACACTGACCTACACATAATCCCACTGCCTCTCAGCAGACTGCAGCACTGCTCTGAGTGGGGGGGGGGGGGGGATTGAGCCTCAGTATATTGAGCACAACCTGATCTCACCCCCACAAGTGAAGGATTTAGGTTCAAGGTTCAAGGTTGCTTTTATTGTCATTTCAACAATATACATGTACAGTACACAGTGAAATGAGATAACATTCCCCGGACCATGGTGCTACGTAAAAGGACTGGGACAGTACAAATGCCACATAAGACAAAACAACTAGTAAAGTGCACGTGTGCAGACATGTGCAAAACAGCAATTAAACAAGACAAGTGCAACAAGTAAACAAGAC
>JAABNX020000046.1:12536536-12547345 GCA_015163995.2 Mormyrus lacerda | reverse complement strand
TAAAGTGCACGTGTGCAGACATGTGCAAAACAGCAAGTAAACAAGACAAGTGCAACAAGTAAACAAGACAAGTGCAAGAGAACGACAGACAATACATAAATGAGCAGCAAATGATATATGGAGTTAAAACCATGTTGTTAATAGTGTGATGCCTGGAAGTGTTGACTGCACATGGGAATAAGCCCATGTTTTTAACAACTGCATGAAATAAAAATATTTAAAACTATTTATGTTTAAACCATGAGCTCTGGAAGCCGAGTCAAACATTCATCCCTAAAAATGAAAGTTAGTCGACCGAACGTCGGAATGCGAATGTACAAAAATGGCATAATGCTGCATTTTGTCAAAAATGTTTGGAAGTCACTTTAATAAAGCCGCCCGTATCCATGGATGGTGGCTGCTGTCAGAGGGCGGCCCAGCTACCCGTGAGCATGAGGCTCAATCAAACCCGCCAAGGGCGCCGCCTTCAGGTCTGCCTCCCGTCCCCTGTCAGCCCGGGGCTGCGAGCCGCTGACGGCCAGTCTCTCCCAGTTAGTGCAGAGTCTTCCTGATCACTGTTGCATGATATCTGCTAGGCGCTGCCCCCTGGCAGGCATCTGGGCCCCGTGGTCATGAGATAAACTGTGAGGTGGGGCTGAGAAACAGAAAGAAACAAACAAAAGCATACCTATTGTCCAAATATCTAACAATAGCAGTAAAGCAGCCATGCATTGTGTGACAGGAGCAATACTCAAAACAGATGCTGAATTAGAGCACAATAGAGTCAGGGAGTCCAGCACTGCACGGGGACCACTGCATGGGTGTAAATGATGGGCGGGGTAGGGGGTTTTAACCCCCCCCCCGAATAATCAAAACCAGACAACACAACCCCCTGGAGCCCCTTAAAATGGGTGGATACCTCAACCCCCCAATACTCAACCCAAAGTTATACCCTTGGGCTCTTGAATATGTTAAATTATATGTAAAATTGGACAAGGTGACATTTTGTCACGGGACATAGGCTAAGCTAACGAAATGTGATAAGCAGCCAGTGAGTGTGTCCACGCGGCGTTCCAGCTGTTCCACCGACAAGCAGGTGTTCCTTCTGCTTTTAGCCACCGACGTCTGAGGCCGTGTACCGTCCTGGCAATGCTGCACTTTTCCTGGGTGGCTGCAGTTTCGATCGCCGAGGCCATCGGCGATTTATGGCTGACGGCTGCCCTGTTTACGCTCCTCTGACTTTACGCAAGATGGGCGCCATCAATATTTTACGAGGCTCACGTTGCCTCATCTCTTTGCTGCGTTTCCATTACGGGACCTCATTCCGCCTTGTATTAATAATCATGTTGCAACATCATGCAAGAGCCGAATATAAACATCCTCACTCAGCCTCTCCTTCTACTGCTGCATCTTTTTTTTTTTTTTTCCACTGATGTCACGCATGACCTCCCCGGATGAATTCTGTGGAAAAAAACTCATCCATCTAGAGCTTTCCTGTTTATCAAAGAAACCTTACAGGACAGAAAGCAATGCAGCCAAAAAGTAAAAAATACAATACAAAACGGAAAAAAAGAAATGTAATAAAAAACAAATTGCATACACAAACCATCTTTGAATAAATTCACAAACAATGACATGGTAAAGAGGCCAAAAAAAAAAAAAAAAGCTGCGAATATTTTAGGAAACATCTCCAGACCTCCACAAATGAAGAATGTAGGTCAACTCTGTTTTCATTCATCAAATTAGGGATTTTAGAACACCTCAAATGCGAATGGCGCGAAATGCGTTCATAAAGACAACTGTTGTGAAGTTGCACGACTCCAGAATATTGCGACGTCCAAAACGGGCTTCGCGTTTTCTCCTGTGACATTACTCTTAATAACACAATTGAGACAGAAAGTAATATGTCTGTTATATAAAAACAAGTCTGACCACAAGGCCTGATTTTTTTTTATATAATAGCCTGTCACATCGCCCAAATGGAAAAATTAACGTAAAAATGTTTCCAGCTTCAGGCTTTGCTCAAAAAACTGTCGTCATACATATTGTTAAGATGTACTTCCTTTCTTGCCCAAACCTACACAGATTTAATGTTTGTGAGTCCTGGTTCGGAGAGCCTCACACATCACAATAATGCTTTTGCGCGACTCCTCTACTTTAGGAACGGGTCACATGATGAACACAACCTTCATCGAGGTCTCTGAAAGACCAAATCTGCTCAGAATTGGCCCAGACAAGGACTAGTCAATCAGAGGGATTATACAGCCATAAATCCAACAAAAACAACAACAACCAGGGCGTAACAAACCTTACGGAATTTACATCTACCGACGCCTGACGTACCCTTGGGACCTTGTCAGCACACACATTTAACTGGATACAACCAATAAGAGAAGAGAAATTGGTATCATGTCAAATTTCCATAGCTTAATCTTGCATTTTACACAGAATCCGAGCAAATGCCTTTTTAGCAAATTCCTAGTTCAAATCGATATCCAGTAGACATCAAAAAAAAAAAGCAGCCTAAATCGAGGAAACTGGAATAAAGGCTCCCGTGCCGCATGGCGAACGCAAGTCGGCGACTGAGAAATGCTGATTTAACAGTCGGGGAATATTTCCCCCCCCCAAAAGACTTGCAGGCAGTCAGCCAGCTTTCATCTCCACTAGTCAGGTACGCTTTGCAGCTGGGAGGGAAAGACACGCTCCTGGAAAGCTAAAAACAGATCTACCCACAGAAAACACATCTGAATGAAAAAGATGGTGCCCCTTCATCGCTGCCTGCTCTGCATCAGGCTCGTCTCCCTTGTATGCATTCATTTAGCTTATTATGAGGGAATACATTATGTTTACCTATTCAATATACATAATGTTTGCCCATTCACACAAAGGCTCCCACCCCCGGGACAGGTATTTAGATAGTTTAGCTTATATAGATTCAACCGGTTAGCGAATTAGCCAGTGTTTCTTAGCCCAGTCCATGGGCATCCCCAGCCAGTCCACGTTTTTGCTCCATCCCCACACTCTGCTGGACAGTCCGCAAAGCTTGGACTCTCTTGAGGTCCCAGAAGGGTTTAAGAAACACTGGGCTGGCATGGCTGACTCGCAGCTTGGTTAATTGGGGCTGAGGAAGCGGGTAGTTAACGCTGGGGAAACTGCCTTATTACCTCAATAAACAGCAGGCTGATAAGGAACCGCTCATCCAGCCGCTTCCCATATTGGCTTATGCTTTGCTGGGCTGTGGAGCAGTAAGCCTGAGGCCCATAAGGTAGGAGACGCCCTAAAGGGATGTCAGCCCAGCACTAATAATAAATACCAGCGGGGTGAGGGAGGTGTGTTGCCTCAGTGGGGAGCACAGCAGCCTCACGCCCCCGGGGGTGTGGGTTTGATTCCCATTCCGGCTGTGGAGGCTCATGGAGAGTTTGCAGATGTCTTTCCGGGGGAGGGGGGGGTTCCCTCGGGTCCCTGGGGGATACTGCGTGGGACGCGTTCCTGCCTTAAGCTTCCCAGGATAAGTTATTTCCAGATGATTTGGTCAATAAGTGTTTACAGCATGCGGGGAGAGAGGTTGCTCTTCAAACGGCTCATCCCTGTCAGGGCTGGATGGGGGCTTTAATGGAGCTGAACAATATTGGGGAAATTCACATTGTGATATTTAAATCGTTCGCAATAAATATTGAAATAATTATAAAACGAACCTAAAAAAATATCCAAAATAAACTACAGCCAAATAGAATTATTATCTACCACCAGTCGATCTCATAAGTTGGCGGTCTTGCCATGAGTTGTGTCAACAGGCACAGAGCCCATCCACTTACTTCTGCTCAATGTCTCCATGGGATCAGAAATATTTCCATAAAGCAAAAGATCAATGTCATTTGATGACCAGGGGTCTGTATCACGAAGCTGGATCTCTTGCAAAGCTGGATAACTTGTCAGATTTAAGGTAGTGCGGGCAATGTAATTGAACAAAAACAGAGTCTCTTTTTACTGGGGTACCTTTAAATCCGGCTATCATTTCGCAACATGGGCCGCAGAACTTGTTCGCTTTTCTCCTCCTCCTCACTCATTTTGTTACATTTCTCACAGAAACTCCACGCTGTCTATGAGTGAGTCTGACAGCAAGAATGAGAATGATTTTGATTGGTTGAGACGGCGCATGCAGAACACACGCAAGAGCAAGAGTGGTGTATTTTACCTAGAAAAAAAAATGTGAACTTACAGAGTTTTGAATTTCTTTGAGTAAATTTGTTTTAGCGTAACATCTAATTGATGGTCTTAACCCAGCTGAAAGTCGCAGTCCTTGTGATGTGACAATTGAATGTGCACGACATGTGATTCCGGTATTAACACTGCGTGTCATGCAGCCCTGGTTCACCGTGGATCTGAAGCCATCACAGGACATGTACACATACACACACAATCACGAATTATGGAAAATTTTGAGGTGCCAGGTAGCACGAGTGCATGATTTTGGACTGTGGGAAGAAACCTGGAACCAGCAAACTCCACACATGCAGCACAAAGGTGTGTATTCAAAGCCTTTGAATTACACTACGTTTTGAGAATAGATGTACAGATATTTAACCCACTATCAAAGAACTGAAAGCTGATGGGCAGCTTGTAGACTTAGTGGAACTTCAAAAGGCAAGAATATACACAGTCCGGAGCTTAACACCCAATATTTTATCATTTTTAATAAATGACTGAAGTCACTCATGAAAATAATTCATTAAAGACAGAGGTGGAAAGTTCAGGTCCAGAAAGTACAAATCCAGACCAAGGTTTTGTTTCAGCCAACCAGTTGAGTTCTCTGTGACTGTTTATGAGCAACTGCGTGGTTGAAACAAAACCTTGATCTGGATTTGTACTTTGTGGGCCTGAACTTTCCACCTCTGTCTTTAATGGATTACTTTTGTGAATAACTTCCCCAGCACTGCCAAGGTGACACAGCCAGCTAGTGCTGATCATTTGTGCAAACATCTACAGCAGCGCTGAAAAATACCTTCAATCCTTAATTAATAGAATGAATAGGGTTTGTTCAGCTATAATCACAGTAGAAGACGGCCATTTTTATGAGTCTAATATTTTGCCCGTTTCCTTTTAAACTACATAAGTGGTGTTTGTCATTTGTTGAATATTTTTTCTGTAATTAATTGACATTCTGTAGCATTTTTTCTTTTTTATGTGACACTTCAACTGTAATAAAATGCAGGAAACTCCAAGTGTTCAAAAAGTTTTGACTGGCAGTGTAATTTATAGGGGTAATATCTATTAAGCATTTACACACATATCCATGTGGGGAGTTTCTCGATGTTCCAGACACCTTTAGAATACCAATAGGTTAACATCCAGTTAAATGTTATTATGGGAGACCATGGCTTTAGATTCCCCCTCAACTGTGAAGCTACTCACTTCATGGCACTTAAAATGAGTTTCCACCAAGACATTCGAAATACCGTGGGAAGGCAATTCTGACAAACTCTGGGGGGACAAAATAGCTCAGTCGGATGGCAGAAGGTATGAAACATTTGTCAGAAACATTTCTTTTTTGAAAGCACGAGCACAGGAGGCGAGAGCCTGGAGTCAGAGACTGATGTAAAGTAAACGTTTGTCCGTAAACAGCGATTGGCCTGACCGAGGGGCTTACCTTCATGATGCAGTGAAGCACAGGGTGTTTCTCGAAGCTCTTACAGATGCCGGCATACAATACGGAACAGGCAGACCCAATTAAAATGTCATTAAACTCTGATGCCGGCTCCCTCTCAAGACTTCATACCTCAAAGCACATTAAACATTCCAGTCCAAGGCCAGGCATTAGTTTAGATTTGATAAACAAACACATAAACAATAGAGAAAGAGAAATGAACCGGCATCATTCTCACAAGGCTGCCTCTTATCGACCTGACTGGTCAGCGTGTTGGCAGTTTGCAGCAGGTAGTGCCAAGCCGAAGCACGTGAACACAGAACCTTCCGGCTGACTGGGAAAATTCCACAAAGGTCCTTAACTACCTTTCAGCCTGGTTAATGATCAGTGATCATCAGCTTGATAAACCAGCAAACTGGTAAAGTCAAAAGGCACTTAACAAAAACGTTAGCCTAAGCAAGACAATATTATTAATAAAAATAATAATCATACCAAAAGTCACATATTGAAACTGATAAGACAAACTTGATTTATGCAATAATAACAGGAGCTTATTTTATACTCATCATTTTCACACATACAAATCAAGTTTTACATAAACTTGATGGAGTGACAATTTTGGATACATTTTTTTTTTTAGCACAATAAATGTAAATAGACCACTAATGTTTTAATGGGGACAAATTTAAAACAAACCTTTTCGGGGAGCTAAGATGCTTGGCGACATGGACTAACTGGAATTTTTATTAATTGGAAAAACGTGTCTTGAAGAATAGCAAAGCGGCGCAGGGACACGCTAAGAGGCTCCAGCTGAGGCAACAGGACAGTCATCAGAGTCTCATGGCTTTTTTTTCTCCGCATTAGCACACGCCCCCGTTTTCTTCTCCTCTATTTGCGGTTTGTGCTGACAGCGGTTTGAAATGCGTGACACAGGTATGAGGTGAAACGCACCGAGGAATTACACACAGGATGACGCCGAGGGGGGAAACAGGCAGGCGGCGTACAGGTCGCGCATTAATCAACATCGACCAGGACAAAAGAAACAAAAACGGGGCTGAGAACTCGACTCAACAAAGGGACAAACAAAGGCTGAGATGGGGGAAGTTAAATAAAAATAAATGTAATCGCTCGACGAGGCTGGAAGCCGTCCAGACAAACAAGCTGCCTACCGTTGCCGTCCCGTATTGAAATTTTAGCGTGAACATTATCGTCGTGGCAACTTGAGCTCGATACAAGCCGGGGCCGAGGAACGTTTTAGGAGAATCAATAGCGAGGAATGCCCCGATCCCAGGCAGCCACTACAAACGGGACCCTTGGAGACGAAAACGACAATGAAGGAGGCAATGACTCATGGAAAATAGCGACACACAAAGAAAATTAAAAAAACAGGGAATCGGAGAAATGAAAGCGTGCAGTTCAGCAGGCGAGGGGCCGTTAGGTCAAGACTGACCCTGTACATGAAGGGGAGGAAGGTGAGATGGAGAAAGGGACAGGCATTAAACAAGGAGTAAAACAAAGAGCAGAGATGTGGATAAATGGGGGATAAACGAAGAATAAGATGGGGGTGGGATGCAAATAAAGATATGAGGAATAAGGCAATAAAAAGGGCAAAAGGAGATGAATATGGAAGAGAGAAGCACAAGGCAAGGCATCAAGACAGGGATCAAGGTGGGGAAATGGATGGGGATAAGGATAAGGACAGGAACAGGGACGGAGGGGTTACGAATAAGGGGCCGTCTCCTAGCAACTCGTACACCCCCCAGCAGAACTGCCGCTGTATCCGTCAGGAGCCACACCTGGATGATCGGAGATGCCACCATCACAGATTTACAGTACGCGTGTTGCGCCACACACGTCGCCATGGAAACAGACTTTGCAGATTCTAAAGGGGGCCGGCGACCTGCCTGTGACCCGCGCCGGGGCCGGCCCGTCCCTGTCTGGGGATGGCGGGCCGTCGGACTTTGTCTGGAGAGCGCGTCCTCCCGGAAATGGCTATCATTAGGCGTTCGGGACACTGGCTGAAGGACGGAGGAGGCACGGGGACAGAGAAACGGCACCGCCTTCAGTCGAAAATAACACGGCACAGAACAGCCACACGATGAAAGCTTTTGTGAATTATATTCGGGGCTGCGGTGTGCAACAGGCCGTAGCCTCTGAGAAAAAGCTCCAGTGCTGCCCCTGCAATCACGTGACAGTGCAGTGACAGCTGCTTGAGTGACAGGGAAGCAACAGCCAGCAGACAGAGAGCAGATTTCATTTATTAGTCCTTTAATAAGATAACTGTTTCTTTCATTTTCCTTGTTAAGGGTAATAATGAGGAAAATTAATCCTGGCCAGGGAGCCAGAGGCTGGCCAATTATAAAGGCTGGTGCTGGGAGCGGGACTGCACGCATTCCCTTCCGCGTCCGTCCTTGGGGAGACATGCAACTCTCCGAAATACAGCGTCAGAAGCTAAGGGTCAAGGGTACAGATCCGGATACGGATACAAGTCCTTTAACAGAAGGGAACGGCAGGGCAGATGTGGGGGGGAGGTATATCCTGGAGAAATCAGGAAGGAGGGGGCAGGTGTACTCCACAAATCCCCCACGGCCCACCCCCCGGGACCCTCCCCCCCCTCCTGGCGTGCTGGGGGGGCCCGACTTCAGCAGGGATCTGACCGGCTGATCCTGTAAATCCTGAGTAGTGAATGTGATGTTCGTTTTTGGAGGCATTTAAAAAGGAGAAAAAAAAAAAAAAAAAAAAAAAAATTGAGGTCAATCGATTTTTCCCCCAGTCTCCACCTAACCCAGAAATCCACCCCCCCACTCAATCAGAACCATAAAAAAAGTTAAAAACAAGGTCTGCTGCTGAATGGCTTTACTCCTCTCAGTCCAGGGGAGGGGGCCCGCCCAAGGGGGCTGAGGTGCGGTCGGTGGTCCTGCGCTCGATCCTCCGTGCCCGGGTGGTCTTGGCGGCTGGGCTTTTACGGGCGATGGGCTGGGGCCTCCTCTTGGGCCCCAGCCAACACCCCCCTCCCCCCCGCGTGGCCCCGCCCAGTGCCCACAGGTCACTTGCGCGAGTGCAGCGTATCCTGGAACTTGGTGCTGGTGTAGCGCACGTGGAAGCCCTTCTTGTTGATGGTGTCATCGGAACGGAACTTGATGACGATGGAGTCGCCAGCAGAGTAGATCTCCTCTGGAGGCTGAAGGAGGCAGGGACAGAATGACGTCATCAGCTGCCCCCCAATCAGCTTTAAGCAGAAGGTACTCAAACACCCAACCTACGCCAACTCAGCTCCATTAGCCATTTCGCCAATACACTTTAGACTCTATACACTCATTCCCGTAAAAAAACAAAAAAAAGTTAAAGAAGCTATGGTCCACACATTAAAAGTCATAATATTGAGTTTCCTGACCCGTGTTGGTGTTAAGTTAAAGTCACCTTGGAGGGTAGACATTTTGGTCCTCCGCAAATTAAAATTGGCTCAGCAATGTAAATGACCCTTAAGTCTGCGGCAAGAGGTCACCGGCGCGTGGCGCCTTAGACCTCGGCGAACAGATGGATCCGTCACTGCGCTGTGTGGATAACAGAGGGCTCTCTGGTGTGACCCCCCTGGCGGAATCACGATAATGGGTGCTGGTATTTTGCCAAGTCCCTCAACCTCTTCGGCTGATGCCTTGACACCGACGCCCCCCCCCCCCACCCCACCCCACTGGCAGCTCGACTGCAGCTCCGTTTCCGGCTCCCTCGCCTCCTCGGGGCACTTATCGCCGATTACGACGGGCACGACCTACTTTTATCAGCCCCTGTAGCTGATCGAGGAGAGCTGTCCTCCAGTCACAAGGTGACAGATTAAGATCGAGGATGGGGGGACAAAACTTTGGTAAAAGTAATTAATATTTGGAAATGGAGTTCGGAACCCGTAAGCCCCCGGCGGTCGATTAGCATTATTTGACAGCTGCGCGGCTGCAGGCGCTGGTGAGGCCCCAGTGCTTTGGCGATTCAGTAACGAGCCTGTCGGCCTCGACATATCAGCTGCCTGGGGGAGGGGGGGGGGCGTAACCACGGCCCTAAGCGGAGGCAGCTCACCCCTGACCCGCAGTACCGGCCCAGCCTGGGAGATTTGCTGTCAGCACCGTCGAACAGCTCCATGTAGTCGTAGCCGCAGTCGGCCTCCTCCTCGATCTCGAAGGTCTGGAAGATGAGCTCGACGCCATAGCCCTTCTCGGCCGAGATCACCCACTGGCAGTCAGAGGCGCTGGGGTAGTTGTTGTCCCCAAACTGGGCGTGGGAGTACAGGTCTTTGGTCTTGACCTCTGCTTTCAGGCGACCTCCACACTCTGGGCACACAGACCGAGAGTCAGGAGCACGTGAGGGACGATATGGTGAGGAGGGGCGTCACGTGACTACCGGAGCACCCTTATAAGGCTGTCACACCCCTCCCTGACAGACAGGAGGAAACCCCCGGGACACACCTGCTGTGTGTGATGCCTCAAAGCCCTTCCTCTGCACCGAGTTGTCAGAGAAGAAGCGCAGGAATATCTTGTTGCCGCTGGAAATGACGGGCTGGGGTTTCTTGGTGCCGCAGAAGCGGCCCAGACTTGGGGCTTTGCTGTCGCGTCCGTCGTAGATCTCCACGTGGTCATATGCGCATTCTAGGTGTGCCTCCATGTCGATCTCGTTGAAAGCCTGGAGGTACATGGGATGGACATGAGCCTCACTCTCTCGCCAAGTCAAGCATCAGAGGACGGTGGGTGTTTTTTTTTTTATCTGTCTGTCCATCCATCCATTCATCTGTTTAATTAGAACAGCTTCACAATGAGCTTGGAACCTATCCTACAAAATATAGGGTGCAAGGCCAGGGGCATCATCACACACACACACACACACACACACACACACACACACACACACACACACACACACACACACACACACACAGTGGGTGTGTAACAAAATCAGTCATTTTAAGGGAACAGCATATCTCTGTGCCCTAATTTCCATTAAATAGAAATAAATATGCAAAAAATTGGGCCAAAAGTCCTCATTCAGCATACAAAGACTGGGGGCCAATAAGAGTAATTATTCACACAGGCAGACACGTTAACGAGATTCGAAAAACCATTGTTCCAGGGAGTCGGTGGGTGGGGGGGAGGCCCGATCCGCGTCAGCGCTGCGAATGCCCGGGAGACGAGCGGGCAGCGGGG
>JAABNX020000046.1:12517884-12528899 GCA_015163995.2 Mormyrus lacerda | reverse complement strand
TGTGTGTGTGTGTGTGTGTGTGTGTGTGTGTGTGCGCATGTACAGTTGTACAACGCAGCCTTTGAAAAGTGGCTTTTAATCGTCTCTCTATACGTTTGAGGATTAACCCTCCTCTTCTCCTCTCTCTCCCTCGTCTCCCTCACACCGTCCACGATTCTTTTCAAAAGTAAAGTGCAGGTTAATCTGTTTTATGCATTTTCACTTTATATTTTGCATTAATCATTTTTACATAAATATTTTTGGGTTGTGGAACGAATCATCTGAGTTTCCATTCCCTTTGACATACGAGCGCTTTGGATTACGAGCACGTTTCCGGAATGAATTGTGCTCGCAAACCAAGGTACTATGGACAAGACTTTTGCCATTTTTTGTTTTTTAATTGCAGTCACAGATTCTTATAAAATTGAACTTCCCCTTGTGGGGACTGAAAAAATGGTCAAAATTACAGGTTATCATCACATTGTGGGGACATTTGGTGGACAATGCAATGTATATATGACGCGCACACGCGCCGGCTGACCTTTCAGCGAGGCTTTCCTCCAGTAGCCATCCCTGATCTCCACGTGGTCGTACCAGCATAAGTGACTCCTGTACAGATCCATGGAGGTGAAGTTCAGAATGATCTTAAAAACCAAGAGACTCTGGTTAAAGAGGCTTCACTCTGGTCTGCTGCAAACATCCGCCAAGAACAAGAGACAATGCTGCTCCCGAAAGCCTCAACGGCATATGATCTAGAACAAAAACAAGCTCAGACACACACAGGCATTTTCAATAAGCCCTCAGCCAATGGCAGCTACAACACAGGACCACATCTGGGCTAAAACTGCAGCATCTGGATCAGACACACTAAGACCATTCAACCCAAAATGATGCACAATAGCTGTAAATCTATGGAATATAATAGCATACATTAAGATGAGCGGCTTTCACAGAAACCAAAGGATGATCTTAGGTGCTTTCACACGAGAACCAGAACCTTTTCCAGAACGAGGAACTTTTGTCATGTTAACACTGCAGAAACTCGGCCCGTTTGCAGTTCCTCAGAGGCAGTTCCAGAGCCACTTTTTAGTACCTACTCCAGACTAGGTACTTTCCGGTCAAACTACGGGGGAGGTGTTTACGGTGGTACCTTGCGGATTGACCACAAGCGCCGGCGATAACATGGAACTTACGATGGGCATACAGCGAAAAAAGAAAAAAATTAGCATAGAAAAATTTTAAAAGATATATTCTTTCACTTCAGTCACACGTAATGAATGCGTTTTTTGATTGTGTTATATATTTCCAATACACTTTTGTCTAATATCGTTGGCGCCAGTGATGAAACTTGTCAGTGCTCATTAGCTAGACAACGCAGCACCATTTTTTTATTCTGTAGAAACCGAAAGATCTATCTACTGGCCAGATTTAACAATAAAAAATAAACTTGTCACAAATCCTATATATAAAGTAAAAGGCTGGTTCCCATTTTGATCGGAATTGTTTCCCCCTAATAACTAACAAATAACTTAACAAAACAACTTGTTTGTTCTCCATGGTTTTGGGATGGTGGAGCAGTTTTGAATTATGTGTGAAATTTAACCTACAAGCTTTTTGCGTCTCCCATGCTTATTTAGCATAAAGGTCCCAGTTCCCTTGTGCTGAGTGAAAGTGACACAACAAAGTGGCCAGAAGCTTCAAAGGTCCCTGGTGGAGACCAGGGACTTGTAACTAGGAACCAGGTTCTGGAACTTTGGTGCGAAAGCGCCTCTGGAGTCACAAAGGCCCACCCACATTTGGCCATTCCCACGCATCTCTGAGGCGAGTGTCATTAAGCGATTTTACGAAGCGCGGGGTCTGCCCACCTTTTCTCCTGGGGTCACCGATATCCTCCAGATGCAGTGCAGGTATGCGGAGTATCCGTTGGGGAACCCGGGAGAAGAGAAGTTACCGCTGCTGTCCTGCAGGCTGTCTCCACACCCTGGCCAGACACGAGACACGGAGGGGTGTGACCACTAGTCTATTTGGCCACGGAGGAAAATGTCAATTGGTTGTCGGTTCGTAGAACCCAGCAATGATCCCTAGCATTCAGACTTGTTAGCTGCCATATGGTCTGGTTGTTTAACTATCAAATTAACGGCTCCCAACAAAGGAACCCACCTTGAAGGAGCACTTGTTGACAGTAATCCTGCAGACAAGGAGGGGGAATGAATGGAAGAGCAGGGTGCTAGTACACCCTGAACTATAAACATCCGTATAAATGTCCGTTTGGACCGGATGGGTCAAACCTAATCTGCGATTCCATTTATCTTTCTTTCCTGCAGTCCCCGGTGAAGCTCAGAGATGCCGCTCTGGATGCTCAGACCTATGGCAGGACACGGCGGGACAGTGCAGTCCGCGGAGGACGGATCGGGACAGCTGGAACCGTCACCCGCCTTCGCTTCTGGAACTATTCGTCAGCCACTCGTCACTCACGCACTCTGGGTTTCTGCAGCTGTGATAAGCGTCGCGACCGCCGTCGCCGCTCTCCCCTGGCGATAACACACCCCCCCGCTACTTCCTGAGTTAACAAGCATTTACGAGCGGTCCGGTTCCACCGGAGGCTGAGAGCAGATTCATGGGATACACCAACCTCTGGGCCTACCCCTGAGCTGGAGCCCCATCATCCAGCCCCTCACAGATACGGCTTCCATGCTGCTTCCTTCCAGTCACATGGAGAAAGAGCTCCTGTAACTGCGTGCAGCACCTTCACATCCCATAGCCCTGCTGATGCCTGGTCTACAGGAGTTTCATGGAGTATCACTCGCTTTGCTTTGTTGGACCTCCCTGCCAGATTTTAAGGCCACGTTATTCCCAGTCTAAACATCGCGTCTGTTTGCTCATCACACACTCGAGGGGCTTGACATAAGACATGCAGCTTCCCATAAGGGTCGACATCTTGACTGGAGTATGAGGAAGAGGCCTTGTCACCGATCCTATCCCATTGTTCTCAAGAGACAGCTGTTCCATTACCTTCTTCTGGGAATAAGTGATGAGAAACTTCCCGTCCCAAGGCACTGTTTACACTCCTTCCCGTAGCCAAAGAGGCACAGTAACTGTAACCTAGGAAACCGCACTACATCAATGGCAGACAAACAGCTATTTCAGGACGGGCAACCTCTGCTTCTGGAGTCAAGACGATCATTTGTTCGGAGACATACAGCCCTTACCAAATAAGGGCATGTCACCAGCGGGGGGGGGGTGGAAGGAGAGGAAGGTAGTGCCCGTGATGGGTTTAGGGGTCGCAGTCCCCAGATTTTCAGTCTGAAATCCATTAAATCCCGAACGTTGAAGAGATGAGAAGATGGTGAGACAGGGCGGGCCCTTACTCGAGCACTTGTAGAGTTTGCGTGCCTGAGCGATGTCTCCTTTGCTCAGCCTTGTCCGCTGACCGATCGGCGGCCGGACTCCATTGATGTCGTAACGGGGCAAAATGGTGTCCAAGAAGATACCCCTGTGCATGAGAAGAACTAAGTGTTAACATGGGGGAGGGGGGCACAGGCCAAGTTCACACCACGGTACACCTTTCAGGAGACGGAGGGGGCCGGGAAACGCACATCCTGACTGGTATGTGGGCAGTACTCCCAGCTGGGGTTGGGTTTCACTTTGACATCAGGCCAATGTAACAGTGTAAGTTGAGGGGAGGCAAACAGCCATATCTGGAAAAAAAGCCAAGATGCTCCGGGGCCAGTGGGTAAAAGCGTTTAATGGTGAGGGAGTGAGACACCAGGTCTGGGAAACATCGCTTTCCCTCAAAGCAGCCACCCGCAGGGTGTTGCCCCCGCGAAGTCGCGGAGGAGCGAGCTGGCCTCTAAATTCCTCAAATAAACACATCACTATGGCATTGCTCTTAAACGCTGCCATGAAGTCAGGATCTGGTACATTCCTGATGAATCGTAGGCGGGGGCGGCCCGTCGCTACGCAGAGCATTTGAATTGGAGTGGGGGGGGGGGGGGGGTATCCTAAAAAATAGCACTGCAAACATAAACAATGCACCTAGGAAAGTCAAGGGTACCCTAGTGTATAAATACGGGAACGCCAGTCGCATCTTTGACTCAAGCTGCCAATCAAGAGTGTATCTTCGCGGTGAAAACACACTCATCCCGATAGCATTATAATGCTTTCAATTCTCAGTGATAATTCCTGATGTACTGAGAACCTAATTACAAAATGTACTGAGGATGAGGCCACAGATCTGTTTTTATTATCCAGTCATTAGAACTTCAAGTACATTTGTACAACTCTGGCGCTGCAGCTTTTCCTTGAATACGGGCCCAGAACACTTAGTACAAAAAAAAAAACCCATCAGGTCTTTTCACTCCACTTTCGCGCTTGACACTTTGCTACTTTATCGTCCCTCCTTTCTCTCCGCAGCGGCGAGCGAAGGCTTGCTCCAGCTCCGTTCCCATGGAGACCCGCCCGTCAACGGCGGGCATGTGCAAACAGAGCAGCCTGAGCTAACAGCTTAAGCGCTGCCTGCCGGCTCCTGGAAGCCCGGCGCCGGTTGCCAGTGAACGTTGCTTCAGCCCGTGTCCACGCAGACAAAGGATGCGCTGGCAGATCTTTATTTGATCTGGCCCCACGCCAGGTAGTGGGGGTTCGGAAATCGTTTGGGCGGACCTGAAAAGGGTCGGGTGACGTGATTCAAAGCAATTCTCACTCCCACAGTGACAGCTGTCTGTTACGTTTTTCAGGATTGGATAGGTGGGTTGGGGGCTGGATTTTATGGTACAAACCCTACACAGAACATCTGGAACGATATAATGCAGCCAAAGCACGTGGCCACACAGGCCAGAATGAGTTTGGGGAAATGCCACAAATCAAAGACCGAAAACTGCTAACAAGCCAAGAGAAACAATTAACAAACAAACAAATAAATAAATAAAAACAACTCAAAGGCATTTAAAGACGAAACGGTACGACCGACTAGCGATTAAAAAGTGTGACAGCGCTGATAACAGGCTTATATTTAGAAGCCGCCACATGACCCCTTCGTGTCCCAAATAGAGGGCTGACAGAAGTGAGAGCATGCTCCTGTGTAATTGCCCTGTGAGGGGGTCTCCGCATGGCCAGGCCCGGCATCCTGACAGCGCCAAGCGCTCACGCAAACAGCGGGAACTTCTTTTATAATAACCCTCCTTGCTGGCAAACAGTGCTCCAGGGAACGTGTACTGAATGTTTTTCTTTGTTTTTGGAGTAGAGAAGAGCACGCTGCCTTCTGATGAAATGCACTCAGCTTTCTAACACGTCTGGGAGCCAGTTTTGACCCATGACTCGTTGACAAATATGTAATTAAAAACTTGGGAAACTCACAAATGCATCAGTAATGAAAGGTATACCACTTTCAAACACACTGCTAAAAGACACTTGTAGGTTGTTCCTTCTTTGCCTGATGGACACTAATTTCCTCTGCAAAATGGGAAAAATTTTATTCGGTCATAAAAGAACCAAAACAATTATCCCTAACAGCGGTCGGTTAGGGTGGTTTTTACACCAGATCCCGGCCTCTCTGCATCTTGCAGAATCTATTGAGCAGAAACCACTTTCCTAGAATCCTACAATCACAAATGAACTCTTAGCTGGCCTGGAGCAGCAAACCAGACAGAGAGACTGCAAAGGAAGAGGGGGAGGGCGGCGGCCCGGCAGAATCAGAAAACAAAACCTCAGAAAAATAAGGAGGAGAGAACAACCCCCTCCCCAAGTACAGACAGCTGTTTCTCATATCTGAATGGTGCAGTAATCGCTGCAATCTGGGCCAGCGCCCTTACCCCCCCCCCCCCCCAAAGGCGCGGGTGCTTGCATCGTATCCCAGCACCAGACCTGTGGCCAACCAGGAGTTTTGATTTGTAACAATGGGGCAATTATATATATATATAAAAAAAATTATTAAGATTAAAAAAAATAAAAAAATCGACCATTCCACACTCCCTACCCATAATGCCACAGGGTTGTTTTTTTACCCCAGTCCCAAGAAAACTCAACAGCAAAACAAAAACTTTTGTTTTATTGCTCCTGCACCAAGGGAACCCATGTAGGATATATAAATTCAAAGTGAATAAAAAAAAGGACAGAATCAAAGTCCCCGCCGCCATGGCTGCTGTCCCCAGACCTCAAACAACCGGTTTCACGCCACAGAACATTTGAGCAACTGACGCAGTCGCCATCTGTGAGAAAGTTCCAGAACCTTCAAGTGAGGGCAGACGGAGAGGCAAGGTCAGCTGGCGTGCGGGGGCTCTCTGGCCTGGGGGCAGTGTCGTGACGATGACGATACCCGGGTCCTGCCCGCCCCAAGCAGGAAACCGCGGCGTTAGATTACTGAGGACACAAGGCGGGGGAGAGTGCCTGCCTCTGATTCAGAGCTGACCTACATGCTCATGTCCCTTTCATTTAGGGAAGTCAGAGACCCGGATCTGGGATGTTTAATGGAAAACAGATATCAGAAAATTAATCCGCTAACCTTAAAGGCCACATTTCCTGCATCTGTTCGTCAGTGTCATGCTTTTAAATTTGCTTGTAATTCAGCTGTATGAGGTAACAGTGGAACAAAACGGTACAATAAACCATCGCTGTGCACACCGAGGACCCAGAGTTCCACTGACAGCCAAGTTAAACGAGAATGCTGAGCGGTCCGTTTTCTATTATGCAGTCAAGCTCTCAGTGTCCCAGGCATTTCCCACCCGCCAGACGCGGAAGGAAAGAGTATCAGATCTGTCACATGTGATCACATGAGATGAGTCGGCTGGCCAGCCGCATGCCAAGAACGGGCGGCGGTTTCGGTGGGAGATGCGGTCGGACGAGGAGCAGATCTGAGATCTGGTCACATGACATGAGAAGAGATACCCACGCACAACCTGTCTCGCAGACCAGTGAGAGTAAAGCCCTTCGCTGCCTCGTCCACCCCCCACCCCCACGCCCCCCCGCCCCACACCGTGTCCAAGAAACGTGTCCGTCGGCACTGGATGTACCGAGGCGGCGAGAAGCTCGCATTGTCCAGCCTCCGTCTTGTGGGTGAGTCAAACCTCGTATGCGTGCCGGATCTGCTTCCTCTCCATGCCAAAAGCAAAAAAAAAAAACAAGCCAACATAGCTCTCGACACGCTGCGAAACTGAATGGCAGTCAACAAACAAAGAGGCGCGTTGGGGACCGTTAGCTCCAGTCAAGGAGGACGAAGCAGAGTCGCGCTATAATGAGGCCCATTCACAGAAGACGAAAAGGAAGCGTTTTCTTTAACAAGCCGGCTAATGAAAGATGAAAGAGGTGAAACAGGCAGGATGATATGCCAGGGGGACTGCTGACTGTGTAATCAGGCAGCGTGTGCATTTACTAGCCCCCCAGGCAACAGGAGCCCCACGGTCGAAAGAGGCAGCAGGTTGGCGCCAGAGCACCGTAGGCTGAGGTGACCTTGACTCCCATCGGCGCCTCAAAGGCAGCCCTTCCTGGAAAGTGGCCCGATAATCCGGATCTTCAGAACCTCATTAAGGGCAAGCGGAAAGTGGGACGGGCCTAGCCGGTCCAGAGCCGGCACTGCCCATGCTGTGTTTGCTGAAAGACCCAAAGAAAACTGCCTGGCTGTTAAAACGGAACACTTTGTCACAGTGGGATCGTTCACCTCGCACTGAGGTGCAGCAGCGGTCAGGTTTCGGAACAGAAACCGAACGGGATCGAATCACAAAATGTGCCGCACGGGGGGGTTGGGTTTATGCTGTTCTGATCCATCAAAGAACCGTTTGGCAGATACTTCAAAGACTGTCACAGGCCTCCCAGGGGACACACCACAGACCCACTGACCTCGGTGTAACAGGTCACGCCCGGACGGGATGGAACTGAGAAAGAGAAAAACTAAAAGGAGAAGAGAGAGACAGCAGCTTCTCAACTGTAGGATCGCGTGCGGTAATGAGTCTGACCGGGCATGCGGCGCATCGGCTGAGCCTTGGGGAGGGAATGAGGGGTAGGCAAGCCCCCCCATGCAGAGCCTTATTAACGATGAACTTATGGAAAGCGACCATGAAAGAGGATTACGAGGCTGCATCGCGTGAAGTCTCCCAATTAGGGAGACAGTTACAGACAAGGCAGCCTAAAGGTGGAAAGCCAGCTTAACCCAATCCTTACAAAAAGCCATAATGAAACAATTGAGGGGGGGGGGGGGGCAGCAAAGACGGCGCATTTCAGCAGCCGAAGGGTACTCAGCGAAACGGCTACATGCCGCTTGCTGACCTTCTCGCCGGGCAGAGCCCTGCCCCTCAGGCGGAAGTGGGGCCCCACGCTGAGGTTGGTATCCTACCTGGAGAAGGTGTTTCTGGCATAGTGCATGATGCTGTCAAAGTCGTACACCTCTCCGAGGGAGTCCACCTCCCCGGGCTCCATCTTCAAGAAGTTGTACTCCTGTCCTGCGTAGGAGATACACAAGAACATTTCTGCATGATGCTGCATCAGAACGGGGCCCTCAACCTGGAATAATCATCACCATCTCTTTCCCGTGAAACCCTGGGCTTCACCAATGTTATCTGCTTTTGACGTCTTCTAAGGAATGCTGCAGATCCGATCTAGCTCTGCTACAGCTTTGCCACTGGGGTTTGAACTGGAACTTGTGAGTTCTTGTTCAGGCTTCACTGTCGCACTGCTCCTGGGCCAACAACCGACGTACGCGAGGCATTTCAAAAACCTTACCTGAACCTTACAGCCATACACAGACACAAAGGACTAACGGGGCGACCGAGGGCGTCGTACCTTTGCTGTTACCAATGCGAAAGCCAGAGCAATATGGTAATGACAGCAGTTAGAAGGCAAAACAAGAAATGACCTTGGTAACACTTTACTTAAAGCAGTCAGCATAATGCATCATACATGCCTTCATAATGCATGATAGCACATGCATAAAGTATTAGACACACAACTATAAATATTTGCAAAAAGGCATAACACATTATAGCCATGTTTATTATGCAGTATGAATGCTCTATGAAGGTCTCATCTATAAGGCACTAAAAAAATCTTCATAATGCAGTACAAAGTATCCTCAATCCTAATATGAATCATCATTATTATTATTATTACGTGGGTATTTATAGTGCATTATAAATGAGAGCTTCATAGAGCATTCATAATGCATAATAAATATAGCTATAATGTGTTATGCTTTTTTATAAATATTTACAGCCATGTTTGTAACACTATAACATTAGAAATGCATAATGAAGGTATGTGTGTCACGTTATATAAAGGGGCTTCATAGAAAGTATTACCGTGACCTTAAACTCCTAAGAGTTCTGGAGACATTCTGACATGGATTGGAACAGAATGCCAACAGGAGAGACCAAAGCAGCGCAATGTAGTGGAACACTGCAGCTGTAGATATCAGCAAGCATGATGTCATTCCTATAGCATATCGACTCCACATGGATGTTAAATAGGATGCTATCATCTCCGACATTCCCCACGTTCACTTGTTATCTGTGACTGTGGGCTCAAAGTTGTATCAGTTTAACATCGTTCTTGAAGGGATGGGGAAAGAAAAGCAAAGAAATTTGCCTTTTCCCTTAAGGCACACATTTTTTTCCCTTTACATCAACCTGCGGAGCACATGCAAAAATAAAAGCCCCCTTGGAACTTCAGACATAGTACTTACATTCCTGCTCTTAATTGTATATGGCTCTAATTATTGGGCATAGGTTGGATAGGGTTTCCTATTTTGAGTACCACGGGCTTTTCTTTCCAGTTTTATGGTCAGCCTCACAGAGAATAAAACAGGCTCCCTCTCCTCGACGATTCAGAGGGCAGGATTCAAGTTACCCTTTGAGACGGAGGCAAATAAATGTGCAAATGTAGCAAATGTTGACAGGAGGACACTGTGAACTTTAGATCGGGCTCCCTGGTGCCCCCCCCCCGCGAGGTACCTGGCTGGATGTTGTCCCGGATGATGCTGACGTGGTCGTCCCGGTCGGGTCGGGTGTGCTCGTGCCAGAAGCCGATGACGTGGCCCAGCTCATGCACCACGATGCCGAACTTGTCGCAGTTCTTCCCGATGGAGATGGCCTGGGGTCCCCCGCCCCTCCTGCCTACGTAAGAGCAGCACCTGCAGGGGGAAGGGGGGGAGGTAAGGCTCTCTGTTAAGGGAGGTGCCAAAAACAGAGGGTGGTGCAAAGGGCAGCAGATGGCGGAGGTTGAGGAAGTGAATCTACGTCCAGGAGGTTCGGGGGCTGAACCTCTTCTGGGCTCCGTCTATCCGGCGGTAAACATTAACCTGGATTTAAGTTAGTGTCCAGCATGGCAACAAGCTACCCCCCCAGACCCCAGCTCATTAAAACCTCACGGGATGAAGTCCTGTCTTTACAACAAACCAACTGAGAGTCAGTCTGCGGCCGGTCTGACAGGAACCATGCAGCTGACATGTATTTAAAGATACGGGGGGGGGGGGGGGTAACTTAGCGCGGTATTTCATGCTCAGTGCACCATAAACGGTTAATGTGAGCTTTCTATTTACAAACAAAAAAACACACAGCAGGGCTGTTATTTCCACTGGGTGCTCACACTCATAGGTTACGATAAATTTAGAAATGCCCTGGAAAGACAAATATGTCTATATTTAGGGGGCAAGAAAAAATAAAAGATTTCTCTCAGGGGTTTTGCAGAGTGAGGGATGTAATAAAAAGCATAGCTTGCAACCCCCCCCACTCCTGAGCCAGTGGTGGAGGGACAAGGCCGTAAGGGGGGGGGGGGGGGGGCTTCATTCAAATGAGATCGCTGGAGTGGGAGGGCCATCAGCGGGCTCCACCCATACACCCCCCCCGGGCCCACCCTGCCACCCTGTAATTTACTGTCAGCTCGGTCGGCCTCTCCCGAGGCGCACAGGACAGATGGGGCCGGGAGCTGGGGCCTCACACAGCGGAACTCCCTGCCGCTCGCAGCTGCTGCCTGTGCTCGTGCCGTCATCATCGCGTCCGAGCCACGGGCTTCCCCTCGGAAGTCGCCGCGGGGCCAAGCTTAAATCATCCACCCCC
>JAABNX020000046.1:12498187-12511899 GCA_015163995.2 Mormyrus lacerda | reverse complement strand
CTCTTTATGAGATCCCTCCATAAATACAGCCCCTGGGAAGCCATTCAGGTGGGGGCTGACGCCATGGTGTAGATCAGCCCCAAAAGTCAGCATATCCGTGGGATTTACAGCCTGGGGGGGGGACCCAATATCTGGACCAGAGAAGAGGGAGGGAAGCCAGCTTGGTGAGGGAGGACAGGGAGGAGAGGTATGAAACTTCAAATACCGCTCACCACGCCAGGGCCGGCAGGAGAGAGGAGAATGCCGGCCCTTATCTCTCTCTCACACACACACACAGACACACACACAGACACAGAGACACAGACACACACACACACACAGACACACAGACACAGACACACAGACACACAGACACACAGACACACAGACACACAGACACACAGACACACAGACACACAGACACAGACACAGACACACAGACACAGACACAGACACACACACAGACACAGACACACACACAGACACAGACACACACACAGACACACAGACACAGACACACACACAGACACACACACACAGACACACACACACACAGACACACACACAGACACACACACAGACACACACACAGACACACACACAGACACACACACAGACCCCTCCATGAGCAGCTGTCATCTGAGAGCCCATAGTACTGTCTGGGTAAACACAGACAACTTTTGGGAGCCAGTTCTAGTACAGCATTCCTGTCCATCCTGCCATCAGGTCCATAAAGGCAGCAAACAAGGCATAAAAGTATAGGAAGAGCTTTTGCAAAATGCTCTACCACGGTGTATTCCTGATATTCTCCAAGATAGAAAACTCTTGCAATTCTGTATTATAGAGTATTCCTGGTATTTTATAATACAGAAAATTCCTGAAATTCTCTAACAGAGTATTCCCAAATTTCATAATGATCATTCTCAGATATTCCACCATAGTGCTGCACTAAGAAATCTGAAAACCAGGAACAAAAAAAGCAAAAGAGCAGTAAAGAGACATAAAAATACTTGGCTAGGCTGTTTTGCTCACTCTCCAGATCAACGGGAAAATATGCAGCTGGCAAAAGACCACCATGTCCCCGTCTGGGGAAAAACATATAATAAAAAACCATCCCCAAAGGTCAAGGGGGGCTTGCTGTCGCATGGCTGGGTTAAGCAGGATTAGGCTCCTGAAAAAGGCAGCAAGAAAAGGTGTAAATCTCAGCCTGTGAGAGCAGGCAGGCCTGGGGACACGCTTCAGAATGCCAGAGAGGTTAATGGGATCCTCTAATTTGCACTCCCACAAAAGGCGAATCGCTGGACCCGCATTCCAGCATCATGGAAAAAAAGGGGCCGTTGGGAAGCGGCCCTAGAACGGGAACGTACTGACGAGCAGGACGATCCTGCGGCTCTCACTCCAGTGTCAGAGACCCAATATTTATACAAGCACAGAGGGTTCAAATTCCTCCTTTTTATCTATTCCATTTGGTTTTTTTTCTTCAAAATAAGAACTAGTTCTTGAAACTGTCAATGAGCAATCGCAATGAATCCGATGGGGCTTAAAGCAATTATAACAGAACTTTCCTAGAGTGAGAAGCCAACCAGTCTTGGTAAGGTTACAGACCAGCAGTGTCTACCTGCAATTCTGTACTATACCGAGTGTACAACAGAGGTAGCATTTTGCAGACCAATTTTTTACTGCTCGAAATTTCAGAGCGACATCGAGGAGGGAAAAGTGTAAACACACCAAAATTCAGTTACAAAATAAAAAACAAGGGGCCCCTCAGTGGCCTGTGTGGGGCCCCACATGTAGGTACGCATTCCCAAGATGACCTTTTCAGTCTGGCACACAAGGATGGCCGAGGTTGAAAAGAAGCAGCCCGCCAACAGACAACATTAGCTTTCTTCTTCCGGATGGGTTTCATAGTTGCCCTGGCGAGTCAGTAAAACAGAGGGATCTGGATTTAATCCCTGCGCACCCCCACCACCACAGATACGTAGCAACCGATGGACGAAATCTTACACAAAACAACCTACGACTGTCAGTCTGAAGCGTATGGATGACGCTAATCAAAATCGTCTTATTCCAAGGCACACTTCAGGAAAAATCAAAATACGACCGAAGGAGAGCAAAAAAGCCAACTAGCTGAGTGTCAGATAGCAGACAGGGAGACGCAGAGACGCGGCATATGGGTCCCTGACGCCGCCCTGTCTGCCCGTTACATAAATTTCGACAGCTGTGACGAGGCCCCTGATGTCGCGGATTCGGCGGCATTTCAGCATTCGCACTGTTTATCCACGAGGGCTTATACTGGTTACAGAACCGCCAAATCTGTGCTGTATGGAGATCTTGGCGAAGAGATTTAAAGGCCCAGTGCAAACCGTAGCTTTCTTGAATTTGCATTCTTACAACTGACATCATGAAGACCGTGGGACATGAGAGCGGGTGCTTCTCCATCACCAACGTGTTTTTAGCGTAATACCGAAGAAATGTCATCGATACGGCCGTACCAGATAACAACCGGGAAACATGGAGCCCGTAGCAAAATCCCGTTGGTGAAGATGCTGGAGTTGCCACACTTCAAGATCAGCCGCTATCTGCTAATCAGGGTTGTCACCTTGAATATTTATGGACGACACACACAGACATTCCCCAGGAAAAATGATGCTCTTCCTTTATACTTTTTACCACCATAAATAAAAATAAAATGTAAAAAAAAACTGTGCTGCCGTCACCTGGTGACACTTTCAGACTGAAAGAAAACGTCCAGTTGTACCTATGTGCAAAGAACACAGCTGTCCCTGAGATAGAGGTACCTGCCCTTCCTCTGCACAAACCAAACGGCCTGGAGAAGCCCATAACTATGGCGGCACAGGTGTGACAGGTGTGACAGAGTGCTCCGGTCACACAGCGAGACAGACGATCCTCCCGGATAATAACCGACACCCCTGACCCAAGCTCTGGGCGGCTACCTCCCCCTCTTCCCATCGATCAGCATCTTCTGCTCTATTATGAAGCCAGGTGTCAAAGAGCCAGCGGCCTGATTCACGACACGGCCTTTAATGAAGATGCCAGTCATGTTCTGGTCATTCTGTCTCAGCCAATCAGGATGAAGAGCCATCGCTTGGTGCTTGGCTACAAGGGCACTGGCCCAGTGCAAACTGGCTATAAACCCTCAAAGTGTTTATAATTCTCTCTCAGAACAGACAGCTGGACCAAGGCTAAAATGGTGCTTCATTCAGTTTGGTCTGTCTCCTAGGCCCGCATGACAATGCCCAGGCCACACCCAGATCTACCCGGGTGCTCACATGTAAACATCTCATTTATATTTAGATGGGACCTGACGATGGGTTGGGTTAATGGAATAAGCCATGAAATGCCTGTGTACTGTTAGCTTGTTGGGGGGGGGCGGGGGGGGGGGGGTCTGCCATGACCAAATGCAGTTCTTAAACCTATGCCATTATCCTAACGAAAAATACTTGGTAAAGGTGTAAAAAGACTTTCCGTCAACCCAGATTGCTTAACGTCAATAATGAGAACAGGGCTTACAGATGGAGAAGTCTTATGCAAAATGCTGCCTCACCCCACGGCAAAAATATAGCTGCAACAGTTCTACAGCAATTGTTTACCATAACAATCCCAAACAGTAAGAAAAAAAAACCTTGAACATTCCCCTTCTTGACTTTTATTTATAATTATTTATTATTAAAATACCACATTATGAAAACATTGCATGTGTTCTGAACCGGCAGTTCAGCTCCAAACAGATTATACACGCCGAACGCATTTCTCCAAGAGACTGCAAGCCACAGGAGCATTGTTCACAGCCAGAAAACGCATAGAGATTCCTCTGAAATATAGAGCAGACAGGGTTTACATAAAGCCGTAAAACTTTCCAAGTGACCAGTAATGCCCATCCATTTCAAGAAATCATCAGCGAGACAATATTACAACATACATAGCGGACTGGATTACACTGGAGGATGGCAGCCCAGCATTCGGCTTATCTTTGGATAAATGGGCATGAACTGAGTGATTCAAACAAGCAGTACGCCAGGCCTCTGTAATCACTGCTAGCACTTTAAAGTCCGAATGGATCTCACAGATTAATTTTTTAAAAATTGTGCACATCTTTCGAAAAGCAGAGAAACCCCATACTCGCAGATCCTAATTACCCAGCGCTGCTCCGAGTCGCCTCAGAGCAAAACAAACACTGTCAAGAACAGCACTACACAGCCCTGCTTGCAGAACGAGGGGCTTTAAAGAAGAGAAGCAACATCACGGACCTCAAACATGCCTTCGTAAAATGAAATAATAAACCGCAAAACAACAGCTCAGAGCCAATTTCCACAGCTG
The DNA here is from genome assembly GCA_015163995.2 of Mormyrus lacerda. Lineage (NCBI taxonomy): Eukaryota > Metazoa > Chordata > Actinopteri > Osteoglossiformes > Mormyridae > Mormyrus > Mormyrus lacerda. The sequence goes on along the minus strand of JAABNX020000046.1, from coordinate 12,507,582 downwards.
TTTTAAGAAGCTGCCGGTCGCATGCCGAAAGCCCCTGACAGATAACAGCTGACTGGAGATCCCTGGGAGGTTAACGGTTCACTGCATGGGCCAAAAGCCAGTCACGTCAAACATCTTGAGCGCAAGTGTTGCCTTGTCAATCAAGTGGTAGCGCAGCTCAAAGCCTCCTGACGCTCTTCGGAGCTGCACTGGTGCCTGCTTATCACACATGTGAAGAGACCACATACTCAGAGCCCCGAAGGTAACATCCTCAAAATGTCAGCGCCATTAAGTGTCAAAATGTCAATGAGCTCTCCTTTGCCATAACGTCGTTGCTCCCTGGTTTTGGTGGCCAGTAGCCAACGTGCGGGAGGGACACGTCTGAACGGAGACTCACCTGTTAGAGTGACCCACAATTTGGCCCGTGAAGATCGGCAGGAAAACAGAACCACAGGCTGGAAGCGATGAGCTGCGTCTGTAGTCCAGGCAATGGATAACATCAAACGAATCGAAAAGAGATCCAGATGGATTCCCGGGATGTCAATGAGATCAAAAGGACAACAACAAGATCAATCATCCCCCGCCCCACCATGATTTCAGGAGACATCTTCTCTCCTCCAAAACGCAGAAAGGTTTCTACACCCCGAGTTCACTAGAGCTGCAGATACGTAGGAGTGAGCTGTGCACTGTGGGTCATCTTTTCAACCTCCATCTCTGAAAGCCCACAATTCTTTGACTGCTTCCGGCATTTTCACGCTGCAGTACTGGTAATGTCCCTGTTGCAGAGAGTACAGTTCCTAGATTCACTACTGGTCCCCACAGATCTAATCCAAAGCATCCAGGTTCCCACTTCCAATACCAGCAAAAAACCAAACATTGCAGCTTATGCAATAAGGAGATATATCATTTCTGTCACCCTGTGGACACTTAACAAGGCCTCTTACTTACATGATGATATCCCATTGAAGGAGCTGCTGACAGTCTGAAGACAATGACGACACAGTGCGTCAAAATTTGACCAGGATGGCAGACGTCCTACTTAAATTTGCATTGCACAACTGGGGGGGGGGGGGGTGTTTATGCCCCCCATCCAGGTCACCAACGCAGTGTCAGTGTCGCCAAGCCTCATCGGAACCACAGCTGTCAGTCAGCAAACGGTGCCATCATCTCTGTCACTAAATGATATTAAGAGAGGCTAAGCATGGGACCAAAACGGAACCTCACAGGGGTCATCAAGATCCACAACGAGATCCCCCACATCGCATTATAGTAGACTGGAATGGATGGAAAGGAGCTGAGGACATGGTCTGACAGCGCACAACTTCACACACACACACACACACACACACACACGTTCATATGCATGCAAATTGATGCAAATTTTAGTCTCGCTGTTGGGTCAGATTTAAAATGTCAACATGTATCCTCAACAGACACAGGAATCCTGCTTGATATTGGTTGCCATTTGGCGTGACCTAAGGCGACTGTTCCATCACATTCTGTATCTATGAAGTTTGATGACAAAACAGGCAAACAGTTTGACATTTTAAGAGATCAACTTTTAGTGGTACTTGCACCTGAAGGCGCAGATATCCTCGACGGGGAAAGGAAGTTATTCTCCTGCGATCTGGCAGCTTGAAACGTGAAGACTTTTTCCAGCAACAGTTCCCATCAACAAGCAAGTATCCATCCGTCTTGACAAGTCTTTCTCTCAAGAGCTCTCTTGTGCCTAAGATGGCACTACACAAAGATAAATGATCTTACATAGATTTAGTAACTACATGTTCGCTTGGAGGAATGCAATTTCCGCAATATGCAGGTGAGAACAGTATAATTATACGAGTTGTTAGTTCAGTGAACACATGCTCCACGTGTAGCAATTCAGAAATCTATGTATCACGGGAAATTGTAAGAAAGTGTCCTTTTATGAAGTGATATCAACAGCAAGCACCAAAGCAGTTAACAGATCGAAGGAGCACATTTTCGGTTCCTCTCCACGAACCCATTGTGCAAGAATGTCTTAAAGCAGAAATGCAGCTGACTGCAAAGCGCAGCAGCGCAAGTGGCATTGCATTAAGCATAAATTCACTGGTTTTCCATTGCGGGTTTAGAGCATGCCGAGCGATGTAATAAACACAATCACCGCCAGGTTAAACAACACTGATAAAAATGAGGCGGAATCATTACACATTTGCTTTTTAAGCTGATCGCTACCTGGCATGTAGGGATTCACCATCCTGGAAGCGCATTGCTTAACTTGCCGTGTGATTGCATTACACAGCTGCAGCGTCTCTGCTCCTTCCAAGGATCAGCATCACCAGGCACAGTCCAGGGAGACCGCTGGCCAAACCCGGAGCTGGCACTGAAAGGGCAACGGGTACGACCGAGAGGTGGTTCTGAGCGAACACGTTTTTACCAGATGCAGCCGCGATATCATGTGAACTGTTGCACAGCATAATCCGAATCAAATACAAACCCCCACCATCCTGTGCCTCCCCTCCCCCCACACTGAGACCAGATGCCCTGAACAGGCGTACAGGCACTCACAGATCAGACAGAGGTTGCCGAATCCTTCTCCTGGATTTGATTACTGAGCACGGGGCACTACAGAGCGAGTCAGGAGGGTGGTGGTTGGACACCAGTGGGTAGAAAAGAGGAATTCAGTGGGTCTGGGGGTTCGCTGGGGGTGTCAGGCAGGGGTGCAGTCATTTAAAAGAAATTAGGGATTTAAACACTTTACCAGCGTGGCGACCATCTGCAGAACAGATGAAGGCTTGTAGTCTGAGACGACCGGCCAAATCAGGCCAAGGTGAAATCAGACACTCTTAACGTGGAAGACGTTGGGGTAAAGGAGACGCATGACAACCTGACTCAGCGTCTAGAGGAGTCCACACAGGTTCAGCGGGGAAAATACCAGGGACACCATCCACTGTTTACACTGTCAACCTTAACATTCAATCTCAATGTAACAACTTTTACTGCGGGAACATACCTTATTTAACCTGGCCCTCTCTCTCTCTCTCTCTCTCTCATTCTACCCCTCTCTGTGCAAGAATGACATGATGGAAGTAGATGGTTTTTTTTGGGGAAACACAAACAGTGAGTGCAGAAGGGCACGGAAGAGGGGCTCCCATGACCTTTAAATGACAGCAAACAGTGTTATTGACGTTTGCCGTCCACGCTCTCTCTGCCAGAAGCCAGCCTCTCCATACAAATCACCAGAACAGATGGGGAGAAAGAGCACCACATGGATCATATCCGTCAGAGGGAATCCAAAAAAGGACAAACTTTACCACACAATCCAACACATTCTTCTCCACTCAATAAAACTTCAGTACAGAAGATGCCTTCAATAAAAAAAAAATCTTTAAATATGCAACTCCGAGGCAACTATTTATACTTGAACATTTGAAGACAAGCAGAATGACTGAGGAGATGCTTACACAGCAAATCAGAGCAAATTATGACCTTAAGTTTTGACTGTAGGAAGCTTTGGAGCATACAGAGAGCGCTAGAGATGAGAATCCATAATGTACGACCAAAACTAAACCATTTTCTCTCCCCACATAGAGCTTTAAGATGCATTAGTAGTTTTCAAATGTTCTTGTTTCACGCCTTACCAAAAGCCTTCGAAAAGAACTTGATCCTTATTAATAAAGATCAGCTTTAGGGAGGTAAGTGTGAATAGGGTACAGCTCAGTGGGAGGTAACCCAGAGGGTATTCTACATGAGGCTGATGCTCCACAGCAAGAACAGTAAAGCCTACAGGTGACAGTGGTAGCAGCATTTTCTGAGGGGGCATTGGCTTGGCACCCCCCAAGACCCCTTCCCCCCTTCCCGCTCCAATGTGTACCATCTGAGACAAAGAGAAACTGGAAACCGAAGTTTCCCAGGTGGTGAAGCTTATTTAATGTGCCATGTCAGCTTCGACCACCACTGCTCAACGAGACTTATTACCGTTAACGAAAAACCTCACAAAAAAACAAAAACTATCAGCAGAAAAATATTCTTTTTAACTGAAATAAAGATTGAAGTGACAGTTTACGAACGAAAACAAAAGAAAAACTATAATGTCCAATACAATACAAACTAAAACCATATACAATTAAGAGGGGGGAAAAGGTGTTTTCATATTTTTAGTTGATGAAAAAGCACCCAGAAGGTAGCGGTGTTTTACGAGAGAAGGGTGGACTCAAGGTGTACTTGAGACTAACCAACAAATTGTGAATATATTTTGCATAGAAAATGGTCAAATTGGGATGGAAAAAGTCCATGGGACTATTTTGAGTATGACCCTGTTTCTGACAGAAGCAGGTATCTTATTGTAGACGACACCAGTCTCATTTGTGGTGCATTCGTTAAGTTGAAGATTCCCACAAATTTAAAAGTTTACACAAGAAACTTACTTAATGTTTGAAGGGGGGGGGGAACCAATTGAGATTTTCCAACAAAAACTGTTCTGACCAAAGCATAAGCTCTCAACTCTCCAATGGTCGACAAATGCAGCAAACTCTAACTATAATTTATGAAAACACCTGAACTCCACAAACATGAAGAGGAACTTTCTCAAGATTTAAAGCTACACATCTCAGGTAAGGACTCCTTTCTTGAAAAGGGCCGGATCTCATCAGGTGTGTGCATATTGCAATCAGGGACCAGGAGCATCAATGGCCCAGGTCCTCCATGGCTATAAAAACATGATGGTGTTACAGGAAAGAGGAGAGGGGTTTGGACTGGAATGTTAAGGAAAGAAAACAAAATGATTCAGACGTTCTCCTTAGCGGATTCACGTGCAGGTTGAAAACATGGGAATCACTCCCAGTGTAGTACCAAAACACGGTACAGGAAACTAAAATTAATAGTGAAACTAAATAAAAACTAAACTAAAACTAGAAATATTCATAAAATAAAAATGAAACTAAAACAAAAATTAATGTAAATTTGAAAACTATAATAATCCTGATTCACTGTAGACAAAGAAGCCCCATATCTGGGCCATCGGTTGACTTATCAAATATGTACCCAGAATTGTTTAACCTTCTTAAAAAAAACGTTAATAGATTAGGTTTTCATTGCCTACAAATGAGGACAAAAATTCAGGCCAGAGGAAGCTCAACTCAGACAAGGGGAAGGGGCCCCTAACAGACTGAGACCAGAATCTCCCTTTGCGCAAAGTGGACCATCTCGTTAGGCATCTCCCTGTCAAGGGGGACGGCATGGAAATTACTTCTGAATCACTAGAGAAAGAAGAAATAGTGGCCCCGGGAAGCATTTATTAAATGCCGTAATACTCTGACGGCCGAGACTAAGCGGCACCGGGCTTCTTCCCAGCATCGACTATGGGGGACAGTGCGGACTCGGGCAAACTTCAAACTCAAACTCATTATTCGGAACCGGATTAAACTGCTGCGGGCGAGTGTGAAAATAACGACCGCATATCTACCAGTCCAGATTTAATGAGTTTAAGTATAGTCAATTAGCCTCATGCAGACCGGGCCACTGGGGGACCACGGATCGTTGCTACGGAAATTAAACCCGTCACTGGGTGCCCCCCCGCCCCCATCGCAGCCCGTATGTCCTGGTGCTCGGGAACCGCGGAAGCAGGGCGACCTGGGTCGGCGGAACCGGCAAAGACACGCCATCGCACATTTACTGCCGAAATCTATGTCAAACAGCCTGACGGTAAAGCCATCATAGATTACTCTATTCCTGGAATATCTCCCTAGTTATCAATTTTAAGACCGGTATATTTTTCATTATCGATATTAGATTTTCATAACTTCGAGAAATGCCATAGGGCTTCTTGTTAGAAGTTGTTTTCTATACATGTTTATAATTTATTATGCGATCGATACTTATAGTCGATAAATCGGACTAGATCTCCGATGCGAAGTCTGACATCCGTGTACGTGTGTTTTCCCGGGGAAAGACGGGTCTAAGCAGCTATAAAATAGTTCAGACTTGACGTTTGCACTTTGGAAATGCAGCGTCGGAAACTTTTCTTCTTGCTTTAAACTATGGAAAAGAACATCTCGTTTACTTTACTGTTATCACAATCCACTTCCCCGTACCATTAACTATTTCAGCCACGACAACTAATATCAAATTCAATGCAGTGTTTTCTCGGAAAAAGGCTTGTCCCGGAGTCGATGATACTCCGGAGTATTAAAAACAACAAGCGGAGCAAGATCTGTCCAAAATGTTTTCATCGATCCGCTTTTCGTTTCTGTTTTTTTGCATGGCAGGCAAAATTCGCCAATGTCATTTCTTCAGTGACCATAAAATATCAAAACGCACGGCGGCTTTCGTCGCCAGTGATGCTTACAAATAGATGGAAAAGAAAACCGGACACGGTCCGTGAAGCTCACCAGCTTTGCAGGGATCCTTGTAATCGATGGCATCCGAAGTAGCCGCGACTTCCACATAGTAGCTCGGCTCGACCTCGTCCAGATCGATCGCCGAAAGCAGGCGAAGGCAGGACAGGAGAAAGGCGCACCTCGTCGCGATGCCCATGGCTTTGCGAAGTGGGGCCGCTTTTTTACGGAAAGACAAGAAATTAAAAAAAAGGGGGAAAGAAGAGGAGGAATGAGTAAAGGGATAGGGAGAGAGAGAGTGAGAGAGAGAGAAAAAATGGGAGGTTTTGGGGGAAATGAGATCTCTCCGGAGGGCGGGTTTTAAAAAGCGGAGCTCAGCCTCTTCACAATGTCTCGCTTCTGGGGCAGCGATTCGCTCTCGGAACCGGGCATGAGGCCAGGGCAGCGCTCGCAAACTTTGCAGGAGCGCACCGCAACACGGGAGCGCGCGGCTTCTCCTCCGCTCCGCACGGCTCCTCGAGCGGCATAGCCCCCGGACTGGTTTAGACTCGCCGACAGAATATGCAAGCCCAGCCCACGGGCTTATTAGATCAGGTAAAACGTTTGGAGAGTGTGAGGAGGGCGGCGGTGTCGTAATGCATTTAAATGGTATGGGGGTCATACAAAGCGGCCCTGTATTATTGCGGACGGGACCCGCCGACACCCCCACACTTCCAAACAGAAACATTCACTTGATCATTTTGCTAGCGGCGGACTTGATTTACGAAGTTGCCCATAGGGGAACCGAGGGTCAACAGCATGACCAGCTTTTGACGGGCAATTTGAACAAAACATAGTTTTTACTACGAATATGGTTTCAAAAAGGTAGCCTGCAAAATTTTTCTACGAACACGTTTGCCCGTGTACGGACAGGTTGACGACCCTTGATCGTAACAGAGAGAGAGAGAGAGAGAGAGACTTTTATTCAAGATGGTCTCGCTCCAGATGTCGCTTAATATCTCAGTTACTACTGAAGTACAAATCAAGAAGAAATATAGTAGTTACCTGAGGTTAAAGATGTCAAAATTCATTAATGATGTACAAACATGAGAAGTATTTCACTTATTCATTATTTGTTCCTTCATTCGTTCACAAAGAATTTTACAGAATGAACTGATTTAGTAAATCAAGTAGCTGCTTGAGACACAGGATATACATCATGATTCATTAATGATGAACAAGCATGAGATCAGTATGTGACTAAGACTTAGCTTGTGGTTAATTTGCCCCCCCATCAGTGTTACCCTGATGTCTTTATTTAGTGATGCCTTGGATGAACTGGTCTCACAAGTATTAGACTTATGTTTTTCAAACTATTCACCCATTGTGTTAAGACTGTCATCATTATCAAACGTTCAGCCCAGAGGACCAGTCTTATCCATGCTCTTCTGGATTTTGTACGCTTGGGTCATGTTCCCCAGTTTCTGTTGAAGGAGACTGAAAAGATGTACTAATAAAGACATTTTAGTCACTTTGTCTGATGTTGTCAGTCTGAGTGTGTGTTCATTGAGGAGTACATCAACCAAACATGCACACAGTGTCAGGCTTGGGTACTTCTGTATTGCTTTCTTGGTATAAAGAAGAAATCTAAACCAACTGACTCACTTCATAACACATCAAAGCAAAGGGGAAAGAATGCCGTTAAAGTCCAAAATGCACGTATTCAGCGTCGTAAATGACAGTAAGCATCTGACCAGCGTGGACAGTCCTGTATATAAAACAAAATCCTGGTTTTTGCAGTTTGAACACCCACCGCTTGTTTGTCTGATGAGTATTTTGACAGTAAAATGGAAACGCTTTGCCTTGTGGTTTTCTAAAAATCTATTGAAACATTCAGATAATGTTTCTGGGCTTCTGTCTGCATGACTTTCTGTTTGTTTCCTACTTCCGCAGAATAGGTCTGTTCAGCCAGGAGTGGAAGTCAGTTGTTCACAGCCGATACTTGGGGAGGCTGTTGAGGAATTCTGCCTTTTTTGCATTGTAAGTCAACCCACCTCCCCCTTGTCCCCCTTTTTTTTATAGCTATTGCACAGCGTGCTGGGAGGGGGCCTCTTTTACATATGAACTGCAAGATTTCGTGCATGTGTGGGGTCCCGCCCATTTCCCATGTTTGTTTAATAAAGAAGGAGATTTGTTGGGGTGGTGTGCGGTCTAACCATTCTGGACGCGGTGTGATGGCAAAGTCTTGCTGCTCTGTCAAGTCTGAATTTTCTAATGCATTACCTATACACTTATACACTTAATATTTATAGGGGAAAAACAGAAAGGAAGATGGAAAACAGCAGGGCTAACTTTACAGCCAGCTGGTTTCAAACCAGCACTGTTTCAGAGATTAATTTTAGGCATATCCACTGTCCTGATTTGCTTTTACCACATATCTGAGCTGAAAATGAGTTATGAGAGTTTGAGAGGAGCGACAGCGTGACCTGAGTGTGCGTCTGTCACATGGATGAGCAGACAATGGGTGTGTTTCGCGGCGGGGGATCCTGGTGCAGGCTGCGTGACAACAGAGCGCTGTACTCTTCCTTGGGACATGCGTCTGAAGTGTGAAGCTGGCACCATTTATCCACACTGTTCTGCTTCATGCTGCTGTTCCTCGTACATGAAGGAGCGCGAGCGGTTTTCTAATGTTACAAATGATGAGGGATCGATCTCAGAAAATAACGTCTCAAAGTATTACCTGCTACAAAAGTAAAAAATGCAGTGGTCCGTGTTCGTGAATAGGGATTCATCTGTACCAGGATAGTAAATACAAAACAACATGACGGTTACATTGTTATTATAGCCTCAAATAGTATGTAACGTAAAAGACTTTAAAAATCGAAGATTAATCAAAATTTACTTGTCAGTGAATTAAAATTGAAAGGTAACATGTTTCGTATTACTGATACTGAAACAGTAAACGACTGGAAAAGTAGGGTTTATGAATAGCCTGCTCGTTCTTGAGTGACATCCATGTTGATTTGTGATGATGTAGATTAGATTAAGGGACTACGTCTCTCGGCTGGCCTGGGAACGCCTCGGGATTCGCCCAGAGGAGCTGGAGGAAGTGGCCGGGGAGAG
>JAABNX020000046.1:12462022-12473043 GCA_015163995.2 Mormyrus lacerda | reverse complement strand
GGGTTAAACTGTACCTCACCACTCAGACTGGTAAGACTACGTATCTGTTCAGGTGCTACACACTGCCAGGACGTCGTAGGACAAAACCTGGCATGCTGTAGGGTCATCGTGGAGGAACTCAGAATGATTTGACTGCATGTGTTATGAGCGCTGCCGGGCGTAAGCATGCGCTCACACAACCACAGCTGCACAGGCAGCTCAGCATTACTGTCGCATGAACGTTTCCATGGCTACAGTCACAGATCGATAACATAGTGCAATACTCCTTTAAGGCCTCAGTATCTGGGCAGTCTTTTGGTGCAGTGCATTTACAAATTCTTTCACAATATTGAGGCTCATACATCTTTCGTAAGCTGGTTCATGCGCCGCTGAACCATGCCTAGTTATGGCATGTGAAATGACATTAGTAAGGATGCGGTTATGAACAATCACAAAAAATGACCTACAAATAATTTATTGCAAGCCTATAAAATTTGATTAATGAAAGCTTGAATTTAAGCATGAATGTGATTTCTAGATAAGGCAAACAAAATTGATGACTTACTGATTGTTGCGATTTCATATCTACCAATCAACTGTATTGTTAAATATTTAATACTTAAACATATTTAATGTTACATCAGTGGAAACCATTAGCCAAATCGCAACATGCATTGCAAGGCAAAAAATGCACCAGAGGGTGAGCAGACTTTGACAATGTAGGAAAAAACAAAGAGGCAGAAGGTTATATCTAAGCAAAAGCAAACAGGAAGTGGACTCCCCCCTCCCTTGTTTGGATGCATTCCACAGTCTGTGAGCAGAAAAACTTTCATCACAATTTCTCTGCTGTTACCATTTCATCATTTCAGGTACAGCACAGCTTGGAAATCATCCAGATGACCGTTTGAAGGAGCAATGTGCTTAAAAACAATGGTATAAATCAACCGTGTCAACACATGTCAGTTTCTGGCCAAAGGTTCTGTGGACAAGTATAGCTAAATTATAACTGTACATGAAAACCAACCATTTGTTTACAAACCATACAATGAGCCGTTCAAGGAAAGAGATGCTTCTTACAACAAACATAGTACTCCAGGGCTTAAATAGATACATCACATAGAAAAAAAAATCTAAACACAATGGCTGCTTAGAGAGCAATATCATCTAGAAATTGGCTATCTGTCAAAGATGTTGGACCCTCCATCGGGAACAGCATCCTAAAGGTAAACCAAAAATCACTTAGAAATTGGCCAGGTAGAAATTCTGTTAGAGGGGCCAGAACTGATTACTGATCCGAATCTTTGAATTTATTCAACCCATTGGATATGAAAACAGCAGTGGGACAAAACGTCCTTCTAATGCTGACAAAAACCGACCATTTTGCAGTTAAGAGAAGTTAGTAAATTTTCAGTGAAAAAGGTAAAGTAAGGTAATGGATGTTCACAACCAGTGTCAAGAGGTGGTTGTCCTAACCAAAGGAATTCTTGAGAAGCAATAATTTTGTCCAGCCTTTATTCCTTTTCTAAATTAGAATACAAAGCGATATATATTTTTCTTTATTACGAACCTGATGAACTTTTTTTTGCTAAATTATTTTGGGCATACAGCACTCCAGTCATTAAGGACTGCTGTAAGGATTCTGCTACATGGATGAAGCTTCTGATAATCTCTCAAAATGGGCTGGATATGTCGAGTTAGGAAAATTAAATTAGGGTGTAAATGAGGCCAGGCTCTATTTGATTGCGAGGAGAATATTAATACTGTGGCGCCGGAGGGCTTTGAACATCCCAGCATCCTCACGAACACTTGTAAATAGCCCCTGTGTGCAATTGTTGTTGTTAGTGTAAATACTTGTGTTATGTACCCGATTATAGCGTGCTTGTACTCGGTCCTTACCTGTTCCTCACGTGTCTTTATCATGGTGCAATTATTCTACCGTGTGTGAATCTTCCCGTTTGACAGCATTGTAGTGGAGCCTATCAACTGTCACTTAAGGTTAAGGAATAACAACTCAATGATACAGGAGAAACCCCAAATTCTGACACCAGATCCATTGGGTTTTGACTCCAATACCATCTGGCTTCCATAGTCCTTTTGAGACTCTTCCGCTGCCAAATTGTCTGATATCTTAGTTAATTCTTACCAATCTAGATCTTTCATGCTTGGGCAGATAGTAGCAGTGGCCTCTACCAGCCAAACCTGGGCTTTTACTTATGTGGTGTGTGAAAACAGGTAGAGGGGGAAAAATATGTGTAAGTTCCAGGTCTAGGATGGAATATAGCTAAGTTTTGGACTGGCTTAGACATTCCTCCTAGCTTCTCCAAGTCAAGAGAAACCTTTCATCTTATAATATACAGGCACATGGTGAAATTAAATGGCATTTGTCCGAGACTCTAAAAAGACGGCTTTACTCAGAACATAAATACACACAGGACAATAATAAACAAACAAACAAATGAATAAATAAGCTGTATACAGTGCAACCTTTGACTAAGACTGTGCAGTGGGTGTCATTGCACATTATGTCAGTTTAGAAATCTATACAGCTTACAGTGGGAGAACAGTGAGTGTATACAGTGTACAGTAATTTTCCTAGTAAGGTCTGAGTTTTCCAGTTGCTTCCAGCTGTACAAAAGATCAAAAGTAGAAAAACCTGTAGCAAAAAAGTTACAAATTACAAGATCTAGGTTTACCTTTAGTATTATAGTATAAAAGTACTGTGAACAATTTAGTTATTTAAAAACAATAAATGAAATGAAATTAAATGAAATGAAAGTCCTGATTCATTTCCCTATGTACTACTTTTAAAGTTCTGGAATAAATGACCTCTGGTGGACAAAGCAGGGGATCGGCACTTCTGTGGGCAAGGTGATCACACAACCTACACAAGGTAACATAGGAAGGACAATCCATCCATCCATCCGTTCATTTATCCATCCATCCATCTTCCCTAACTGTTTAAAGAAGGACTTTGGTGTGTAAATAGCAAAGAATATAACACTACATTAAATACTTTTTTGTCTTGTTTTATAGTTCTTGGCTGCCGGCACTAGCATTTGTCCTGTGTATGCTGGTACCTGGCTGTTACACTACATGCCACAGTATCAACCTGAAAACAAGTACTGTGAATTAAGAGCCCCCTCACACTTCTGTCTGTGTTCACATATAGAACACTGTTCTTTTGTAAAATAAAAGTCTCACACGGCCTGTTTCAGTCACATAGTTATACAGTTGCAATAGTTGCTGGTACTTTTCCAGACAGTTACCTTTACTTGTACTGTATTTACTGTAACTATTGTTACTATCCTTAATCAGGACATGTTACTACAGAGACTGACAGTGTTTGTAAATATCATTCCAAAGGTAATGTATTTAATGCTAATGATGTGATTATTTCAAATGTACGACTGACAAAAGCAATTTATCTTACAGGATCAACACACAAACACAGACATATGCAACTGTATTTATCTGTGCCTATATATACTATATAGAGCCATGGAAAAAAGCACATGAACTGATATGAACTGTCCTAGCAGTGCACTTCACACCTGCACTATATGCTTCCCATTCCTTTTGAAGGTCACTTGGTGTCATCCTCTGAGTCATGAGAAACTATTGGATAAGTTAACGGTCATCTCTGGCATTAGAAAGTCACATCTGCCCTTTTCCTGACTGATTCCTGGTCATTCTCAGTGTCTCCTGACCTTTTTCTTGTACTACTGTCTTAGAAATTTTGAACCTGGAAGAAACCTGCTGCTCAGTGTGGCCTTCTGCCAGCAGAACCACGATTAAGCCAGGATTTAAAAATTCAGTTTTATTTAAAACTAAAGAGTGATCTCTTAATTTTTTTCTGCATGTTTGTGTGTGTGCGCGCGCATGTGTATATATTATGCTTGTATATATTAATCAAAAAAATGTCTTTAGGTATAAAATGTGACATCAGCCTTAAGTGAGCCTACAGATTACTCTGGGTGATTCTTTATGTGCGATTCACTGCCAGGGCTATAAGGATAAGACATGTTAGGCTCGTCCTGGAGTGACGCCGACTGCACTGACTGATCCTGCACAGGTGTCTGCTGTTATACATAAGCACCGGAACACACACGGGATGCCAACGTCAGGCCAAGCTTGGATGTTAGGGAAAAGCTTCAACCCAGCGAGAGTGTGTCTCTAATGACACAATATCATCATTTCAGCTACAGCGTACCCACTGGCATTCCAGATGGCTGCTTGGAAGAGTTTGACCAGATAAACTGCAAATACTACGTATTTAAAAAGAATTACCCTAACCAACTATGTCCCATGTCCACTGAAGGGAACTGAGTGGACATTGAGTGGACACTGAAGTGATGCCTTTATGGAAAAGGTCAATAGTAAAGCCTGACAATAAAGGTCTTGGTGTTCATCAGCCGTTAATATTAAACCATTGCAAGAAACCAGATATTAGTAATTTTTCTTTTTTCTACAGCCATAAACCTTTGCCCAATTGATGATGTCCTTTGAGAAACCTTAATTAGGGAGATTAGTGATTCCTTATCGGGTGAGTGACTGCAAGTTTCATGGCGTACCAAAGGTTTCACCCCTAGAGGGAGCTAGATGTACATTTTTTTTTCTTTGAACTTGAATTTCAGTCACCCCCCCACCCCTTCAATTTTTTTGTTATGCAAAAAAAAGAATGCTGAAAAAAATTTAAACAAACTTTCAGATGGAGAAATAGCATTCAATAATCACTAAAACCTCCCAGGACCCGACAATTTCCTCTTCTGATTAACAGCGGAAAAAAAACAAAGTTTACGAGGGTGTTCCTCTGTGTGTGTGTGTGTGTGTGTGTGTGTGCCAAAGACTGCCTGCCGTGATCACAGCCTCCTGGTTTACTCCAAACTGCCTGTGCTCACAGCAGCACTGCCACCGCTGCCTGGTTACTGCCTCAGGAATCACTGAAGGACAACCCCGTTCCTGCCACTTTCTGCACTTTATTCTCCACTGGATGGCTGCTGGAATCAGAGAACAGTGAAGTGGAATATCTCCAGAGCAATAGAAGATCACTCCTCCTGTGTCACTGGCTACTTTTTCCTGCAGTTAAACTTTTTCCCCTCTGTGTCCATCATCTCTTTCTCACAAACTGGAATAATGTCTGTTAATGGCCTGAAGGACCTGTGGTTTCCAGTGCATTTATGTGTTGCACTGGTGGTGTTGGCATCAGGCAGCGTTGTGCAGAATCCGAAACGGGGCGATGCGGGACCATCCTGTTACGGGGGATTCGACCTCTACTTCGTGTTAGACAAGTAAGTGTTTTGATTGCCTGTAACTGTAAAGGCTCAGCACTCACTGAGAGAGAAGCATCTCTGCAAAAGTGCCTTCTTTGCATGATTACATGGGGTTGTTGGTGCAGTCAGGGGTTTAATCAATGCTTGATAGCTACTCTATTCATGATTGCTGTTGATTTTGAATAAATGTTAATACAAGTGATTTTGTTTGAATGATGTGCTAAGGATTTCATGGCCAAAAATGAATGCTTATTACAGAAGCAAATCTGCTGAGGTGATGAGAATGCTGCGATCGGCTGTTTGTAAACAGCGTCGTTTACAGTAGTGACATCATGCTTTAGTAACACATGACTCAAAATAGGTAGGCAGGGGGATTTTCAGTAAACATTTGCCATTGTTGCTGTCATTTTTCTTCTCCAATTTTTGCTTGGGGGATATATCATTTGCCATTTCAAAGCTCTTGGGACATGGCTGTGTAAGTTCCTAGTTGCAATACTGCCCCCTAGTGAGGATTAGGGTGAATACAGTTAGCGGTCATCAAAACTGCTAAAGACTGCTGGCAGCAACCCACTGAAAAACCAGCACCTTCACTTCTATCCACCAGTGTGTCACTGTACCTCTGGGAAAACTCTAGGGGCACCTGGCTGCGTTTCCTGTGTGCTGCTATATTGTCACAGGGTTTCATCTTGTTTTGCAAAGAGCCCTTTGCATAATTAGGTTACCCGGGAATTTACAACATTGGTGCCAGTCAGCTTCAATAACATCACCAGATTGTATGCTGCTTCCTGCATTCATGTCCAAGGCTGTGCATCTCTGTGGCTTTGGAAAACTAGCATACTATGGCCAGACAATCGTGCCAATACAGTACATAGGTGGTGGTGTCAGCTACGATCACGACTGGAACAAAGATGATTATATGGGTATGAGACAAAGCCCTGGGTTTCGGATAGGGGGCTGATGTAACCAGATAGCAAAAGGGAAAATAAATGATACTGTTTCTTTACTGGGCCAGGTCACACAGCATTGTTTCTCAGTAACTGACCGTACTGCGGCCCCATTACTCCACCACGTTGGTTTTGAAGTCACAAAAAAAAAAATTAAGATGGATTTTCCAGTTGCTATGGCTCTGAAAGGCTCTCCAAGCAGACATTTCTGTGGTGGCACGCCATTAAACTGGATAGAATGGAAATTAAAACAGCAGCCTTATAACCAACACAGGGAGCGAGACAATTAATGAATTTCTTTAAAAAGTGCTATTAATAAACTTTGTGTTTTATAACATACGACATACATTAAAGCTTTACGTTAAATCAATAAGGATGTTAGTTATACCAGTGTCTTATTATTCCTCCCTAGCATTAATTGCACATAAATTAGCCTCAAACTGCTTAAATTGTCTTTATCATTTAATTGATTTATCCAACCATATTTATCCAGCACTTGATCATGGTCTAGCTGTAGACTCAGGAAGTGCAGGACACAAGGTAGGCACACATCGGTTGGGAGGCCAGTCCATAATATTTAGTCTATGCCAGAACACACAAACATATTTTGCATCAGTTGTTGTTTCAGTCTGGCTTCTCTTGACGTGCTCCTCAAAATGAGAAGGAAACATGTGCATCCCCAGTGTCACAAATCAGGAAATTAAATATATTATAGAATAGCTTCTTAGTTTTATAGCAGCTTATCCTGCAAGTAGCTTTGTGATGTTTTGATTTTATGATCAGGCTTTTTTATCTGTCACACACCAGTCCAGAGCTCTGGGCTCCATTTGACATTGGTGGGTGAAAATGTTTGTGCCTTCAATGGGATGAGCACAAACAAGTTAAAAAACAAGGAGTCTCTTGTTTGTGAATGACTCAGTGATTTATAAGAAGGTTTGGCGACTTGTCAGAAAAGTCTATCGACTCACTTATGTAACGTCTCAGTTATTTATTTTACGGATTTGCTAAGCCAGAGCATTCGGTAATACGCTTTGGGGAATGGGAGGGTGGCTCTTTGCTGCTTGGCTGATTCTGCATCAAAAAGCATCCACATCTATCATAGTCCTGTGAAGCCACACGTGTTAAGAAGGCAGGGAGTAGGGGTTTGGGCAGAGAGTGACACCCGGAGCTGCCGCTCTGAGGTCACAGTGTAGTTTCCTGGCTAGCTGCCTTCCGACAGCTCAGTCCAGTAAATTCCAGGGTCAGTCTGTCGAGGATAATGCATGATTTGCACATTATTTGTTAATAACATGATAATAACATGATTTGTTGTAAAGTCATGCAGGAAATGATGGTTCTTAATGCAAAAGTAAATAAATGTCACATTTTTCTAACCTGAAACTGAAATGTATTTCATATATAATACGTATTAGAAATATTGATGAAACACAGACAGACACACACGCATATAACTGTGTGTAGAGAGAGAGAGAGAGAGAGAGAGAGAGAGAGAGAGCACCCTGGACTCCCACACAGCTACTAAACCCTTCCACCATTAGGTCCAGATGTTCCAAAGACAGCCTTTTTTGTTGGCTGTAGGGTCTGTTTTGGGACCCGCAGGACATCGGAAAACATGAGGAGAGAGAAAAGGAGAGACAAAGAAAGGGAATTTGCGTTTGGTCACAAAGATTTTCCTGCTTTTCAGGCTGATGGGGTGTTTGCCAAAACTGCTAATAGTAGCAGCCTTTGACTCCCTGAATGGGACCCGGATCCTGCTACCATCAATTCCTTCAGGCTCTCTCTGCAGAATCTCTCCTTAGAAAAACTCTCCTAACAGCCTACGTCTAAATAAATTCTGAAATCCTCAGAGGCAGTTTTGGCAACATGAGATGCTAGCAAGCAGATACTGAGGGAGGAATACAGCTTCTTGACAGTCAGTCAGCTTCTTTCATATGATCAGTCCAACTCGTCAAGAAAACAAAAATGACAGGCAGAAAGGCCATTGGCCCAGTCAGGATTCTGGATAAACTGCATTCCGGAACTGTAGCGTGCAAGGTGAGCTGCTTGTGAGTAGTCATGTGACGGGAACTTCACAGCATGAACCACTGGGGTCCGGAGGCAGCTGTGGCTGCACACAGGCAGTACACAGTTACACACAGCCGCTGAATCTTTCTGTTATTCTATCAGTATTTAACACCTATTTATAGAAGAATGAGTGTTGTTCAGTGCACTAAGGAGTGTAAAGTCTTCTTGAACACCCTACATCCAATGTCTTAGGAAGTGAGCTGGGCGGATAATAAAAACTGAAATTTAAAGTTATTTAAGTGCTGGAGAGACAAGAACTTTCCTAAATATGGATTGTCTGTGGTGTTTTTGAAAAACCGTCAGAACAAAATGAACTGAAAACACACTCTGTCCTGTTACCTAAAAGCATGAATGTAAAGGACTTTCTGTGTCCCTTAAT
This sequence comes from Mormyrus lacerda, assembly GCA_015163995.2. Lineage (NCBI taxonomy): Eukaryota > Metazoa > Chordata > Actinopteri > Osteoglossiformes > Mormyridae > Mormyrus > Mormyrus lacerda. The sequence continues at coordinate 12,464,407 of JAABNX020000046.1, read as the reverse complement.
CCACATGACACATGATAAGTTAAAACTCCTTAAAAATTCTTTGAATCTATTCAAGCATAAATACCAAACAGAAAATGAGTAGCTGTTTGTGAAAATTCAATGAGAACTGCAATTGAATGAAATGCAATTTAAATGAATTTTAATTCAGTATTTTCAACTACCAGTAGTAAAAAAAACTGAAGCAGCAGAGGTCAAATTACCCATGATGCCTAGCAAATCTACCTCAGTCAAGGTTAGTAGAGCTGCACACAATATGTTCCAGGACATGTGTTACCAGTTTTCAGTCCCACATTCACATTTATAATGCTATCCATTTCTATCAAGGCAAACCCATTGGATGCATGCTTAAGAGCCCATCTTAGCTTTACCCATCTTAGCCATTCTCAAAGGCTTTTGTACCTCATCAGCCTAAAATCCAACAGGTACACTCATGAAGTGCAAATTTCCTTAAACTTTGTTTTAAAACCTTGGAAATCTAACCAGAATGAGTGGATACTTCTAATCAAAAAACTGACTGGTTGACCTTTGAGAAAGAGCCACCTGGCAGATTCCCTATACAATGATGAAAGTGAAGATCAGCATCAAAAATACACATTTACAAAATTAGCTGATTTAGCACACAACCTTTTCTTTTTTGTTTCCGAGGATAGTTGTGAATATTAAAACTGACTCCAGTACCATCCATTTATCCTGATCCTGAGTGTGTCAGTGGAGCCAATTCCAGGCAGTACATGGAACAAATCAGAAGTACACCCTAGGTTAGATGGCAGCCCTGTAGGTATGATTTAGAGATGCCATTTAACCCAACTTCCTGTTGTTAGAGCGCTGGAGTAAACCCGAGTCACACGGAGAGAACGTGCAGACTCCACAAAGACAGCGGGGGAGGGATTTGAACCCTCAGCCCCAGAGACATGTAGCTTTGCTAGCCACCAAGCTACTGGGCTACACACATCTCAATACCTCTGTTGCTTGCTGGTCATTTTAATCCCACTGAAAAACTGTATCCATCTTCATTCCAAGATGGTCATGTTTCAAGTTTTGGGCCAACAATATATTCTAAGCCTTTGCATCAAGTTACAACTGTGGTTCTACACGAGCTGGGTCACTGTGGAAAATGTAAACAAAAACAGAATGCAATGATTTGCAAATCATCCAAACCCATATTTTATTGATAACAGAACAAAGCCAGCATATCAAATGTTAAAACTGAGAAACTTTTTGGGTTTATGACAAATATATGCTTAATTTGAATTTGATGCCAGCAACAAATTTCAAAAGAGATGGAACAGAGACATATTTACCACTGTGTCACATCACCCACCTCTTTTAACAACACTCTGTAATCGTTTGGGAACTGAGGAGACCAGTTGCTGGAGGACTGAAAATGAAGTGTTGTCCCATTCTTGCCTGATACGGGATTTCAATTGCTCAACAGTTTGTCCTATTTTTCATTTTATGATGCACCAAATGTTTTCAGTGGGTCACAGGTCTGGACTGCAGGCAGAGAAGTCCGGTGCCTGGACCGTTCTACTATGGACCCATGTTGTTGTCATACAGGCAGAATGCAGTTTGCCATTGTCTTGCTGAAATGTGCAAGGCCTTCTTGAAAAAGACGTTGTCTGGATGGCAGCATACGTTGCTCCAAAACCTGTATATATCATTCAGCATTAATGGTGCCTTCCCAGATGTGTAGGCTACCCAAGCCATGGGCACTAATGCAGCCCTAAACCATCACGGATGCTGGCTTTTGAACTGTCTCCTGGTAACAAGCTGGATGGTTGCTCTCTACTTTAGCCTGGAGAACACCGCATGCATGATTTCCAAAAAGAATCTGAGATTTTGATTTGGCAGATCTCCATTTTGCCTCAGTCCGCCTTCAATGAGCTCAGGGCAGAGAAGTTGACGGAATTTCTGGTTCATGTTTAGATATGGTTTCTTCTTTGCATGGTAATTTCATCCTGTGCTTGTGGATGCAGCCACAAACTCTGTTCACAGACAGTGTGCCTGAGACCAAGAGTTAGAGACTGAGACTACCAAGGATTCATCAAACCCTGCCCATCATATGATGTGCCCAAGACGGATTGTCTAACTCTAACCGCGCTAAATAGTTAGCTAGAAACCCATAAAGTTGGCCACAAGTGTAATCAGATAACTGCAAAACTATGCAGCCAGCTACAAGTCAAAGTAGATGAAACTGGCCATAAATCCCTATAAAATCTTAACAAGAGCAAATATTCAGCATTTCACAGCAAAACCTAAGCTTTCATACTGGAAAACAGTAACCATCTGTGTCCGCTATATTGTTAGACAGTCATCTTTTGCCATAATCTGTTTGACAGACATAATAACTTATGATGATTTTAGAAAAGGGCCTCTGCTTATCTG
>JAABNX020000046.1:12434356-12446916 GCA_015163995.2 Mormyrus lacerda | reverse complement strand
AGATCATCCATGAGCCCCCTCCTCCTGTGGTGGAAGACAGCTCGGTAAGAAGCACTGCACTGCACTGCACTGCACTGTGCTGTGTTGTAGGCAGCTGAAATCCCAGCCTCACAGATGCTGCTCTGAGAAAGAACCTTGTGCTAAACAACTGAAGTCTTGCATAACATGGGCTTTATTTATTTGGGAAAAAGCAAATGCTTTAATTATTTCCCCTGCTTTATTTATGGTAAAGTTAATAATCACTGTTAGCATATCCAAAATAACTTATTTATATTACTTGTTGTTCCGGGAAGATTTAACAGCTGATATGTCATATGTCACATGCTGGACCAATAAGAAGTGGTTTAAATATTTTATGAAGAGATTATGGTAACACTTTACTTAAGGCTATGCTTTTAGTAATTTCAAAACATATTCATAATGCATTAAAATGCATTCGTAAAGCATTAACATGGCTATAAATATTTATTTAAAGGCACAACACATTATAGCCATGTGCATTAAACATTAATGAATTAATGCACAATAGATAGATATAACACAGTACAAAGGATCCTTAATGCCTATACCGACCATTATAATGCAGCATAAAGGTATTCACTGTGCATTATAGGGGAGGGCTTCATAAAGTATTCATAAAGCATGATAAACATGCCTATAATGTGTTATGCCTTTTGATAAATATTTATAGCCATGTTTATAATGCTTAATGAATGCATTATTATTTGTTATGAATGTGTTTATAAATTACTAAAACATGGCCATGCATTATAAACTTTTACTGAGATTATAAACTATAGATAGAACATCTTAAGTGTCTCACATAACACAGAAATCAGGCATTAAGCATTATCATAACTTCTTCGAGGTAAACAGACTAAGAGGAAAACATCCAACCCAACAAAAATTGAGCCCCCCCCCCCCTAAATTCTTTCCGCTTTAAAAAAAAAAAAAAAAACAGCAGCAGCTTCCAAACACCATTAAACGTGCCAGCATGACCAGTTTTCGCCGAAAAGTATTGCACAAACAACTGTATTTATAACACTCTTACTACTGATCCTTGGGCAAGTGACTCTGGTCAAGGCATCAGCCTAACAGCCTAAACCCCCCTGCTCTTAAAATGCAGGCCTACATCTATCTGAGAACTGTGTGTTTTCCCTCCGTGCCCTTTGTATGCTGTTACAACTACAGGTGTTTGGGAAAATCTCTCCTTGAGCAAAGCTGTCACTTATAACTTATTCCAGTCAACAACTTACAGAGAGAATAAATGTAACTGCTTCCAAATCTGACTGTAAATTTTGAATCCAAATTCTCACTTTTTTGACACTCTCATGATATTCCACCCACATCCACAGCCTTAAACCTGAAGTGCATAAATATTTTAGCAGATTTCAGTTTTAATACTTTTCGACCCATAAAGATGAAACCCAAACAAAATTAATAAATTAAAATTAATTTTACCTCCAGTCACAATAAATACCAACATAAAAATGTCACCACCAATGAATATACACAACCAACAAGGAATTACTGGATAATATACATAACAAGAGGGTGTTTATCAGGGAAGAACCAATGACAGCAAATCAGAAACTTGGGTAGCACTTTACTTAAGGCCAATTTTTAGCAATTTATAAACACATTCATACCAAATAATAATGCATTCATTAAGCATTATAAACAAGGCTATAAATATTTATCAAAAGGCATAACACATTATAGCGATGTTTATTATGCATCATGAATGCTTTATGAAGCTTTCATCTACAATGTACTTCAGATTCCCTTATAATGCATTGAAATGATCGGTATAAGGATAAAGGCATAATAAAAATGGCTATAATGCCTTTTTATAGATATTTATAGCTGTGTTAATAATGCTTTGTGACCGCATTATATTGCATTATGAATGTGCTTGTAAAACATTATAAATATGGTCTTAATAAATTGTTACTGGAACTTGCATATAAAAAATTCAACATTGATTACACCTGACTTTCTAAATTGCATTTGGATAGATGATGAACTGTGTTTTCATGGCTTTGTCATTCAAAAATTATCCTATAATTGCATAGCAGCAAACAACTAATACATCCATGTTAAATTGCGGCTTATAATAAAGGGTGAATGATTTGCTGAATTTACCAGAAAGTGAAAAAAACACTTGACACTCCCATACTAGATAAAAGCAGAATATGAAACAAATATTCATAGGAATATTGAAAGTAGTTGGTATTGATTCCAGCTGCAAAGGAAAGCCAGAGTCTGTCTTTGTCTGTTTCCTTTTGCTGGAGAATGATCATGAAAACAGGAAATGCCATAAGTCACACGAATGCTTTCTAAGATCCCGTAGTCAAGTCAACAATCGCTTCAAGGAAAAAAAGGGAAGGGTTTCAAACTACACACTACAAATTTGGCTACTAAGACAATAACATCACATGTTTTTAGCACTCTGTAAACTCTTGTCCTTTCACGTATTGAATTTGCCCTTATCCTTAGGCCTTACTTTATCGCCTGTTAAATTCTAGCTTTCCTGGATACACCATTCCTTCACTCCCCAAGGATTGACATTTCTTGGGATTTGTCTGTTGGGGAGGTTTAAAGGGATCTACTGAGCTGTGATTTATGGGCCAGTCGGACGAGGACCTGCTCTGATCAAGGGCATGAAACCTAATGATAATGATACCTAAAACAAAACATAGCTATCAATTTCCTGAGAAATTTTATAGGAAGAGTGGAGATGTGTTTTCCTGTTAGTGAAGTAGTCATTAAGCCAATTTGCGCAACCATTTGTTGTTGAAGCACCCCACTGAAAACACCAGTCTGCTGGGAATTCACAATATGCCAGACAGACTAATCCAATCAAAGAAACAATAATCTCTTCCAAGAAAGACCCATGACCAGTGACCATCTGGAAAAAACATGGATAATGGATAATATATTTACATTAACAGAGGCAAGTATTAAGCCTTCTTGACATTTCTTAATATCTCTTTAAAATTATGGAAATAATTCAGCTTCTACTATACGTACTACTAGTTAAGATCCAAAAACCTCCAGTACTGATTTACATTAATTGTCATCACATGTAATTTCTACTCATTGTGCCAAAACCACAGAACATTCTTCAAGTCAGATGTGACAGCATGTGACGACAGAATTTGACCATGGTTTCATGCTAATATAGCTGTTTGTAGCGAGACAAGACTTTGGGATCTGTCTCAGCTGCAAAGGGCTAATCAATGAAGAGACAGAAAACTGTTTAATCTTGCGCATCCCTGTGAGGAGATGCTGTTGTACGTGGAGGAGGGGGCCACAGTTGTGGTTCAGTTCCTTGTTCAAGGCTGAGGAGCACCTATCCTAAACTGCCCCCCAGCCTAAATTACTTCCAGAAAAGTTAAGTATACCACATCCTACGGTCTGATGTAGGCTGTATATTGAAGGGTCTTTAGGGGAATCTGTGGGCATTGGGTGGGGGGGGGATCTCAGCTCTGCTCTATTCGAACATGGAAAATAAGTCACAGCATTGCAAACTCTGCCAAACTTAGTTCAAGCAATCAGAGACGAGGAACGGGCCCAGGTGGTAAAACGTCCTCAGGTCTGACTCTTCAGCCAGCATGTGAAATTCTCCTCTCTCTTTTTATGCCTCCAGGAGGATGAAGAAGATGGGGCTCCAAAAAAAAAGTGGCCCACGGTGGATGCTTCCTATTACGGGGGCCGGGGGGTTGGAGGAATTAAGAGAATGGAAGTAAGTCAGGGGCACGAAAACGGCCCCGTCCTCACAATAACAGATAATCATTCTCAGCACTTACCGAGGAATCACCGCTCTGCTATATTAACACCTTACTGTAGTTTTTGTTTCCGACAGTGCTATAAAACACTTTTAACCACATCCAAAATTGCACTGCAGTGTTCAACGCCCCCCCCCCCCCCAAAGCTACAATGTAACTTCAACACAGTTATGATTTAGCTCCTATGCTATTGGAACTTCAATGCAGCATTTAATCTTGCCAAAGCTACAGAGCAGCCTCAGCACAACATACAGCCGTGATTTACACTCCGCACATTTTCACCATCACAGCTGCAATATATACCACCGGTAGACTATTCTGTCTCCCCGTCCGCGACTGTGTTCTGTGCTATACCATACGCTATTGCTAACTACTTTGCTGAAACATGAATGCATATATTGTACTCCAACAGTGCACACCCTGCTCATGCCTGCAACCAAAATGACACCTAATCTCTACCTTTCCCCGCGGGTCCTAACCCCACATGAAGGTTCCATATACTAATCTCAGGCCACACACCGTACTCCATCAATCACATTATGGCTTATATGCTGCAGGGCTCACAGACATAGATTTTCTTTCAGTCTGCCACTTCCCATTGTCCACACAACTAACAGCTATCAGCTGCGATGACATCAGTGCAATTAACTGGTAACAATTCCCTGACAATACAGGTGGCTCCCACAATCCACAGCTACGGTTTACTGATTTTGTTGGAAGTGTGCCTTTTCAGCGACTGTGCATGTCTCACATCGAGGTGCGTTGGGGGGAGAAGGGCTCCACCGAAGAGGGCGCCAAGCTGGAAAAGGCCAAGAATGCTCGCGTGAAGATGCCAGAGCAGGAGTTTGAACAGCCCTCCGCCCGCACCCTCAACAACGGCATGCACAAGCCGCGCGAGCCCCGCAAGTGGTACTCTCCCATCAAGGTGCGTCGCCCATCTCGTCACTGCCTTGGAACCCAGATCCCGGCCGCTGTAGTTTCCATATCGAAGGGGCAGATTCTCCGGAAGCCAAGCAGTGCAGAGAGACCAGGAAAGAGTTAACAGGCTTTTTCATAAGTACACAGTCAGCTGGGGATTGTTAATAGAAACCAGATATGAACTGGACTGACCTGAGGAAGGCTGCAGCAGCAAAGCTAGTGGTTTTCAGAAGAAAAACAGATTCTTTTGTGTCGTTTTTTTTTTTCTTCTTTTTTCCCTTCTGCCCCAAATGCTCAACCACCCCCACAAAGACACCCCCAGTTGATCCCTGGAGCCATGGAGCAAACACCTCTTTTAAAAGGATTTTGGAAAGGAAACACAGATAAATTAGGTCAGATAAACTAAAGGAAGTTTTAAAAAATAAAGTGCATAAAAGTCTTTACAACATTAAAAAGCACCAAACTGCAGTTATCCATGATGAACCTGGATCAGTGGAGAAAATGTCTAATATTACCACTGTCCTGCTTCTCCTGCCATTTTCCTCCTCAGATGATATTCTTTGGCATTGTAGCAGCCATGGTGATCGCTCTGGCGTGGCCACTTGGCCAGGATATAGATGACACATGAACCATTACTGAAAAGCAGAGAATTATCCGCAGTGAATCTTACACGGCACGAGAATGCTTCCTCAAAATCCCCCGTTTCTTCATATGGTTTCTTTTTTGGGTGATTTGTGGAAATAAAATAATTTCGGCAAATAGAGCAGATGAAGGAAGACAGTCGATTGGGGATGACAGCAGAAAAATGACTGTAGTGCACGTTTAAGGAATTCTGATCAGTCCTAGAGACTAAGGACTATTTTTTTTTACTGGAACTGGATACAAACAATTCTGTGCAACAGTAGGTTATTTTTTGCACAGTAGATTTATATTTGCTCAGAAAACAATTTAATATTAGAATATACTCAAATTAGCAGTAACATAATAAAAATAACAATGTTCTCCAGACAGTTACTGATATCTTGTCGAATGACTAGCCACACCTCTCCTTGGTAGTTGTTAAAATTTCACCACCAGCTCACTTAACTTAATTCAGTATCATGATGAGGTATTGCTTAACCAAACATGGCAGGCTAGTGATCAACAAATATATGGGATCGTAACAAAATCTGGGGTGAGGTTTTCAAATTGTTAAGCTTTGACAGGCACAAGTTTTACAGCAACACAGAAATCATTTAAAACGTAATTTTCTTTGACGGCCCTAGACTTTCACACAGCACGAGGCAGAATGTTCAGGTCCAGAAAGTAGAAATCCAGACCGAGGCTTTGTTTCAACCAGCCTATTGAATATAAAGAGTCACAGTTGCAGAGAACTCAACTGTTTGGTTGAAACAAAACCTTAGTCTGGATTTCCACTTTCTGGACCGGAACTATATGCCTCTGCAGCACAGTATGCGTATATACAGAATGTCTGCCTGTTTGCCGAGATTTCACGCTGCACATCCAGGGCTACGAAGCTTTGACAGAAGTCTGATGATCCAGTGGTTGAGCCCGTTCCTCTTCTGCTGTCTCTCCAGGGGAAACTCGATGCCTTGTGGGTCCTCCTGAGGAAGGGCTACGACCGCGTGTCAGTGATGCGACCTCAACCTGGGGACAAGGTACCAGCAGCCCACACTAACCGTAAACCATTCGATGGCTCTAGTTAAAGGGCAAACTAATGTGGAGTGAGCCTAATAGCATGAAACACCGTAACCTTCTCCAGGGCTGTGGGTTACAAGTAGGCATTTATTTTGCTTTGAAATCAACATCACATTATGGGAAAGAAAAGCCAGAGCAGAGGGAACTGCGGAGAAAACTGAGATCTAAGCAGGATGTGGAACACGATGCGATGTGACACGCCCAAAATCAATATGTACCTTGGAAAGTTCCGACCGGTACATCAGGTGATTAAAAACGGTTCGGCTTTGCCTGGGCACTGCACTTTCCCTTCAGGTGCAATTAGAACATGCTTCTTTATTTCTATGAGCTTCCGAAGTACAAATGTAGAGAACGTAGCGGACCAGCCCCAGGTCTGTAATGCTGCTGGTTCCCCCTCAGGTCATATGCGCCTTTTAGAGAGAAAGGCCTAAAGGTCATCCCAAAAACCGGCTTACACACCAGCCCTCTGCGGATAAGAGTGTCCGGCCCTGATCTAGAGTCTGCCTCTAAGTAAAGCAACGGTCCCCCCGAGAGGACGCACTCCTAGACGTGCAGGGCTTGCTTTATGCCACCGTGCCACCAGAGGCATTTGAGCTCTACTTGAGGAAGCCAGCAGGGCCACAAAATAACAAGGCCAGCTTTATGTACGGTGCACCTACCTTCTCCATGATCAAATCCAGAATCCAACCCAGTTCCTAAAAGACCCAAAACCAGATTCCAATCCTGTCTTAAGGGGATTGAATGCCTGGGCGTATATAACCCCATTTTATGATGTAATAAAGTTTGGAACGTTGTGCAGAGCCACTTATTCTGCACCCCAGAAGTAAATAATAAAATTTATTTCGCCTACTAGGCTACAAAAAAAAAAAAAAAAAAAGATGATAAAAGTTCAGCAACATGACGTTTGCATATTGTAATTTAGCAGACAGTTCTCCAGAGTAGGTCACGGGTCAGTTCAAATACCAGTATCAATCAACCAAAGGCCACAGTCACTGAACGCAGTGAGCGTTGCATAACTTACGTCGCAGTCTTACACGAAATGTCCAAAGTGACGCAGGAGTTACTTGCGGACCATTGTGGCGCTAACACTTACTGAAAGGCAGTGAGTTATGCATTAAAGCCCCAGTGCCAGAAGGAAACCTGAGGAACGTCGAGTACGGACGTTGGGGCAGCAGGATTCCGACTTCTACAAAGTTAGTGCCTTCAAAACTTTGCCGGCCGAGGTGGTGCTCTGTGCCGAACCGCAGGCTGCGGCACTCAGACTCACTGGCCCACAGCTGTTTCCAATAGAGCGCGCACAGGCGCAGAGGCTTCTGGGAAGGCATGTGGTGAGCTGGCATCCAGAAGAAAATGGCTGTTCATGCGGCTCCTGATTGGAGGAATGCGCTGGAGTCTGCTGCAGTAATAAAGGAAGCTCAATTATCCCTCTCCCCTCTGCACCGCCCTTAACCGGCTGCCAAAATGAGGCAAACACTGGACACCCAGATTCTGACACGTACTGTTTATAATTCGCACAGGGATTTAGGCTGAGAGCTCTGTTTTGGGCTCTGGGGTGCAGGGTGATGGCTGATTGGGGTGTATACTCCCTGTCTTAAAAATTCTAGCCCGAGTGTTTATAAAGCTCTTTCTTCGCCACTCAGCTTTGCCCAACGCGTCCGAAATGAATCATTCAAACCTGTTGCCTGCACTCACTCACATTTTCGCGATGTTGAGATGTTAAACTTCTACTGAAAACAAGAGAATGAAACAATGCAAAAATCATGAGCTTCTGGGCAGACATGCCTTCGATTTTGTTGTTTTGGTTATTTTATGCTGATATTTCTCTAAAATGCCTGACCGTCCACCTTCTAACTCCTTTACATTCTCTTCCCCAGCTGCCTTTAAGTGCTTGCAACTCTGAAAATGTAACCTTTATGACAGATCAGTCTTCACTCGCAATTGTGTGAAATTGTCAAGTAGGTAAAGATCCACACACCAGTGTCCCAAATGTATAATGTGGGAGAACTGCAGCCTCATCTCCTCAAAGATGCCTCATGATGATGGAGACAAGAAAGAGCGAGAAGCGTGGAAAACGCGGCTTTGATTGTCTGTTTGTACTCGGATGTGCTAGAATGTCACTGTGCATGACAGAAGCTGGGAACGAAGCTTCAAAAAGCGGACTTAAAGTATCAGTGGTGTCCTGTGACATCATCACCACACTTGAGTAAAACCGACCATCAATATCCTGTAGCTGTGAAGCTCATCGAACACAGCTGGTGCTTAATGTTTGATATATGAAGACGAGGCGGAAGAGGGTCAAGCTGGCAGTTGAGAATGAGAGAAAATACGAGTGTTAAATCTGCCAGAATATATGGTGGCAGGGAAAAGGAAGGAGTCGTGGGAGCAGGGAAGGAGTTTATTTTGAAGGAGCAAGGGGTGGGGGAGAGGTAGAGAGGAGACTGGAACTGAGAAGGACAAGCAGTCATGAAGTCAGGAGCTCATCCACTCTGGGTTACTATCTGACCAAAGTAGGACTAGATCAGTCATCAAACTAGAGTATGAAAGGTTCACTTATGAACAAATAATACTAAATAGTATCAGGTAAAAGTTCCTCTTGGTGAAGCTGTTCATTAGCACATAGGAAGGAGCCCACTTTAATTATTCAGTAAACAAGCTTCCTCTGGATGCTATTAAATGCCCAGGTCAAGGCACCAGAAGATCAATAAAGTAGCACAAGGGGGTAAAGCTGATCTAGTGAAAGCGCCGCCCCTTAATCTTCTTCCTAATACAGCGACACACCCTTGTTATGGAAACATCTCATGATACATGACTGACTAACAAACCCTTGGAGCTTTGAAACATTTCATTTCCCTGAAAGGGGCCGCACAATAAAAACATTTCTCTTGGCACAGCTTTGCTAACAAACATTATTACCTTATATTTCCTGCAAACCCTCATTACACAGGTTCCTAACCTTGGTCACCTGGGGCTGTAGGGTACGCACGTCTTATTTACCTTATTGAAGTGATTATCTAGACCCTGTGTTTCAGATACCAATCAGCAGCTAATTAAAATGTATTTTCTAACACCAACATGAATCTGGGCATGAGGCTGGACACCCTGGCTATAGGTATTACACAATTGACGTTGCCTCTAGCCTTTGGCTATACTCAAAGGTTTCTGAGTTACTGTAAAGCAATCTTGGCTTTAACAGGAATGAAGGCTGGCTTTGATTTTTAAGGCTCACTCCAATGATAAACAGAAGAAAAAAAACTTCATAGTAACGAAACTGAAAGGACGCAACAAATTACAGGAAGGCTATGGTACTCTACCTCAGAGGAAGGTATTTTTACCTGAACTTCTCTAATAAGGCGTGCAGCTGTGCAAACAGGTAAAGGTGTACAATATGGAAGCTGTTTTGGATATCCCACCTCCATGGTGTGCAGAATTGACTTGTTTGATCCTCTCCTCAGAACTCATGCAATCACTCCCAAGAGTTACATTGTAAACCCAGAAAACGTCCCACCCTTGATGTTGTAGAAATGGACCTCAGCACCTCAGTAAAGCGGCTTCGCTTCCTTGCAGCAAACCCAGTGGCAACAAGTAGAAAATCCAAGTCATAATAGCACAGGAACCTAATTAATTCAGGCAGCTACCTCTTGAAGTCCTTACTGAGAGCAATATTTTCCCATTGGCCGTACTGCTTGGGACACTGTGTAAGTCAGTCACCATTATGTGTGTGAATGTAAAATATCGTAGTATCGGTACTTACAAAAGCTATTCCAAATATATACCATGAAAATGAAAGCTTCTAAATTACAAGGATAACATTGGATATTGGGCATCATTCAACACTTTGTTCTTCAAGATAAACACAATTTTTGACTCGGAAAATATGTAGATAAAGAATGGTACAGCAAGCAGATGGTAGAAATCTTAAAGATGCAGATCAAAAGGGCTGGTCCTTCCACAGCAAGTCAATCCAAAGTCATGTTTAAGGAAAAAAAATAGGGCTATTGGATTCTCAGACTTCCCGTGTTTTCACACGAACATCTGGTGCTGCGATCTGAGCGTCTCCATTTTCCAGGAGCAGGAGAGCCGAGGATTTAAGATGCCAATGTAGTTTCTCACCTGTCTGCTCTGAGGCCAGGATAGGAGTACAGTGTTCAGGGCCTGCTGTGGGACCAGGGCTGGGAAGGTCACTTATGAAATGTAGCAGGTTACAGATTACTAGTGACCCTGTTACAAATGTAATAATTATTTATGTTTAATAAATAACTATTTTGATTACTTCAAAGTAATATAACTTTCTACATTTGATGAGTTTTCTAACAAATGTTTTAAATTGACCAGTAAAGCTGCAGAGTCTCAAGGACTTTGCTGACCCGCGTTGTCTGGAATTATGCAAAAAGAAGGCAGAAAAGACACAAAGCAGCATAATTAATGTTATGTGCTTCATATAAGCTTTTTGCCAAAATGAATATAATTGGATGCAACCCCTTTGTAATCATAAACATTTTGAGTAACAACTATAATTCATTTACATGTTTTTTTTCTCAGTAACTGTAGTGGATTACTTTGTAATTTAATTACGTATCTCCGTTACATGCGTTACGCTCCAGCACTGCCTGGGACTTCGAGGAAAAGCGGCCAGCTGGCGGATTTACTCATGTATTTCTGGTGTTCGTTATGCGCTTCATGTCCTGAAGTCCGCCTCAGCCGACAGAGGGGCTCACAGCCTCGCCGGCACATTCAGCCCCAGTGGGGCTGCATACTGCTGCAGATGGGATGTCGTCATAGCCAGTCAGCTGCTCTATTTGCACAAATATCTGGCCACACCTTTAACCAAAAGCCTTGTCGCGCACATGCTCACCGCACATGACTAATGATGTCACCGCATGTCTCATTGCAGGGACGCTGCATCAACTTCACCCGGGTGAAGTCCAACTCAGTGCCACGCTACCCGGCGTACAACCACCATTCTACCCCCATCTACAACCCCCCCCGGGACTGCAATCTGCCTCCACCCCAGGGCATGTTGCCCCCCCCACTCCATCATTCCATATTCCATCCCCATGAGAGTCATTCATGTTTATTTTATTTCACCATGTCATGATTTCCAAAGAGAAAGACAGCAAAGGGGAAAAAACATGCTTCTGTTGCTAAATCTATATGTGTTTGTGATCCTTATTAATATGCATTAATCCTCATTGATTGGGAAAAGTTTTATTTTGCTATACATTATCAGAATGACAATGCCTGTCATCACGTGCAAACATAACAGTATTTAAGTCACCCCCACAGGTAAATAAAATAAAATGAATGTCAAGGGCAAAAGCAACAATGAAAAACATTTTATTTATACAGAAGTAAGAGCTTTGATTGCAGGGGAAGAAGCCAAAACTTTGATGAAAAGGCTTTAAAAATATCACCATGTTTCCGAGTCTAGATCTGGGCGTGCTGCTCATGCCGCTGAAACGATACTCATTTGCGCATGACCTCAGCCTCCTCAGTTAGCACCTACGTATCATACATTTCACCCTGTTTCCACTCCATTCCCATTTTTTTAAAAAAAAAAAGATCTAGATAATCTGAGACAGGTAACGGGATTGCTGTTAATGGGATTCTAATACTGGTGCCACTGGTTCCATTGTCGTTTGGGTGAGCGACCTTTACAATCCGATAAGTTGTTTTCCTGCCCCACCTTATTGAGACTCGTGATTATGACAGCAGCAAGGAAGAACGGACAATCGATAGTGAGAAGTGTGGAAAGAGGGGCCCCAGCCAACCGCAAAGGGGGGGGGGGGGCAGTCATTTAGCTCCCCACCTCCTGGTCACTTTGCTGGCTCTGTGTTTAGCCAGCTGTGGCCAATCGGGCCACGGCTGCTTATAGACCGGCTGTGGCTTAACCGGCCAATCACATTGCGCATCGGCTCTCGGAAGCGCCGTCCCGTCCACCACCGCTTGTTGCTATGGCTTCAGCTCCGGGTTAAAACGGGGGCGGCACTGTTTGCTTAAACAAGTCACTGTCGGCAGAGATGTTGGTGTCTCTCAGATAAGATCTTTTGGTTCCGAACCAAAAGCATTTTTCTTGAACATTATTTCAGCCTTTTACATATTCAGCTGCCAAAAAGTGTGTGTTTGTGTGTGTGTGGGGGGGGGGGGGTGGGGGGA
>JAABNX020000046.1:12416324-12428632 GCA_015163995.2 Mormyrus lacerda | reverse complement strand
CCCACAACACACACACACACTGAGGTAGCAAGATTACAGAGTTAGCAATAGGAAGAGGTGACGTGCCTGTGAAGTGCTCGTGAAATTCTTTACATGAGGGGTCACAAATAATGCAGTACTGTTACTTAATGTGCTAATTAACCATGAATCAAGTATTAATTATGTATCGATGCCATGATTAAATCAATAAGTTCATGTATTTCATGTGGATATTGTATTTGTTTATGATTTGTACTTGAGTAGGAACTGAGATACTAAGTTACTAGTGCCCCTTCGAGTAAAGTGTCACCAAAAATTCTTTGTTTCGTCGATGTGTATATATATATATATATATATATATATATATATAAACAAACATCCTTTTTAACAGTTCATTCTATTCCTCATAGTCACTAGAGGATTCAAACCCACAACACCAGAGGTGTGAGTCCTACCAACTGTGGCAAGACTTAAAACCCCATGTTTCTTCGGATGTGTCTTCAAGAGTAGGTAACAGAACACAGCTACCTTCAAGAGGAAAAATACAGAAATCATACGGAGAGATGTACAGAATGGTGTGGGGCACTGTGAAAAGGTAACAGCATAGCCAACCACAGTCAACACTGCCACAGGGCATAGGAGATTCCCAGCTGCTCAAATTTATGATACATGGTTAGCAGTTGAACTCTAGACATGCATGTCAAGCAGCTGAGACCTTTATACTGGACACGACAATCGTGAAGCTGAACCGTGAATTAAGGGACCTGGGGGTGATTAATGGGTGGATATTTGTCAGATACTATTCATTAATAAGAGCCTCTCAAACTATTTTGGCTGAGCAAGCCAAAAATTTTAAAGATTCGCCAAAGATATAACTATTTCCAGATGACTAGGAAAACCATGGGCCACTCTGACCCTCAGTTTAATAAATGCAACTACTTTTCCAATAGATCACAGAAAAATATGCATCAAACAGTAAAAACAACATTTAAGATTTAGTGCTATGCTGTGAAAATGATAATTGCTCATATATTACCCAAAACACCTGCCCAGTGATGGCTGTATTTTGCATGAAGAGGTAACATAATCAATCAATCAATTAATCCATC
Organism: Mormyrus lacerda; assembly: GCA_015163995.2. Lineage (NCBI taxonomy): Eukaryota > Metazoa > Chordata > Actinopteri > Osteoglossiformes > Mormyridae > Mormyrus > Mormyrus lacerda. Next base: position 12,427,544 of record JAABNX020000046.1, on the reverse strand, counting down.
CATCCATCCATCTATCTATTCTAAGCCAGGACATGAGGAACATGGAGCTTATCCCAAGTACCACAGGGCACAAGGTTGGGGTACACTCTAGATTGTATAATTATGGTAGAGCTCTATTGATTGATTTAAACATACACTAATTACATCTTTGAGTTTCAGAACAAGCCTGGGTAATAATACATAGGTTTTAATGCTTCAGAAAGCTAAAATATTACAGAACTGATTAAAGTATAACTAGAGTATGCTGGGCAAATGGTCAAGTTTGCTTCGCAAGTCGACACACCATAGGATAGTGTCATCGGGGACTGCGAGGAACGGGTGTGACACTGGACACCTACGGCTGCTGGTGCACTCACTCGTTCATAAGAATCAGAATAATGGCAAATGCATCTAGAACAGTGTTGCCTGATCCGGTCAATGGAGTACCACACACAGTCCAAGTTTCTGCTCCGTCCCAGGTCCCAGTAGGGAGCTGGGAGGGAGGAAATATGCGGACCGGCTGTGGCTCCCTGAGGATCAGATTGGGCAATACTGATTTAGAGAGATTCTGTACATCATCTCTCATCTTTGCAGGGTCACCGTGAGTATGGAGGTCATACCTGGAAGCCCAGGGTCCAAGACAGAAAACATCCTGGACGGCATTCCAGTCAATAGCAGGGCACACACACAAGTCACACCTTGTGACTATTTCACCAAACCAGACATACAAAGACATTTAATTCACAAAACATTAAACAAACCTGGTGTCTTATCATTGATATTTCCTGTCTAATGCCAAGACCATTATACATCATATGCAAATTCATTCTTTTTCTCCCCTTTTAACAGATTTAACAGGTTTTTAGGGTTGTTGAATTTTTGGTTCTGTTACAGACAGGCATGATGAAGGACAGATGATCCACGTTGTAGCTTACAAAAACTGAACATTATTAAACTCAAAAATAATACAAGAAACCAAAAGGACCATGAGGGGTAAAAAAAAAAAAAAACAAACAAGGTAGGTAAATGACATTGGTACAGTAATGAATAGAGGGAAACAACAGCTACAGACACACAATGACCAACCAGAGAAAAGCAAGAGGAGGCACATAAATACACAGATAATCAAGTTCGACAAGAAACAGGTGGGAACTAGAGACTAATAATACTGAGGAACAGGTGTGGGCAATCAAGGACCAAAGACAGACTAGAACAACAAGGGTGACTAAACATTTCTACAAGCAATGAAACACAGGCTTAACGCAAGAACCAGCAAGCAAATAATCTTACATCATAACGCAAACCCATGACAAGGGGGGGGGGGGCTATCCTGACAGGTGCTGGAAGCTGGGAGGGAGCAAAAATATGAATGACAGTGAGTGAATAACGTCATGCTTTTTAAGGTGCCTACAGCGCTTTACAGAATCAATGGGAAGCCACCACTGTGTAGTCCTCACCTGGATGATGCGACAGCAGCCATTCTGCCCCAGTACACAGTAGCCAAGGTGGTGAAGGAGCAGGAGAGAATTCACCAGTTAGATACAGGGGATGAATAGGAGGTCAGATTTGAAAGGGACACAGTGGGCAATTTGTGGACAGAAATGTGGTTTGTCTAGGGGTCTCTAAGGACTGTGCTGAGAAACACTGATTTCAACACACGAAGCTTGGTTAAGGCAATTAGGCCGTGTCACACAACAGCAGGACATACTCATCCATATTAAATGCCAATGTGTTTTTCTGGAGGTTTACAAGAGCGGATAGCAACTAGCTGAAGGGCTACAAGACTACAAGTCAGATGGCCCATCTTCTGTCATTTATTCTGGCTTTGTCCGGGTTGGATTCGGAGCAGAAAATCTCCCTGGCCACTGTGCTCAGTGCAGCCAGCACTGGTGTAAAGCAGGTACAGTATGTGAGCCTTGATGAAGGATGCTAGGTGGAAGGGCCCTCGTGCGTCCTACGTGGGCAGCGCCAGGGATCACCGCAGCAGGCAGGCAGAGCGGCAGCTGCACCTGTCACAGAGCCTCACCTGCAGGGTCCAGGCAGGCAGCACCAGGAAGTGGAAGCGATACGGAGCCACAGTTTGGGTTAACTTAACATCATCGTCGTGGCCCCATTTAGTGCCACGGCATCATGAGCCCACAGGGAGACCCTTCTAGCAAAATCAACACTCAGACAGGGAGTGGTGCAGGGTCTGAAGCCTGGGTTTGTGTTGTTTATACCACTCTCTTATACGAGGGATTTAAATAGGGGCTGACACTTGATTAAATTAGGCTTGTGGTTCTCAAATTTAGTGCTGCGGGATCATTGGGGGGGGCTTTTTGTTCCAGACAAAATGTTAATTAAGCTTTATTGATTAATCCCAACACTTGTTTTATTTTTACTTTTGATATTTGCACAGCACAAACTAATTTTAGTAGATTATTTAAGTATATAGTAACTGCATGGCCAATTTATTCTAGTTAAGTTGAATGGAACTTTAACCATAGCTTGACGTTGCTAAATGAACCGAAGCAAAGCAACACAATTACTTTCATTCACGTTTGTAAAAACTCCTAAAGGAGCTGTCATTTATAATCACTCGAAAATCAGAATCAGAATCGTAAAATACTCCTAAAGGAGCTGTCATTTATAATCACTCGAAAATCAGAATCGTAACAGCTTGCAGAAACATCATTATGATTTTGATAGTAAAAATGACAGAATATAATGTGGTCCCTACTATGGTTTGCATAATGCTGGATTAGACTGATAGGATGAGAGAGAGAGAGAAAAAACCTGGTTTCATCACATTTTCAGCATGAAAGGAATATCAAACTAAAAAAAAAACAAATCCACCCCCCACACACACAGATACATTAAAGCTGGAAAAGTAGGAGACAGGCAAGAACATCTGGTTGCACCACATAACCATTTGGATGTTCACACTTATTAATCCATCCATCCATATTCAAACCACTTGTCTGGTACAAGGTTACATGGATCCAGGAGCCTACAGTATATCCCAGGCAGGAACCCCAGGTGAGATGCAGCCCATTTGCAGGGAGAGCAGAGTTCTCCGAGGAACCCCACGGAACCCCATAGAACACGGAGTGCACCCTGTACTCCAGTCTTTCTCCTCCTCCCTTTTTTCCTAACAGAATCCCATGCTGTCAATCCTCCTACCTTTCACAGAATTCTGCATGACACCAATCCATCAATTCATACAAATAGAGAGAAAGTAACGGGGAAGGATGCCAATGACTGGGGACTGAAAAAACCAGTTAGATAAAATTAGACTTTCAATTCAGGCAATGTGTGCCTACAAAACCTAAAAGAATCGCTGAATAAAAACAGTGATATTGTTGGGGCCAAACCCTGATGAAAGATCGCTTTAATTCTGGTTGTCAGAGTGGCAGATATCACATGTGCTTTACAGATCATTTAAAATACCATATGGGGACATTTTGGCTTTTGTTGGTAGATTTTATAGTTATGGTGATTTTCTTTTATCTAGAAATGTATCCATGATTTAAAATAAATCCGAGACTAAGTCTTCCATACATGCCTGATCTAAACTGGACCTTTGAATAGGTTTCATCCCATAGGTACTGTTCACCTCCTGACAAACTCATTTTAAAGCAACATATATTTAAGTTATTTCAGCAAATGTAACACAATTCTTCTCAGGTATTGTAAACAGTAAATATACAGTGGAAATAAAACTTTTATTTCTGAAACCATGCACAACTATAGAAACTAGTATGACTATAAACTTGATGTTTTGGAACTGAAATCCAGATCATCATCTTCCTTGGTTTCTTCTTTAATCCAATTCCTTGACTTATTGGTCACCAGAAGAGTGGTGTACAAGTTTCCATTCATGTTCCAAAAAGATGACTGTTCCAATGTGTGTCTCTTACATATTGGTCAACCCTCTTGCAGTAACCAATCTTTTTTTAAGCCTATTCACTTGAACCTTTACTCAAATGTAATAGATGATTGTTATTATCATAATACTACTTTTAATTAATGTCTTTGCCTGAGTTGCAGGTTTCTTTACCCCAGCATAACCCTGCACCATCGGATCACATTATTATAGCACAGAACATTAGCGTAAAAAAAATGCCCCCAAGCGGAGTGACCCAGTGGATGCTACAGCACAATTCTTGAAAATTAGAAATTCAAATAGCATTCTGCTAGATACAGGGTGTTACACAATGCCTGACCAACCCTAAATTTCTCTTTAAGACGTTTGATACAAGGGAACCCATTAGCAAACGACCATGAATTATAAATGATTACTTTCTTTAGTGGAAAGCAGTTGAAGATCAGATAAGATGAAAGGTTCTTACAGCAACTGACAGGTCTTCAGTGCATCCAGTGTTCATTTCTCGGGCTTTGCAGAAAATCATTTCTTAAGTTGCACCAAGTGAACTGGCAACATTAGTTCTACGCCGTCCACTTATTGCCATGATCCCATGATCCCAGCCCTACAAAGGAAACTCCCTCCATTATTCCTGTTTGAAACCCATCCATCTTCTGTCCTATGCAGGGTCACGGGGTGTCTGAAGCTTATCAAGGCAGGGAATAACTCTGGATTAGGTGCCAACCCATTGCAGGGTACGCACACATTCATACCTACGGACAGTTTGGTAACGCCAACTCACCTTGGTATGCTTTTGGACTGCAGGGAGAATCCCACGATGACACAAGTGGGGGCGTGCAAACTCCATACACATGGAGCCCCAGTCAGAGAGCAATGAGGCCACAGCACTAACCGCTGTGTTACAACGCTGCCCCACTAGAAATCCTATTCGATATTTTAAATAAGCAAATTATCAACTGTGGGTAGAGTGATGAAACCCCAGTGATCCTACAGTGGAGCAGTAGATGGATGGTGAGACAAGGGTTTAGGGAATACGCCTAGAAAATAAAGGCGGCCGTGACGGAGCTCCTGAAGCCTAATCAGAATCTGTCATATTTCTGCAGTCCTTTCATACACTCATTTTCATCTTGAAAATGTGCAACCCATCATCTCCTTACAACCCAGCCATGTGTTTCACATTTCATTCTAGGTTAAGATGACAATGTAGCATCAAGACACAAACGCTTATCAGACTAATGAATGGTTTTCTTATTTGCTGTGACAGTAGTACAGTCATTTCTTGTGCTTCAGGATTTTAAAGTACTGCTTTAAATCATAGACTGCTATTTTACTTAGGATTGACTTCAGATGTCACGTTCTGGTCTCAGTGGACTGGTTCTCTTTGAGTTTAACTCTTCATAGACAAAATGCTCTCAGTTTATTGAAGTCAGTGTCTCTCAATCCGGTCCTCAGGAACCCACAGTCAGCCCATGTTTTTGTTTTCCTCCAAGCTCCATGCCAGACTGTCCACGTTTTTCCAGGAAATGGGAAGGAGAAAAACATGGACCATCTGTGGGTCCCTTAAGACCAGATTGGTAAACATTGGGTTAAAGGCTCCTCAGGGCTCAGTGGTAGGCACACCTTTCTTCTCCTTACATGCTGCCCCTTGGACAGGTGTGGGCAATCTTATACAGAAAGAGCCAGTGGGTATGCAGGGTTTTGTTGCAACTCCTTAATTAAATTACGAATTAGAGGACCGATTGGCTGAAGTGTCAATGGGTTTGAACTGCTGACCTAAAGGTCATCCCAAAAACCTGCATACACACTGGCCCTTTGCGGATAAGACTGCCCACCTCTGCCCCTTGGAGATATTATCGATAATCACAACACACATCTATGTCATATAGTGAATCGTTTCAGCTCTCTGACTTTGAAACTTGAATAGAGGACATTAATGGGGGCGAGTGGTGACAGATGACTTCCTCCTAGTACACTCTCACCCAGAAGATACGGATATCCATCCACCAAAAGCACTCATCCTTATTCAACACAAGTGGGGAGGCACTAATCTTTATGTCTTGCAGGCTGCAACGCTACACATAAATTTTACATATATAGCACTTTGAGATAAATGGTTTTTAGATGAGAAATATATACAAATGTCAAGGCATGTCAGAAGACCTCAAAAGTAGCTGACAGGCCTCAGACCCCAGAGGGTTAAGAGGCAAGGAATTCACTCACAGAATATGACCAAAGTCAGAAAAAGCCTATGCATAGTGAAGAAATGATCACTAAAAGACCAGTTACCCCGTTCTGGCTGCCCAAATGCCCTTCTTAAAATGTTTACAAGTGGTGCAATGCAAGGCAGTAGAGGTGTCCCCTACCAAACAGTAGTTATATAGAATAATCTTCCTTCGCATATCTGGGAAATAAGCACATTATATTTAAGTCTGATATAAAGGCATACCTGATTGGATGGAAGCTGACCATTATGTTGTTTATAAGCCAATCAAAACGAAGGCTGGTTGGCGCTGCACATATTCCCTGTTCCGTGGGTTGTTTTGGGGTCTCTCGTACATGCATGTGCTGCATGTATGCTATGCTGTACAGTTTCATTATGCTGTAATCACTGCGGTTACCCAAGTCAAAGTCCCTTTACTCCACAAGCTGGGTCCGCAGACCATGACCACTCATCACCAGTTGCAGCCTTCAGAACATTTACTGTACTGTATGCAGCTGCATTCAATATTTTTCTTTCCTAGGATGGCATTTTCCAAGAACACTATTCAATCACATTACAAAATGATTTTCCATGTCCCCCAGTCCTTTCTACTTTGCTGTTTGTTTGTACTGTATTCCCATTGCCTCTGGCAAAAAATGCCACATAAATCAACCTAAATCACTTTGTAACATACTTATGTGCAAAAAGGCACTAGAAGAAAAAAAATAATGGATTAATGGCGTAAAAGGCCCTTCCAACACTCTGTCCCCAAAGGGCTTTTCTGTGCCAGTGTTTCCCATCTTAAAGCAAACCTTCCTTAAAAGGCGAGAAGCTTTTGCCATTTTGCTGACTTACTTGCAAATTAAAAACCTAGGAAGTTCAGTATTTTTGAAAAGTTCTGAATTAGATATTCAATTTGGTAACAATTTACCTAAGGCCATGTTTTTAGTAATTTATAAACACATTCATAACAAATAATAATGCATTCACTAAACACTACAAACATGGCTATAAATATTTATAAAAAGGCATAACACAGTATAGCCATGTCTATTTTGTATTATGAATGCTTTATGAAGCTCTCTCTATAATACACTATAGATACCTTTATAATACAGTAAAAGTATAATTAATGCTTATACTGACCATTATAATGCATTATGAACGTACATATATGGTGCATTTTGAGCTTCATTGGAGCTTATGAAGTATTATAATCAACACTCAGCAGTACAAAGTTGTCATGCACCAACAGCCTCTGGGATATTCTTCGGACCCCCAACAAGCGATTACAGAAAATGGATGGATCCCTTAAATCTACAAGCGCCCCCATGTTAAGCACAAAACACAACACAAAAAATGTTAATGGTTCAAACAGGCTGTTTTCCAAAACCAAAGGCCAAAATTCTGGAGTTGGGTTCAGCAAGTTCAAAAAAGATATTTGTTCACTGTTGAGCTCAGACGTGGTGGTGGGGGGGGGTGCTGTTGGAGAGCAAGAAGAACTGACTTTGCATTAACTGCGCTCATTCCCCAGCAGAGAGGGAGGAGGCCAGATTAACTCTGGCAGCCAAGTGGGGCTAAGCTAATGACCTCCAGATGGCCATATGTTATGTGACACACAGCAACACACAGACACACACGCGCACAAAAATGAGGTATTGTGGAAAATATTATTTTCCTCAGGGGGTTGGTAGTGTCATGAAGCGCCGAAGCAAAAATGCGGTGACCTACATTCGAGTGTGATTATTATACATGAAGGACAGTTTACCTAACATGGCACAGAATTTTGTACCGTCACAGCACTTTAATGAGAAACTTTGAGCAACGGTACAATGGCCGACATCTTTGTGACATCCTAGGCTATGCAATTTACCATGTGGTCAGTCATTAAGCGTCCTTGCCGCGCTAACATTCATCAGAGCAGACATGATGTATATTTTGTTGTTAATTCGGGTTGGATTTTGTGACCCTGTAGTTTGAAAGCCAACAATAAATATACAGCAGCCCACATTGGTCAGGCTAATTTATCTGGATGGTCAACATGAATGACACCCCAGAAACCACTGTCCATCATGTAATGGAGGAAGGAGTGGGTCCCAGACAGGGCAAACGAGGGGCTGTGGATTTGGACAACAGGATGAGAATCTCAGCCACTGCTCTTCTTGAGGGAAGCTGAACCAAGACCAGCTGGACCCCAGAAAAGTGACCGAGACACATAAACTTCACTGATCCCCAAGGAGAAATGAAGAACCAGCCAACTCATAACACTTCCGGAAGAGTCTCTCATTCCCAAAAGGCTTTTGGTTGAGATATGCATCCGTGGTGATTATACGTTCCGTAGTGTCTGGTTAAAAGAAAGCTTTTTACACTTTTTCCTCTGAGATTCTTTTTAGCAATGCTGTAAACTAAGAGATCTGCTTTGTCATGCCAACCACTATGAGAAAGACCATAGTTTTTGATTCCACATAAGGCAGCCAACACACACACGTGAAATTTAAAGAAACACACATAAAAATATATATAGCACTGGCTGTTTTATTATTCTTCAGTGCTCCCCAGTTCCACATTGACATTATGGGTCAGCGATGCCCCACTGTCCAAAATGACCATCTTCTACACAGGTAAGCAATCATCAACACTCAATCAATCCTCCCTCACAATGCCTGCATCTTAAGGTAGCATCCATCCAAGATGGAAAACATCTACTTCACGCCATACTGGGCATTTCCCAATACAGATGCTCCTCTACTTACGAATGAGTTACGTTCTGAGTGGCTGTTCGTAACTTGAAATGTTCGGAAGTCGTTATTCAACATCATTTTAAGGGTATACGCAAGTACAAAGAACTGGGATGCCGGGAGTACGCACGTTGCGCTGCCGTGCGGCGGGAGTAGCGGCCAGAAGTCGTACCAGGCGGATTTGTCACACAGAAAAAAAAAAAGATGTTGCGGACAGGAAACGGGAACCGAATGAGCACAATTTGGATTTACAGTTCTCTTCCTTCGTATGTCTGAAAGTTCGTAAGTTGAAAGTTTGTAAGTAGAGGAGCGTCTATAGTAACAAATAGATCCTGAACAATGTCGTAAGTCATTGGTTATCCTTATATGTTACTTGATCTCATTATTGAGAGCAGTGGGTTTCAGGAAACAGACACCTTGTTCACGTTTATTAAAATATAGGCAGGCGCAGAAAGGCTAGAAGATAAACATAAGAAACAAGTTCCAAGGCTGCTAGACAATCCTGTCATTCGAAATACTTCATTCTCAAATTACTCAGTACCACTTTCTGCAGTCTGGGCTGCAATAACAGTAACCTGTCCTGGAAAGCAAGGGGTTAAAAAGGATCACGCAAGATAGATTCATTGTTAACCTGAGGGACACAAATATTTATACAGTGCCGCAGTTAGGCCACTTAATGCCACCAGTTTTGCTGAACTGCACACCTCCTAACAGAAAGCTGGAGCAGCTTAAAGGTACAAGTTGAAATATTTAAACTCTAATAAATATTTAATACTCTATATAATACATAAGGCCGGGGCCAGTTCCAGTCCCACAACTTTGCAGGTTTGAGGCTAAAGTCTGACACACTGGTTCTCACCACTACTTAAAACCTTCTGGAAATCTTTACACAAGGAAGACACCAGTGATGGTTGTGCTTCCTCAGAGGTTCGGACGCATTCTGGCTTTGGAATAGCACAATGCCATTCGGAGCACTGAGAATGTTCTAAGCCTTTTACCGAGTTATGCAGATAGGAAAAAAAATAAACGTCTTCCTCTGTCACATCTAACCATGTGATTTGCGATGTCTTATCACTGAGCTTCGTGATGTCTTTTCTTCAGCCTTGTACAGTTTTCAAAAGTGCAAGCCTAAATATCAGGAAACAATTTCCAAGATTTCTTATGAGCAAAATTTGCTTCGGCCATTTATAGCATAATAAAGAACTCTTTAAACACCATGTGCCCGATCGCAAAAGTCACCGAGATAATAAATATGAATGTGTCTTCACATACAGTCACTCGCTTTGCTGTATCATACATTTCACAGTAATATCAATGAACATTTAATAGTCATTTAAGCGAAACGGCATCTATATGTAAAGAGAGTACAAATTATTTCTAATATACGGATACTGCGGCACAGGCGTCCCATCAAACAGATGGCAGTACGGACAGCCCTACTGCCCATAAACTGGTGATACAAATGAAAACCTCGCAACTAATTTTAAAACTACACATGTATAATATCCAATGACTCGTGAGTTTCTTTGTTGCCGAAGTTCTGATGATGGGATTAGATTCATAGCATTTCTTACCATGTTTTTACAGTGTCCGAAATACACTTTATGGTTAAGATACATCTACACTTTCGCTGCCTTTTGTTTGTGCTTCTTAAAATGTAAACTTTCAAAACAGACTCCTGCTTAGAGAGTCCTATACCAACACAGCTACAGGTACCTCAAATCTTGCTTTTATCTAAAAAACAGTGATGATTTTTCTGTAACTTTTTCTTCCGCTAGGATCAAACAAGAATACAGCACTTAGTAATGAGGAGCTTAATGTCTTCTGACTTTTGAACTCTTATGCTCACTCCTGAGCCCTCAGATTTTCTCCCTGTATATCCCAGATGAAAATCATCATTCTTGGAATGACACAGAAAAGTTGGCCAATGCATAATATTACCTCTAGGTTACATTTTTCTGAAGTTCTGCTGTCCAAGTAGAACTCAGACACACAAACCAGTAGGGCTTTTACGTGTCTTGCTACACTGGCTACCTGTCAACTGTAACTTTAGAGCGGAATATAACATGAGCACTACTCACTATTAAAGTCTGAAACGAACACCTGCCAAAGTATTTCAGAAATCTTCCGGACTCTCCTTCCCAATTACTTCATGCAGAAGTTGCAGTCCAAAAAAATCTACACCAAGGACTTCTCTTACAGAGCTCTGGTGTTATGGTATACTTTGCTCTATCACATCTAGGATTTAAGTCTGTGTATTCAAGCAATGCATTAAAATGTGACGCATGGACCTTAAACACAAAGTGGCCTGGAGGCTGTCACACTGACACTGTATGGGATCACTGGTATTTGCGGTTGGAAAATGAATGAATGAATGAATGAATGAATGCATTGGTGTCCGTATGGTTATATCCATTCCCTGCCATAGTGTACTCAAC
>JAABNX020000046.1:12363855-12384501 GCA_015163995.2 Mormyrus lacerda | reverse complement strand
TCTGATGAGCCACACCTGCTCCTGCTATTTACCTGAGAACTAGTGTGGCTCATCAGAAGCCAGGTAGGATAGAAAACTTACTGGATAGTAGCTCTCCTGGACCGGAGTTGGAGACCCCTGGTGTAGACAGACTGAAAGGAGGGTGCAGATGCACAGGATCAACAACTGTTTTTGGATTAAGGGGTAGAATTTCACGACTACCACCATCAAACATTCTACCTTTTGTTCCAATATCAGTTTCAGAATTTGTGAAAAACTGAGTTGGAGGTGAAGGTGCCATCCATAGCGCACTGCAGATACCGATAGCTGGTGTAGCCATTTTCCTTTTCAGAGTTGATCCTGCCCAATCCCCTGTCTTTAGAGCTTATCCTGTGGACCTTTATGGTGAAAGGGTGCAGCAATAAAGGGATCCACAGCAACACCCTCTGTAGTCCATGAGGGCAAAGGACCTGCAGGGCTTGGCCCCATGGCACCCAATCTGGCCCCAGAGGGCATTGGATGTTGGACCCCCATCAGTGACTGGGGTAGTGGGGCCTCGAAATGCCGAGAATACTTGGCCAAGGCTTGTGGACATATGGAGTGGGAAGGTGCTTGGCCCAGGTAGGCTTGCTCATGACCTGGGAGGAGGACAGCAGAACGTACTGGGTGCTGTACGCACGGCTGGGAGTGCTGCTGCAAGCCTCTGGCCGTCTCCTTCCTCCTGCCAAAAGGGGCCTGTAGGAAGATGTCTGGCTCCTGAGTTGGGACAGGGTGCCGTGGGAAGGGTGCTTTGGCAAACACGTCACTACCCTCCTCCTGTCCAGTTCCATAGGGGGCGTTTGAGAAGATGTTAGGTGGAGTGTGATGCTTCCTGCCTGGTTGGGGAAGCAAGAGGTGAGGGGAGAAATGCTGCTGGTGCTGGGGGAGTAAAGAGGGCTGGTAGAACTGGTGGTCTGGTTCCTGCTCAACTTCTGGGACTTGGTCCTCTTCATCCTCGGAATCTAGTAGCAATGGCCTGGAGCCGCTGGAGTCCAGAGCTACTCCTTCATCGACTTGCTCTTCATCCTCCTCTTCCTCACTTGAGTGCAAACAGCCCTGGTCTATGCTGTCAATATCTCCAGGCACCTCACTTCCTCCTTCACAAAACAAACTATAGCCATTGGTCTGCCTCTGGAGTTCTGGGGAGTAAAGAAGAGATGATTGTGAGAGGGTTTAATGTTCAGATGAAATACAGTTTAACACACAACCCCCCCCACACTCAAAACGGCAAACCCCAAAAAGCACACAAGTGGAATCACTGGAACAAATCCTCTCAGCACGTCAGGTCATGTGACACGGCAGCACTCATATTTCTCATGAAACAAGGAGGAAAAGTACTTGTATGAAAATGCACAATCCCATACCAGCTCTCAACAGAAGTATACTTGCCAACGCTCTGTAGACAATCACATACTATGTACAATAGCTACAACCATGAGTAACTCACTTCAAACAACTACAACAGACTAGTAGCCTTGTTTCCACACATTTCTTCTGTCAGTCCACAGTATGTTTCCCACAAAGTTAAGCACATCTATAACCCATTACTTCCTTCTGCTCTACAAAGATGGCTTCTGGCTCTGGATTAATCTGACTGAAGATCATCAGTCAGAAGGGATGACCATTTCCAAAGGTCTTCTAGGTCTTTGATTTTTCTTTTCCTGAGTGCAAAACGATTCAAGCTACAGAAACATGGGCGAAACACAGAGGTGGACTTCATTTTTAGAACGGTGACCTCGTGGAAACAAGGAAGGCTGAGGGGACTGTCCAGGTCCCCTCAGAGTCTGTGAGACAAACACAGTGGGAGGGAGGAGAGAGGGGGAGTGAGAGCAGAGCAGAGCAGAGCATAGGAGAGGCAGAGGCAACCTTACCTGGACAGTGATGTGAGCAGAGGTTAGCCAGCATCTCCAGGAAGGCAGGGTTAGTAGCAGCTTGCTAGGACAGAGCCCACAGTCAACCACAGTGTGGGGTGGAGAGATAGTCGGCTAGTGGCTGCGTGTGCGTGTGTCTCTCTCTATTCAGGTTTATGGTGAGAAATGCAATAAAGCGCCCAGCAGAGATGAGCCTTTCCCCATAGGAGATACCGCAACGGCCTTCCTGAAATTTCACAGTGCCACAGGTAAAGCTCTGCCCGCCGCGGTAAGCTGGAGGACTTATTACGAACTATATTCACCGGTTTTTAATATTTGCCGGAGTGAGGAAGCAAACTGCATGCAAAGTGGGAATGGAGGAGTATTTATTCTCTGCAGAGTTAGCGGTATCGTTGTGGGACTCCGCTGAATATGGGAACCGAAATGAGTCATAGGAACTGCGGAGATCGTTAATTATATCGTGGAGCTGTGAAGGGGGCAGACGGCCTGACCGGGGGCCAAGCGACTGCAGCAGCTGCGGGAGCAAGTGTGGCTGCAGAAAGAGCAGCTGGCTACTTGGGGCACAGGACACCGGCCGGTGGGGGTCATTCGCCACGAAAACTTCTGCCTGAATACAGGTGTCTCAAATGCCGGAGATTTCCGCGTATAAAACTCGTCTGCATTATCAAATACTATTTTTCTCTTTTTGGGATACTTTTAAACCTGCGCCTGAAACAAAGGAAAACATAAGATGCAAAATCACCACAGGATTTAGCTTCAATCATGTGTAGATTGTTACGTCCATCTTGTGACGTATGACCGCTGCCGATTATAACTCCATAGGTTTCATAAAAGACTAAACAGAAGCGACAGCATGACAGCAAGATGATCCAGAAGACTATTGATTCAGGGTGCATTTGTACCCAAAGTTAAAAACCAGCGAAAAAAACCCAGTACACTTATATCACATTCACATATTTATTTAAATCCCCTCTCATTTTTCCATTTCATAAAAATAGAAGGTACACATCGAAATATAACTACTCCAGCCCAGAAATGGGCATTTGCTGCAAAGCCGCTTTTGGTGCACTTTCATGTATTTAGGTACCACCCCCACCCATCCAAAACACACAATGGCTACAGAAGTTTTTGCACAGCAACACAGGTAAAACACTACTGGCAAGGCTAGACCTCCAATAAATACAGCACTGTGGTGTCTAAGAATAGGGTTAAGCTCTGAGATTGCATAGGTTAGCTACACGGGAAAATAAATCAACTCTACTACAGGGTAAACCGAAAAAATGGATGGACAGGTCTCAGAACACATTAGAAATCCTGAGGAAAAAAAAAAAACAGCTTTACAGTCAATAGCGTAAATTTCCCCAAAATTCTAACCAATCAAATTTTACCACATTAATGAAACGTAATATTTTTTGCAAAATTGAATCTGAGCTTAGCGATATGGAGCCATACTATCAGAACATGAATTTACTGTGCGGAAATGCAAATCTGAGCAAATAAAGGTGGCTGGAAATATCAATTGTTCCACTTAGACTGCAAAGGTCCAAATGACTTCTGTACTCTGCCATAAGCCCAATCATAGTGCTTCAAATGTGCCTGCTGTGAAGGAATAAACGATGACTTAATCACTGTACACAGAACACAAACATCTGTCAATCATTTAGAGAAAATGCGTCTCTGCTTAAAAGGCTGAACTTGGGGGGGGTGGGGGAGCTACAAAATATCTGCCCCAAATCTGAGAAACAAAGGGTGGGGAGAGAGATCAGGAAGAAACTACCGTCATGAGCCCTGGATTGAGGGCGGGGCAACTGCATGCTTCTGAATACCCACCTCTGAAAGCCGATATCATAATGTTTCACTAAAACTTTGAATTTCAAAGAAGATGACTTCAGTTTATTGATGTGACCGCAAGAACATCTGAATTGCAGTTTTACTGATGCAATAAAGACAGCATGAGGGTGAACATATACAATTACAGCCGCCCTTACAGATTTGCAAATTTGAATTCGCGGTTTAGTTAATGGTGACTTGGCCTTGAGCAATTAAAACGGGAATATTTTTGGAGCATGCCGAAAAATTGCAGTAACTCACAAAAGACACGCAAGCCAAAAAATTATAAATATTGAGAATGATTTTGATTACATAAGATCATACGATATATATAAATGCTAATGTTTAATATGTGTTAGTGTAAGTGCATATTAAATTTAATTTACAAGTTATTTTTGGTATTAAAAAACAGGAATCTATGCATCTTGGCTTGGGTTCGCCACGTATCTTCGTCTCGACAGTCAGCCTCATTCATGATTGTGCAATCTTGCATTTCTTGTATTAACTTTTAAACTTTTCAACACCATTAATTTTGGATTTTTATGGGCCAAAGTTTTGTTTGCAAATTGTTACATTAGTGGGGGGGGGATCTTCCACCCCTAAACCCACACAGACGTGAAATGGGTTTTACTGCAAAATGAACGAAAAAGAAAAATGACTGCATACTATCCTGATACAAACTCACAGACGCATCTGCGAAATCCTGAACAGCAACAGCCAAATGTAACAAAACCACAACTGAACTCGGGAGGTAAATCCAAACAAATATAATCACAATACCAGAATGACCTGGAGTCTGACCGCAACTTACAGGCAATAAACAAACCCAGCAACAGCAGCTCTTCGATTCCCCTCCACATATCAAAGAAAGAGGGTAAATGCCCCGAATGTGTTTTCATTTTCTGGTCCCCTTTAATCATGTTAGGTAGGCCTAGACCCACAGGCAGTGACAAAACTGTGGGGTTGCATTTGGGAGTCGTGCAAATCATCCCTATGAACAGCAAGACTCGCTAAGCAATAACAGAGCTACCGTGTAATCCACACACGGCTTCGTCACTCCTTCGGTGGACGGGAGAGCGCCACGAGAGCAGAAGAGCTGCCGTCACCCCCAGGAATGCCTCAGGGCAACGCCGATGGCAATGGGAAATGAACAGTGTGCGATGGGTGTCTGCCATCTACGCACTTTCCTCAAGATTACAGCATGCCGCCTCTGTGTCTCTCACACGTCCATGCTGTGGAGGTAAGGGTGTAGATATGAGCATGAAAGCAGTCCTTCATTTGGGATGTGATGGTTATAAACTTAAGTTTCTGTCATCATTCCAAGATATTCTCGATCAGAGATTCGGGGGAGAAATTGCCTCGCCTGCATCCCTCCCAAGCAGAGCAATTAAAATCGAATGAAATAAAAAAATAATCTGAACCTTGAAGCATCAGTATAACACCCGCGCACCCCCCACCCTGTGTGTGCTGACCAGTTCCCCTGTGAAGCCCTCTCTAGGCCCTTGACCTCATCACCCCTCCGTCCCCATATTCAGCGCCATCAGACGGAGGCTGCAAGAGCCATATCTGCAGCTCTGCGGTCAGGCGTGCATGAAAACGGCCTGATATCTGCAAACTGCACACCACTGACACAGTCGGCACTCTAGGCTAAGCTGGAAATGATAAACGGCTTAATGTCATTTTCTTATACTTAAAAATGTTATTAAATTATTGGGGAAAAACAAGCTTGTCCCATCAATCCCAGATAAGATATACTTAGAGCACACCCAACAGCAAAGGGGTGGACGTTAACATAAAAATCACATTTTTGCCCATGTGTCTCTCTGTGTTCCTCAGACAATGAGGAATAAAGTTATCTTCAGAGAAACAAAATGAGAAGAAATAAAATGGACACTAGAACATCACGCTTGCAAGTACAATTGTGGAAAGAACACAGATTTATAAAGAATTCTTTAAACTATAATATATGTGTAACTGCAATGAGAATATTCTAAATTTATATTCATGATATTCATTTTATAGCACACTATAGTCACATTTATTCTTACAATGATAAAGATTTTTGTAATATTTTCAACACTTTTATAATCACACTACTTATCAGCGGCTTTGCACATAGGGGCTACAGAGCATGTGATCACATGGTGAGAAACTTCAGTCTGATGGCAGTTTAACAATATACACTGTTCAGGTCAAACGCACAAGCACAGAGAGCGTAACTGCACACTGGCTTTGGACAGCAATGGATAGTATGGATGAAGTGGCATTTCAGTCTGTAAGGAATGAATGAATGAAACAGGACGAAAAAGTTAGAAAAAAGAAAGTGCCCCCTAGAATATTCTAGTCAGACGTCACACCAAGCCCAACAATGTGATCCTCCCAGTCACCATGTCAACTCCCTAGTCCTTCATCATAACGGTTAAAAGTTTGGCCCCAGGCCTGCTGCCGAGGGCACAACAAAAAAAAAGATTTTTTCAGAGAGGTAGCCAATCAGATTATAGAGGAGGTTGGTACAACCAGCTAGAGGAGGCGGGACAAACCAATCAAGATGTCTTGGTCCTGCCTCCTGTAGTTGCTTGACCTACCTCCACTACAATCTAATTGGTTCTCTCTCTCTGAACCAATAATTTTTTATTCTGCCCTCAGAACAATTTTGTCTGACTGGCTGGTCCCCTGTACTCTTCCTAAAGAAAACTGCTTAAAATCCCCTGAAAGTTTCTGCCAACAGCATGAGCAAAAGCTCAGACTATTGCCAAGTGCAAGGCATTGATGATGATGGCGGGGGTGAGGCCAGAGCCCAGTGTGGGCATGCGGGACTGAGCAATACTGCTCTCATTTATCATTAGTACAGCATGCGCCTTGTGCTTATGGGTAAATTTACAGGAGAAGCCCTGCCGGGTTTAGACAGAAAAACACACACACAGACTATTTCTTTAAATCACTAAAAGAAAACAAACCTACCTACATTTCTATTTAACAGAGCACAAAGAGTTTTGGAGTGACTATTTATTCCCTACTATTTATTAACTGCACAAACTCGAGTTACAGTCCCCGTTTAACACCCACAAATAAGCAGCTACCATGGTGATATGCTAATGATGCAGCCTCCCTTTCTGCCGGCGCTCTGGTCTAAAACACCTATCCTTGTAGGAGTGGTAAGAGGCCCGAAGGCATCACATGCTGCCCGGACACGAGTATTTACAGGAGGGTGATCAGAGGGAGGCCATGAGGGACAAGTGAGACACGGAACAAGGCGGAGAACGGAGGGAATTCACCAGCTGTGCTAAATCAGATCAATCTCTAAATACCGCAAGGGTACAAAAGACTGAGGCGCGGCAGTGACCCAACAGCATCGCGCATCATTCTGCTCCTGTGCGTTTGCGGTGCTGAGCGACACCGGAACAGAAACCCCTGGGAGCACTTAAGGTGCCAGACAAACAGCATTCAAGCACTTCTGACGCAAAACAAAAATGCCACCGGGGGAAACGAGAACGGACTCCGAGAACGTCGGTGAGGCCGCGGCGGCAACAGGGCTGGGCTGATGGCGCTGGGCCGTGGACTGTTTGGGGTGATGTGAGTGTAAGGAGGAATGGGGATACATGGAGGGAAACAGGGGACCAGTCCTTATGGATGATGGTTAAGTGATTATCAGGGAGAGAGAGAGTGAAATCAGCCAAATATTTCAGGGATTGAGTCAGTGGTTTGAGAGGTGGGGAGGGACTGCGGTAAAATTCTTACATGACCAACTTCTACCCCAATTTTGCCAAATGCTTTTCCTCCCTGCCCCACCCCCCCACCCCCCTCTACAGGTCGATGAGCTGATCCACCAGTAGGAGTGAGCGGGCCAGGCTGGGGAGGCTGGACTCTGAGCTGCCGCTGTTGTTGCGTGAATGACCACCTGAAACGTGCCAAAGAAGGGGGAGGGAGGGAGGAAGAGGAAAAGAAAGAGAGAGTGAGAGAGTGAGAGAGAGAGAGAGAGAGAGGGGGGGGGGGGAAGAAAGGTAGAGGGAGGGAGAGAGAGAGAGAGGGATACAGGACAAAGGAGGAGGAGGTGAAGTGCAGCAGTCAGAAAGTAGTAAAGGACGGGGGGTAGGATGAGAAAAAGGGGAGAAAGAAAATAAGTAGGAGTTACCCCCCTCCCCGGAAGATTTAAGGGAGAGTTCTTTGGGAAACGGAGACTAAGTTACTACAGCAAACCTGAGGTGGCACAGTGGGCATTAACCAATATGATGACAGGAAGTTAAGTGCGGTCCTGTAGTGTGCAAGGCATGCTGGGAATGAAGATGGAAATGAGGAGGCTCCTCTACCGCGGAGTCAGAGCTGCGGCGGTCGCTCTCTTGGCAGGGTGGAGCCGAGGCCCGACAGCACGCCGATCGACCGCTTACTGGCGCCAAGCGGCGGCTCACAGCTGGAGGAAGGGGGGGGGGGCGCTGGCCGCGCAAGGTAAGAGGCCAGGGCCGCGTGATTCCAGGCCCGCCCCCACATTGATGCCTAACTGCTAGCCTTACCTTGGTTGGAGGTTTTGGAGATGAGCACGGGGATGGGGTCAAACTCGTCCTCAGTGCTTTTCTCCACACACCCGGGCCGCTGGAAGCCTGACATGAGGCAGGAAGCATCTTCAGTGGCAGAGGAGGGAGGGGTGTTAATGCAGTACAGGAATACAAACAGCCAAGGGGGTCAAAGCTGCTGTTTACTTCTGGGCTACGACCAAGATATTAACCAAAAATGGAAAAAGCGGTAAGATACTCCAGTAGCTCATGCACAGAACGCTGGACCAAAGGGCTGGAAAGGCAGGGATGATGTTGTGCGTTACAGAAGTCACAGCAGACTGACTCGGACAGGTCTTGGTTGGATGGAGAAGTCTAATGTAAATGGTGGGGGGTGGGGGGGGGGGGGGTTCTTTACCCGCAAGGGGCTGGCTGACACCATGGGATGTGGGTGCAAACTCATCCAGACAGGAGGCAGAGCCAGAAGGGGGTGTGGAAGCAGGAGGGAGTCCCGTGTTGGAAGAGTGGGACAGCAAGCTGCCCAAAAGAGCATCTTCACCAGTCAGAGTGTCTGGAACAAAGGAGGCGAGTGTGGAGAGAAGGTGAAGGAATGAGGTTCAATCAGAAAACAAGGTAATAAGACTGTGGAGAAAGCAATAATAATGGCCGTCTCCACAAAGCGATATTTTTCCCATTTATGCAGACACATTCAACTGGAGAAATTTAAGTTAAACTTCATTCAAAAGTACAAAAGCAGTGCCCTCTCAGCCTTGATCCTTCAGACCAGAGAGAATTGTCCTTAACCTTAACTAAACATGAAGCCATTTCATGATGCATTGGCTGTTTTATACTTGAGTTACCCCAAATACAAAGTGCTAACCACCAAGGAAGCCCCTCCCACCCCTGAAAAGGGTTATTCCCAGAGCGGTCCAGCAATATACAAAACTACTTTTGCCAGCTTAACATCAGAGCACATGGAACACAGGAAGTGAAGATTGTCTGTCTGCAGTAAGATCAGCGGCTCGTGACGGCAGTTTGCTTGGCTGTGTTAGCTGGTGCAGGTAGACCGCAGGTGATCGTGGATTTGACCTTCAGAGTCCAGGGACAGCATCTGCTAACCTTTACTGTAGGATTACACACTGAAAACTGAAACCCTGACCTAAGGGAAGTTTAAACTTGTTGCCATATTTAATGAAAACTGAAAATGTATCTCTGCGAGTCATGAGTAGCCTATGGGGTGGGGACCAGAGGGCGCCTTCAACATGGAAGTAAAAAATAAAACTGCTGGTCTAGCGAAAAGTAGACGAAGCCATAATGTCACACCAAGCCTGTTGCTACAAAAAAAGGGCCCCAGTGCTCCAGAGACACCTCAATCAGTCCTGTAATGCAGTGCTTCTCAAATGGGGGTACGCAAACCCCTGGGGGCACGTAAGATTTAAATATATATTTTAAAAAATAGCATCCATGCAAAAAACCTTTAAAAAAATAGTTTAATAAATGTTTCAATAAAACGTAAGTGTAACTGTCACAGCGCTGACCAGGGAAGCAGGAGCCGGGAGACTTAAGATCGGGGAAAATACAGGGTTTAATGGGAGCGGACAGGAAGGAACAGCCAGCAACGCAGATTGACACTACAATGACCGGACTGGGGAAACAAACTGAAATGCGGATTAAATACACTGAACTAATGACAGCAACAGGAAATAGCCGGTGAACACGGGGAATCCACACGGGGTAGATGAGGGGGTGTGGCACACGGAAGGAGCGGACGAGGGGGTTCATAAACAAATTTTATATTCAATGGCGTATTCAATTTCATTATCCTATGAAACCCAGAGCCACAATGCATCACCTGTCAATCCCTGCCGCCTTGAAAACTCTAACAATGGAGACGTGGTTGAAGCGTAGCAGCGATGCCGCTGAAAACGCGGGTCACGTACCAAAAGGTGAAACCAGAATCAGAAAAATTCTGTCAGTATTTAGAGGAATATGTTTTAATGGGATTTACGTCCACGGGTTACAGTCCACCCAAGCCACTGTGTTTTTTCTGTGGGGAGAAACTAGCCAACATGAAGCCCGCGGATCTTCAGTGGCATCTCAAGACAAAACACGCATGTCATGTCGGTAAGCCACCTGAGTTTGTTTAAGAGGAAACTTGACACCTCCCTGACACCAAGATTGATAAAAATCTTCAGTGAAGCACGAGCCCAAGTTTCTCACTAAAATGTAAGTGCAATGCAACAATGCAGTCTTCAGTGTTGACAGTTTGTAACTTTATCAGCATTTATTTTAAGATAAATATTTTTTCATTTTTTGCCAATCTTATTTAAAATTGTTGATCATTTCTTTTTTGTGAAGGAATGTATCTATAATTAACTTCATGTTCAGATCTTTATCATCCTAAAAGAGGACACTAAGTTGATTATTTTTATGAGCACAATGTGCAAATCTTTATTTATAATTAAGTTCATCATTTAAGTCTTTACTAATTTATTAATATGTTTTTTTCCCAAATAGTTCAAGAGAGCACTACAAATGAGCGATGTTTTGCACATTGATGGCGTTTTAAATGTTTTGCTGATGTTTTTTTTTTCTTCAAATGTGAACTGACAGACAGAGTTTAATAAATCAGACACTGATGGCACAGTGATGTGTTGTTTTTTCAACCAAAAATGCTTTGCGCTGCTTAGGGGGTACTTGGCTGAAATATATCTCACAGGGGGTACATCACTGAAAAAAGGTTGAGAACCACTGCTCTAATGCCATAAGATTCCAGACAGACAACGCGAATCTCCCTTCATATTAACTAAGGGACCCCAAGAAAACGGGCCAGACAGTGGACTGACACAGAAGGACGAGGGCCATAAGCCAGCCATGGGCAGGGATGGGCAGGGCCGGCACAGGGGAAGCGCTGACCTGGCAGGGCTGCAGATGCAGGCTCTGGCTGCGGCCGGGGGGCCTCCAGGCCAGGGATCAGCGAGTCCATGCACACGTCCGGCTTGCCTGAAAAAGAGCGCGACTCGTGACCGCAAGTAAAGGAAACGCTCCTCTCGGGTGACAACCTTATCATATGCTGGAGCCCAGACACAGTACGGCGATGGAATGTGCCGTTACTGAAACAAACAGGAAGAGTTTATCACTTTATTCACTGAAGATCCCAGTTTATAAGTTTAAAACGGTTTCTCTTGTTTTGATAGTGTACATATGTAATTTTAGATCTTCATAGCCATTCATAAACTATTTTGATGTTCAGTGAATATTTGTGCAAAGTGATATTTGTGAAGCGCTGAAGCGAAAAATGGGAGACGGCAAGCAAACGGGTGAAGGGTGGGAGGGACGGGGGTGGGCTGGCGAAGCCAAGTGCCATGTGAAGCGGGAAAGAGATCATTCAGCTTCAGGAGGTCACATGTTCAGCTTCAGGAGGTCACGTGGGGATGTGCCGGCGGGGCTCGCTGATGATCTTAATCCATCACCTAATCCAGTATTTATTTTCAGTTTAACTAGCATGGTCTGTGGGGGGGGGGACGCATGCATGGTGGCGGTTACAGTCATGCCTAGCCGAAGATGAAGGAAAGTGACTGGAGACATACAACACAGTCAGGCTAACAACCTGTCAAGAGACAGAATGATCATAAGAGAGAGTGACAGCATGCTGAACGGCCATAACTCCAGCACTGGGGGAGCTGGGGGAGGGGACACAGAGGGGCCGGCCGGCGTGGGAAGGTGCCCATTATCATTACCGGGGCCTTCCGCAGGAGTGCCGAAAGGGTCAGTCAGGGGTAAAAGGTCAGGGAGCAGGAGGGACGTGTCGGGGGACCTCAGGCCCTCTATCAGCTTCTCTGTGAGGCGGCCAGAGAGGGAGGGGGAGAGAGAAGCATGGGAGGGAGGGTGTGACGGAGAGGAGGGGTGAATGGCGATGACAAGGGGGCAAGAGAGGGAGAGCGATCAGAAGCAGAGCCGGCAAGGTGGTCGGGTGTGACTGTGAGGAGGAGGCTGCAGAATGACGGGGGGCAGCTGGCCTTTCATTTATAACGCAAAGCACGTCTTTTTGCAGAAAGGAGACTGGAAAGAGGCGATATATGCAAACAAAGCAACGATCGACTTGGGGGCTCTTGTTTCATTCTGTGAGAAATTCAGTAAGGTTTCAGCTTAGGGGAAAACAAAAGTGGTGGCATCATAAAATACAAGTATCCATGCAAAGAATATTACTGTTCATCCAGCAGCACCCCATCATCATGTGTTTATATGCCAGTCTGTACAGGAGACAGCACTGCGTTAACACCCTGTAAATCCCACAGGACGATGAGACAATGTGCATTCAGAAGAACGGCCTCTACTGGTTACAAACTAGCACTGCATGCATGTAGAACAGGGAAACGATCAAGCTGAAGGTCCGGATCACTAATTCCCCTGTGTTGAAATTACACTTAAGTATATTACTGCTGTAAGTTGGCAATAATATGCTGCCTTTGCCAGGTACTGCAGCGTATGATTCCCACAAAATCACTAACTTTTCAAGTCAAGTGACTGGCAGTAACATACATAACAAAAAAGAAAATAAAAAAGCACCATCTTGCTAACCGAAGGAAACAGCCTTTTTACTTTGTTATTATGACCTAGGTTAGTTCTGCCAGACAGGATGCAGAGTACATTTCTTTTACAGTTAGTCTTGTACGTGGCAACTATACCCCCCTGAAGAGCTTCGGTCACAGGGCGTTAGTTTCAGAGATCACGGGCCATCACAGGCAGGGAATCAAGCCCGGCATGCCAGGGGTTAAACGCCAGCACGCAGAGTAACCGCCCGCCCTCTGCTTTGGTCCCAAACCCCGCTTTTCTTCTGGACCTCGGTCGAGACTGGCGCATGCAATGCTGATTGAACTCCACTCGTGCGGATAGAGGGAAAGTCGGCACCACCCAGCAGACAAGCGGCTGGACCGAAGGGAAGTGTTTGCTCAGAGAACATCTGTTAGTGCCGGCCGTGGGCGTGGAGGGCTGGCCAACAGGCATGCGTGGGGGCATCTTCGCAGCCACCTCGCTTGTCTATACTTACAGTTTGGGCGGCTGACTGGGCTCGGGGCTAGGGGGAGCTGGCGGGGATCTCAGAATATGACACAGCACAGGTGGTCCCTTGCCCCTTTCACTGGGGGAGAAAGTTCAAAGGTCATGGCTAACAGCAGGTAGCGCCCACTTTAGGACCATACCATGTCCCCACTGAGGAGGCAAAAATCACAGCGACATATCGGGCAAAACCATTAGGTGCAAATCCATAACTAAAAGACATCTGAATAATCATCCTAATGCCCCTTCATTCAACATCGTGGTGCAGACCATCCATCTATCACCCAATTCCTTATTCAATAGAGCATCACGTGGGGGTGGGGGGCTATCCCAGGCAGCATAGAGCTCAAGGCTGGGGACACTCCAGACCCCATACAATTCCAGTGCTGGACATCAATTCATCAAACTGCACGTCTTCGGACTTTGGGGGGGAAACTGGAGTAGCTAGAATCCACATCCCCCCATGATACGAGGAAAACATGCCTCCATAATTCAAACATGGCTCCGATGAACACTCAGAATGCCACAGACATGCCCCCGGTTACACGACGACTCAGCTCACCACTCAGCCTCAAACATGGAGACCGAGAGCCACTAGCAACATTGTTGCAGTATTCCATTGGGTTGAGCATTAATAACAAATCCCAAAAGAGATCTCTCCTTACGCATGGGCTCCAAACCATGTCTTTTCAAGATGAAGCAGTGCGTCATCCCATCTACAATCAGCCTTTGTGTTGACTCACCTCTGATAGCCTCTAACTGCTGCCACTTCCCGTTCTTTGGTGTTTGTCAGCCGGAGGCCCCTCTGTGAATTAGTGTGATGCGATATTCGGGACTGTACCCATTTCTCTTTCTAAAATAAGAATGACTCCCCCCCTCCAGTACACAGGATCTGCATGCAACTGGGGCACACCCAACACATTTATCAGACAGGATCCACTCCATGGGAGTGACCATTTGCTGGTCCCTGGAGATCACTCGCTGGGATCACATCCCTTCATAAAGGCTCGAAACCTCATGTGATAAAGCTTCGCGATATGAGAGATGCCTACTGTGTGCTTTGTGCGTCTCCTCCACTTACACTGAAACATTCACCTTTAGCTGGCAGATTACATCATCATAAAATGCCACATGTGGGATTAAATAGGTGCCACAATACTCAGATTCTAACTTAGAATTTCCAGCGAATTCTACAACATGGGAAAATTCCCTGCCTTTGTAACCTGAACAGCAACACGCACACGCACACACACACACACACACCATAAAGAGCGAGAGAGTGTGAGTATGAGACAAACAGAAAGTCACTCAATAGGCCCTGTACGCTCCTGTGCCTTAAAGGAACAGCAGGATAAAATTCCTACCAGGGGCAGCAGTCCGTAAGACTTTTTGTTGAAAACAAAGCAACGAACAGCAACAGAAACCAAGCGGATTTGACTGACACTAAGAAACTTGGGACAGGCCACGTTTCACATTTCCCACACACTTGACAGTTCAGAGGAGGAAAACGACGCAATGCTTTAAAAACGCTAGCAGGACTCCACCCAGGAATCACGCAGCGACATACGCAGCGACATACCCCAGACCAGAGAGCGCTCTGGGGCTAACATCTCAGCCACCCGGGCCGGGGAACCGCAAAGGTATAAGCGAAAAGGCAAGTCAGGTGTGGCTATTACCTGGGGTGTCGGAAAGGGACTGGGAGTTGAATGCGTCCGGGACAGTCAAGAGCGGCACACCCGAATCCAGACACAGAGTGTCAGAGGGTCTCTCAGCTTAGCAGGGAGACAGACAGGGACAGATGGAGGTGCGTGCAGGAGGAATGGACAGAGAGAGAGCGAGAGAGAGAGAGAGCGCAGAAGCATTTAGCACTGAAGCAGTAAAAAGAAATCTGACTACACTTTGAAAAGAAATCTGCACATTGTTTCAGCTCTACCAGCTGGATTAATGATCATGTGACGTTATGGGACACAGGATGCATCGCGATAATGTTCTCTACCACAATGCAGAGAACCTGCCCGTCAGGAGACTCTGGGACTCCCTGATGCATGCAACTCCAAAGAGGTAGTATGGGACTATTCACTGTACCACGGACTGGCTGAACATGCATTAAGCAAACGTTGAATGAAGGAGAAACAAAACGCAAATAGTGAAAGAGGGTGGGGC
Source organism: Mormyrus lacerda (assembly GCA_015163995.2). Lineage (NCBI taxonomy): Eukaryota > Metazoa > Chordata > Actinopteri > Osteoglossiformes > Mormyridae > Mormyrus > Mormyrus lacerda. Next base: position 12,369,074 of record JAABNX020000046.1, on the reverse strand, counting down.
CACTGGCAGAGGAAGTAGGGAGCCTCTGCGCCCAGAGGGCCAGGACCCAAATGGGGGCCAGTTTGGGAACTGGGGGAAACACGCAGGATCCGAAGGGGCAGCGATGGGATGGGAAGCGGAGCGGGAGGCTAGACACGACACCACAAGCCTAATATCCAGTGCCAGGAGGGCAAAGCGCATTTGTGTTCTTAAGGGAGACACTGAACTTCACAATGAACTTAAGACAGCCTCAAAAATGGATAAAAGTCTAAGACATGAAATGGTGAATCTTTAAAAATATAATGTAATTACGCAGTGGCAAACCTGAGGCCTGCTGGGAGAGACGGCATAATGAAGGAGAAGGGGGGGTGTGTCGCATGTTACCTGCAGGCTGGGTGAATGCCTTGGGGGCTGGGGCCGTCGACAGCCCAGGAATGAGGTCTCCTGCGGGGGCGCTGCCCCTCTCGGCTGCCTTGCCTATCACAAGGGCAGAAAAGCAGGACAATTACCACAGCAGTCTCACACCTAGGAGGTGGTGACACACCAATTAACCACCACTGACCCAATCAATACAGACAGGCAGCAGCACACAGCTAATGCTGCCTCTCTGGCAATTATCGGTCCAATTACGGTCCATCAAGGTGGATCCTGCCCGATCGCTCAAGCCCCTATTGAAAAGGCGGCAGATACTGCCCGTGGGGGGTCTTACTCTCAGCGAGTCTGCCAAAGTCCTTGTTGAGCAGCTCCTCGGCGGTCAGCTTGGAGAAATTATCGTCGCCAAAGGGATTCCATGCTGGCTGCTCCACAGAGTTGCAAGCAGTTGGGGGTGCCGTGGAGGCCACCGGTGCACTGGTCTCGGCAGGCTGGTACACGCTTTGCTGGGAAGAGCACGGGGAGCCCGATGGTGTCGTGCTAGCTGATCTGGTAATTGCACGCACACACAAAAACACTATCAAACTACGAAGCTGTGTTCGTTAGTAACGTCTGTGCCTTTTCTCCCTCGAACACGAGGCCACCCAGGTCTGCCGCTCACTTGGACTTGTTGAGGCTGGCCTCGGCGGCCGCGGCCTGCAGCAACTGGGTGGACTGGCTGGCGGGAACGCCGAACACGGCACTGTGGGTGACGTCGCTGAGGATGCGCCTGTGGCCCCCGCGGGCCGAAGCCTTCGGGGAAGAGGGTGGCGTCAGGGAGCCCACCTTGTGGATGCCGCGGGTAGGAGTGATGGGCTGGCCAATCAGAGAAGCAACAAGGTCGCCAAAAGGGGAAGGAGATAAAAAGACAAACTGAAGGAGACGATGATGGAGTAACAAAATGAGCAGAAACACACTAAACAAAGAGAGGGGGGAAAAATTACATCATCAAGATTACAGGAAGCCAAGACCAAGATTACAGGAAGCCAAGATCAAGATTACAGGAAGCCAAGATCAAGATTACAGGAAGCCAAGATCAAGATTACAGGAAGTCCCAACACCAGTTCAAAGAAACAAAGCTGATGATTAGCATGGTATAGACTGTCAGAAGCAGCATCAGTCGATTACAGCAGTTATCGCAATACGTACCCACCCTGAAAACAAAGGGCCACAAGCATGGGTTTCCAGGCTAAGCATATCAACTTCCTGGTATCTAAAAACTTTTTGTTCAAGAAAACAAGCCTTGTAATTTAATCCCACCAAAGTATTTTGTTGCCACAGCTTTCTACTCAAGTTCTTGTGTACCCAGGAAACAGACAAGGCAGCCATGTTGCTTCCCAGAGTGACGACACAGGACAAGCGGCCGTCTGCCCCAGGTGTGCTGCAGGGAAACACGGCTCACGACGAGTGACCCTGCAACTGGCACCTCATAAAAGACTTGGAGGTGCACAGCCCATGAGCACCTCCCCGACTATCACACAGGCCCATAAAGTGACATCCCTCAGTGCTTCTATTGCTCATCAATGATGTTGAGAAAGGACGCTGCAGCTCTCCATACGGCTTACCGGGTACACGGGACAGGGAGACATTCGGGAAAAGCAGTACTGCACAGTTCCACGGTCTGTAGAGAATGGCAGCCGAGAAGCCGCCTGGTGCTTTTGGTGCACAGAGACAGGCATCAAAATGGCACAAATAGAGGAGACTCTTCTGCACAGGAATCCCACATATCTGAGCCTCAAAGGACTTTGTTTTCCCCAATGGAACAGAGCCAGCCCCCATCGCTCTCTCAGCCAGACATGTGTTCTATCTGCATCAAAGGTCAGGCAGCAGCTGGACCAGGTAGGGCTGCCTCAGAAGGCAGGTATGCAGCCTCACAGTTATTGATGATCAGTGTGCAGCCGCAACAGAGGGAGTCGAGTTACTCAAACTGCATCAGCATGCTGTCCTGGAGGCTCATTTTACTAAGAAAGGCTGCCTGCCCATTATTCACAACTCTATGCCAATTATGGACACAGGATGCAATCTGAGCTGATTGGCTGGGTAATCGACCAATCCCCAGCTCTCCCTTTATTGCGCCAGCAAGAAAATAGCAGAATTGCTAATGTTTGATATCTTGCAATTCTGCACCGGCGAATATCTAAAAGCAAACAGTGCACTGGTCACAAACCCGGTACACACAAGCGCACAAGCAAAGCTGCAATTTAAGAGAAAAACATACACACATCCCAGAGACAAATTTTACCAAGTTGTTCGCAAACTGTTAGAATATTAAAAAATAAATGGAAGGTTTATCACAGAGCTCCAAGTCAGCAAATGGGAAAAACAGCAGGAAGGAGATAAAGCGGACATGACAATCTATCGATAACACTTACAGGATAAACATTCACTGTAAGCAGCTGGAGTGACAGCGGGCAGCAAGAAACACCAATCAACTCTCTGTTTTGCTACGAATTTGTTGGACATATTGATCACAACTGGTACGTTGTTCCATCAAACAATACAATTAGCACACCAGCTTTGCATATTTCATGCCAGCTAGACATTAGCAGTCATTAAGTTTGAGCTCTTTATACACGCATTCCTTAGCGTAACATGGGGCAGGCATGTTAGCTGATGAGCAGAGTCATTCACATCAGCACGGCCCTACAGAGACTCGTTATATAAAATGGAGCTGCACTCTCTCTCCGGGCGGGAACTCGCAGCCGAAGCCGGCGTTCCCGAGCCCCGCTCCGTGGGGCTGATGCCTGATGCCACATTTTCCTGGGGGCTTCCGCTTATGCCAACCGCTTTGTTTTGGTTCCTACTCACTGCCTTCGTTTGTCATCAGATCAAGTCAATTTTCCTGCCTTTGAGTCACATGGCTCCGTCTGCATGTCCGTCCAGAGTATGTTGCACACAGAGCCTACTGTTTATGCGCAGATACCCTGGTTTTGTTGCTATTTATAGTCAGACAGTCAGCATGTGACTGAGGTACCTTTATCTGACAGCATATGATGGTACAGCCCTATCCACAGTATCATCTCCCCGTGTGTCACTGACTTTCCAATAACCAATGAACGAACTTTGATTCTACATTTTATGAATGCTGTGATAAAACTGAATGCCCCCAAAATGATAGGAATCCACCTGTTAAATATGACATATCCCCCCCCCGCCCCCTATCCTTCGGAGAGAGGACCTCTCAGCACTCAACACAAACTTGACATAAACCGAACATGCATACTGACTGGCCGTGATAGAGCCAATCAGCTGTCACTCATCCTGGATGGCTCCACCCCCCACTGTAAAATGCTGAAGGTCAGTAGAGCTTCTTTTAGAGAAAATTTTTTAACCCGGTCCTCAGGCACCCCAGACAGTCCATCTTTTTACTCACTCCCAGCTCCCAAACTTGAGCAACAATATGGACCATCTGGGAATCTCCAAGGTCCATGCTGAGAAACACTGCTCTAGACCATTACACTGAAATGCTTTTTTAGACAAGTGCGTAGATGAAGACCATGATCCACACTAAATAGCAGGTGTCCTGCTACATTCATCAAGTGCCTCATGTCCTTTGTATCACTAGACCAGTTCATGTGCAACCAAATAAATCATAAGCACATGTGATCTAACACTGAGATCGGCATATATACTGCAATCTTCTCTTACTCCAACCATTCAAAAGGTGCTTAGCATGAAGCTAAGAAAACCTAATAATTCAGTATTTTAAAATATATATGTAAGCCCTTTATCAAAGTTCTCTCCAATCAGGGAACCCTCCCCAGGAATATGGATTATGTCGACAGGTTACCACTCGCTTACTACTTGCCATCTACTCAAATTCTCCTTCAGTGCTACGATCATCCAGTGGCTGTGGAGATGAGGGAACCCAGCGGTCACACCAACCCGACCCAGCACTGCAGGCCTACTCACAGCACAGCTGAAGCCAAATGAGAATTCCTCTGCGTGTGCCGGTTACGGGTTCGAGCTCACCTGCTGTGAAGCATCATGCTGCTGCGGGACAGTGCTGAAGTAGGCGGCCACCTGCTGCTGCTTCATGCGGAGCTGCTGGTGAGAGGGCGTGGCCTGCGCCTGGGCCACAGGGGCTGGGGGCTGTGTGGGCGGGGCCTGCTGCTGAGCCACGGTGGGCAGCGTCACCTTCTGCGGCTGCATGGCTGAGGCTGGGGGGGCAGCACCGAGACTAACTGCTGCGGACCGTTTTAAAAGTAAGAGAACGGCACGGCACCATTAGCAGGGAAGAAGAAACTATTTGTTCGTGTCTAACGGGTAACAAAAACACCCGCAGCTTAAATCCATCTGCAGGCAGGAATCCCAGCAGCTCAGGACTCCCACAAAAGGAAAGCAGAGGCAAGTTTCACTTTCACACGAGACACGCCAAGAACAACCCAGCATGCAGAGGCCTTTCAGCACAATCTATTATGGCGGCGTGGGATTACAGAGTGCATTAGGGAGAGAAGGCGAATGGAAATCACGGCCTGCACATTTATAGCGGGAGGATGCACAGGCAGGCCTCTGCACACTGCACATTTACAGTGGGAGGATGCACTGGCAGGCCTCTGTGCACTGCACATTTACAGCGGGAGGATGCACAGGCAGGCCTCTGCGCACTGCACATTTACAGCGGGAGGATGCACTGGCAGGCCTCTGCCCACTGCACATTTACAGCGGGAGGATGCACTGGCAGGCCTCTGCACACTGCACATTTACAGCGGGAGGATGCACTGGCAGGCCTCTGCGCACTGCACATTTACAGCGGGAGGATGCACTGACAGGCATCAACGCACCCACTGGCCGGTATCCATGTCTCTGTCCAGATTAGCAGGTATGTG
>JAABNX020000046.1:12351749-12363755 GCA_015163995.2 Mormyrus lacerda | reverse complement strand
GCGGGAGGATGCACTGACAGGCATCAACGCACCCACTGGCCGGTATCCATGTCTCTGTCCAGATTAGCAGGTATGTGCCTGCTGTGTTGGAGGGCTTTACCGGCTCGTTAATCAGGACACTGGAGGCTAAGTAGGCTATTCACACTATTTCAGAGGTTGAACTCTTCCGCTTACACGCATGTGCGTTTGCCAAGCAAAGCACTGAACTTCCACAGCTAAGTCACCCTGAGGTCCGTACATCAGGTACATCAGCAGTGAGGACTGCAAGCTCAGAGCACCTCATGGTCAGTGATGAGCTAGATGATAAACATGCTGGTACATAAGAAGCAGGGGAGGGCATGTACCAACGGGCGGAGCAGCTGTAGGGATACCCGTGGGCCTCTTGCGGGGCGTGAGGGCGGGCTGGATGGGCAGGATCCCGGCAATGGGCTGGGCCTGGCCCCCTTTGGGGCGCTGCCGGGGGGCGATGGACGTCTCCGTGGTCGGGATGGGGTCTGTCAGCCTGAGGGGGGCAGGAAAAATGGGCTGGAGCTCGTGGCCAGGTTTCAGGTCAATCCCCCAAAAAGGCAGAGCTGTGCTTACTGGGAGCTTAATAGTGACAAACGGGGGGGCATTTTCGAGTATCCAGAAAACACCCCATGTGCTCACCGTGCTTTGGTCTGGCTCTTTTTGGCTACAGCCTCACTTGCTCTGATTGGCTCAGGAAGCTTCGCTGGAATGGGAACATTCTAAGACAAAGAAAATAGCGGTAAGGGTTAGACTGGGCGATATGGAAAAAAATCTTCGATATCCAGTCGATCAATCGATATCCAGATATGTCAAGACATGAATCAAATCACTGTCAAACCAAACTGATGTGAAGACATAACAGTAGTTGTAGCTTAATGATTATTTATTTTGCCAGAAGTTGAACATAAATGCTCTGTAGAACACTGCAATAAATAAAAAATGATGGATTTAAGAAATAAAGGACACTCAAATCAGGTCATATATAAAAGGTAAGTAGTTTAAAAATAAACAACACACAGAAAGAACTTAAAATAAATAAACATGATGCAGTTCTTTTAAACTGTTTAAACGCAGTGATGCTACAAACATATTGCACAGGGTTTCTCGATAAATTGTCAGTTATGGGCAAGTCCAGAAAGGCGCTGTCTGCCGTGAAGCGGTTCGTGGGACTGATCGTGCAGCAACACGGCAGTGCATGTGCGGAACCAATCGTGCAGCCGGCACGCACCGGGCACTAACACCGGCACTGCAAAACGTCACCACGCTTCACCATGTCACATGGTACAAAAACCTCGCAAGAGCAAGACAATTTAAGACAGATTGTGCAGCGCCTCTCAGGGGGCTGCACAAACCGGAACTGGCTCCGTGACGACACAGCTTTGCCCTTATTGGCTGAAGATTTTAGCCACGCCCAGGCAGTTCCAATGCGTCATCTGCCATTTCTCCCGTGAAGCATGTAAAGCAGTGAGAACTGGTTTTCAGTTAATTTACCTGGTAAAATAAAGTTTAAACAAATGACAAAAATGCTGTAATAGTACACGCAAGTTAGTGGTTTATTTGTTGTTAGTTACTGTAATGTTGCGCTGCTTCATTTGTTTAATTGTCCAGTCTGTGAAGGCGGCGTTCAACTAAGAATTGCATTGTATTCTGTACATGACAATAAAAACTTTGAATCCTTGAAATACATGTATTTGATCTTTTTCCTGGCCGATATCTTTTTACACAGGGCCACTAAACAGAATAGTTTCTTTTTTTCATTGCTAACAGCTTGGATCAGGAGTTGGTTATTGTAAATTTAATGTGCATGCAGGTGATATTTGTTATTGATGTATCTACATCCTTCCGGCAGTGCTGCCATTGCAGTCAGGTCTCACACACTACGAACAGTAGAAGTTGTCCGACTTGGCTGAAGTCAGTTTATACTCCACCCCTGCAGCCTCCGACAGATCTCGCTCCACGTCACGTCAGCTGCAGACAGACCTAAGTCCAAGTCTAACACACCCATTGGCTTCTCGTGTAGTTGAAAGATTAACAAAACGAGTGCTAATGACTTTATACTGACTATATCTATTTTTCGATCGAGGAAAATTTATTTTTCGATCATAATCTTTATCGTTTAATTCGCCCAGCCCTTGGTAAGGGTGGGAAAATATTATCAAAATTTCCTCCAAACTCTCAAGCAGCTGTTCAAACACTCCCTGCCCCCCCCCCCCAAAAAAAAGAAAGATCAGCATTTGAGAGAGGGGACAGATAAGCCTAACCAATTAGAATCAGCTTGCTGGCATAATCACAGCAGCCTCCTTCACCTCCAGCCTGGAAGGCTCTTTCCATTATGCAGTGTCGGTGCACATATAGTGCATAGCTGTGCAGGATCAGCATTTGTGTGAAGCCCTAGGACCCACAAAGAGCACTGGGGGCCAGAGAGCCCATGGCACACTACACTGCTCTTGCTGTGGTGTTTAGTAACAACACAGAGCATGCATACGTTCAGCGATTTAAATCATCATGCGGAAAACAATGGAGTAAAGCAAACTCCGATTACAGGCCCCCATTACCGACCAGCAAAAAAGGCACCCGAGGCCTAAACCCATAATGCACTGCGGTGAAGGGTTCAGTTATTACACCTTCCGGCGGTGTGAAGCGACAGGCTGGCGTTTACGGTTCACCGGGACTCACGTGCACGTTCTGGATGGGACAGTCCCTCCGGGCGAGCCTGAAAGCCAAGTAGGACACCTGGTAGATGTCCGGTCTCTTGTCAGGGTCTGGCTCCAGCATGTATCCTGCAGGACCAGGGGGGACGAGTCAGACGACGGGAAAACGGCAAAGAAAAAAAAAAAATATAGAAATCAATGGTGAAGCAGAGTGCTTGATAAGGCCGAACTTCAGACTGTGAAGTCAGGGGTGACTAACCGCACCTGCGATCTTGAGGAGGACAGTGACATATGCACACTTAGCATAAGTGAAAGCAATAAGGAATCACACCAGACCTCGTAATGACACACTTAATGGGGAGTAGCACTGTACACATACAGTACAGGATGCATAAGGAACAGGCTTGGAGAAAAAAAAAAATATCGTTGTACGGTCTTACGCCACAGTTGCAGGGTAGAGGACCAGCTGCAAACACTCGGGCGAGACAAGACACGACAGTCTGATACAAGCAGTAGTGCGATACAAGAATAAACAATAATAGTGAGTAGTAAATATGTGTAAACAAACAGAACAGGAGAGTAAAATAAATACTGCTAAAAGCACAGAACACCGATAATATGCAATACGACGTAACGAAGCCACAGACGGAGGTGAAACACCGTTCCTGCGAATTCACCCACTGCCGACAGCTTTGTATTAAGTGGGGTGTTTAGGAATGCATGTGCACAGAGCGCGCGCTGCGCTGAGAGGGAGAGGCTACGCACGGATGAGGCAGTGCACGTCCTGGGAGTAGCGGGAGCCGTCGGGGATGGTGAAGCTGCCGTCACAGATGGCCACCTGGCTCTCTCCGAAGGGCAGCGTGAAGTAGCAGAGCTTGTACAGCAGGCAGCCCATGGCCTACAGGGTGGAGGAGGGGGAGGGGGGGGGAGGACATGGCTGTGAGCCTCGCCGCTAAACCCCAAGTCATTCCGTCCGTTTGAACCCTCTGAACTGCCCAATTCGGCTGCCAAAATCAATACTTTGAGCCGTCTTGGTGTAAACTCATTCTTCTCCAGCATCACTTTAAAACTACGGAGCCCAGGAATCGAGATTGGACATCCCAGCAACACTGCTGGTACACATACTCATCAGTAAATAGAAGCCTAACACCATCCTTCCAGGGAGCGGCAGAAGGGGAGGATCACCAAAATGCTACATTCTGACGTGAGGTATCAGGACAGGGTGGTGATGGGATGGAGTGGGCGTGACCCTGCGGTGAGCTTACCCAGATGTCCGCCTTGGTGGTGATCACCTTGCCGCTGTAGAGGTTGACCATCTCGGGGGAGCGGTATGACAGTGTGGTATACCTAAGACAAAGGGAGCGTCATGTGTGGTTCGCGCATGTACTGTTGGTCTGGGGGATCGTGGAAAAACTCACTTCTTAATCTCCTCCTCCACCACAGGAACACCCTCAGTCTGTGGGTTCTGGAAGCGGTTGGTGGCACTGCCAAAGTCACACAGCACATAATGACCACGGTCGTGCAGCAGGATGTTCTCCACCTGGGCAGACAGGGGGGTGGGCAAGTGAGCAATAGCAGGTCACCTTGGTCCTCGCCCGCCGCCCCAACCCTGGCACGTTGTTCCCGGGGGGGGCATCTAGAGTGACCATGCAATTCAGAGACGGCGCCGCACGGAAGGGCAGGAGAAATGGGAAGTGGGGCGGCGGGGGTGTCTCAGAGGACAAGGTCCTGGCAGATTTCAGTCAGGCATCACCCAGAATAGCTATCAGTGAGGAGTGAGGCCCTAACAAACAGGCCTCAAACACCAAGCAGCATCAGAGAATGAGGGTGCCGGGGTGTCGGGGCAGGGCAGCACCTTAAGGTCACGGTGGATGATGGGCATCTTGCACTGGTGCAGCCGGGCCACTGCCTCGCATGTGTCGCAGAAGATCTGCAGCACCTCAGCCTCGGTGAAGCCCGTCTGCAGCCGCTGGTTCATCAGGTTCACCACCTGGCCACCTGCAGGCAGCACACACAAAAACATGTAAACACACACATTTACACAAAAGCGGGCACAGGCGCGCACACACACATGCACACACAAAAACACACACAATCTCATTAGAGCAGGCCAAGGCCAGAAACATTACCCAAGTAACAGCGTCTACACAATCCCACCCCCCAAGGCAGACGCACACCCAGCTCTCACTCTCACTCCCTGAAGTCAGGGATTTACAGAGCAGTGTATCCCAATAGTGAAAATGGATCCCCCTGCTCGCAAACACTCTCAGTTCAGCAGTAAGGCATATCTATCCCGGCCAAACATCTGCCTCAGCATTTCGAGCGATTCCAAAACTGCTATAAATCACCTCGGGGCAGCCCGATTAAACGAATCGATAAATCGAGCTCCTGACTGGTTTGACCAGGTGGAGGTGAAACATAACTATTATGTTTTATCCATAAAACTGGAGATGCGTGAGGAGGAGCTGCTGACGTAAAAGGGGATGCTGCGGACAGACCGGGATCACTGTAAACACACAGAAGCTCCGGCACGATGCCTCACAGCAGGGTATCCCACTCAGCAAAGCCACTTCAATATTAGCCCAGCATCACACATCTTTACCCAGAATTATAACAATCCAGATGGTCCACAATACCCATGAAGCAAAGGGAAAAGCCACGCTCATTGAGACAGTGCAGGGGACACGGTGCAGCACTTGGGAAAGACGCAGACTCCTGACGCTGAAGTGTAACTAAATTTATTGGGACACCGAGTCCCTTCTGGAAAGCTCTGCCCAGAATCACTGTGAGTGTGACACAAAACACCAGACATTACTCACCCCCAGGCTGGAAAGTCTCCACTAGGACTATAACTATCAAATATTTTAATATTTATATGATTTTTGTATAAAATAATGATAATAATGAAAATAACTTATCTATAAAGATGGGATATATTAAGATGTCTATTTGTCATTTTGCAGAGTATATTGTGTTTTTATGTCTACTCTTCTGAATTTTTAATTTGCTTTTTAATGTTTTTATTAGATTTTTCCAATCTTTTACATATTTTCTGGATTTGGACATCAGGATTTGTTTATTGAATGTAAAGCACTTTGGGCTGCATTCCTTTGTATGAAAGGTGCCATACAAATAAAGATTTATTTTTTTATTTTTTTTAAAGCCTGCCTTTGAAAATCGCCTACTGTTTATTGTGCAATATATTATTTTACCAAGATCTTTCCAAATTAGCAAGCTAATGCAAGTTAATTCTCTTTAATGCACATCATATGTTAATATCACCCCAGTTTATTTTTGCCTTCCAATTTTCTACTTTGATTGGCAGAAAGAGGGGACAAACATCAAAACAGAGAAGACAGACTGTCGAGTTATAAAGTACAACTTATTTAGTCTTTCTTCAGATTAAGACTATTTCTGTGTGCTGGTTAAGCCCTTGGAGTAGAGCAGTGTTTCCCAATCTGGTCTTTGGGGACCCAAAGCCAGTCCACGTTTATGCTCCCTCGTGGGAGTAAAAACATGGACTACCTGTGGGCCCCCCCAAGCACCAAATTGGGAATTCCACATACAAACACTAACACATGCATACAAAAAACACACACATAAATAATCTTTTGCGGATGGCAACAGAGACAACACGCATATACCCGAGCATGACGAGCATTAGGGTGAGTAGAGTCAGAATCTAAAAAAGCAGCCTGACAGGAAAATCAACTGGCTAGACTCACCGCGACAGAAGTCCATGAGGATAAGGACTTCCCACACATCTCCCGCTCCTACTGCCGTGATGCTGGAGTCTAGGAATCCCACGATGTTCTTGTGGCCTACCAGGTCCCTCTGTGCGCATGGACACACACAGGAAGTATAGATTATCTAATGGGGACCGCACACAATGCAGGACTCCAGCGCGAGGCCAAAGGTACTGATTTAAGGGGAGGGGCTGAACCACTTATGGGGTGGGGGGGGACATAAAAGGCTATTTCGACAGATTTATTTTACGTGAAACCCATTTCTAAGAACCCACAACAAAACAGTGGGCTAATCCAGTAGAGCCCCCTCAGAAAAAGAACGTGAGAAACACTCACCATGATCTGGATCTCCCGCTGGCACACCTGCAGGTCGTGCTCGTTGTTGACATACATGCGCTTGAGGGCACAGCGGAGGCCCTGATGAGTATGAACCAGGAACACGATGGCAAAGCCCCCTATACAGGAAGCAGGAAGATAGACAGAAAATGAGAATCACCTGTCCTTTAACCTACTCTCGCATAACATATACACATCATAATGACATGTACCCGAGTCGCCATTCTGACAGAACGGCTATCAGAGGGATGTGACATGGTGACAGGAGCTGGGATTTTAATGGGTGTAAGTTTAACAGACAGCCGTTTGGACTCAGGTGCACATTTGACTCAGAGAATGGAAAAATCAGGTCTGGAAAATAGTTGCTAGTGCCCAACAAGGTCTAAGCACACGGTATCTCAAGAGTCAAAATAAAAAGGTTTATAACTGGTGACTAGGTATGTCATAATGAACATAGCTACACTCGCATGATATCTTTAAATCAACATTTCCCAATCCGATCCTCAAGGACCCACAGACGGTCCAGATATTTGCTCCGTCCGAGCTCCCAGCTCAAATCTGAACTCTCTGTGGGTCCCCGAGGACTGGATTGGGAAACACTGCTTTAAACCAAGAAACAAGACAACCACTTTTTAAACAGCCTTCTCGCAGCACTGCTCTGACTATTTGTATATCTCTAGTAGTGCCTGGATATGAACATCAATCTGGGGTTACACCAGATGATGATTAAAAATGCATGACCATCCAACCCAGGGTGTCTGTAGTCTCATTTGTCCAATCACTGCACAAATGTGCCACGTGTCATGAATACCCAAGAGGAATGAAATGTTTCACTTCAGCAAATTTAATCAAAAGAACAGAAAGCCCCCACCCCCCAAAGGCCACAGACTGACTACAGTATCCTTGCAGTGACGCAGAGGACGTGCGTCGGCATGAGGGACACTGGCCAATGAAACAGAAGGCAGGCTCTTTACTGGCACTGGGGACCAGCCGCACTGGCACTGCCCCACTGGCACACATGATTATAGCAAATGATTATCAACGTCACCCAAGAGCTTGCGCCAGAAGCCTCCAGGTCAAGAGATATTGTAAGCGATCCAGGAAGGACACCTTGGGAAAGGCTCGTATTTCCACTGCTGGAAAAGGGTGGAAAGTCCTGCCAGATTATCTGCTGCTTGCTACAAGGCTGCAAGGTGTGTTCCTTTAGAAAACAAAGCAAACAAACAAGCTGCAAGTTCACCCGCACGTGGCACCCCGCCCAGCACTGACACCGCTGCAGGCCAGGGTGAGGCCGCCGGAGCGGCCGGCTCTGGCGAAGAGCTGGGTAGAGCTCTAATAAAGGCTCAAAAATAGACCAGACTAGGCCTGTGCTGTGTTAGGGGGCTGGCTCCGGCACGGCGGAGGGTCATCCACCCAAGGAGAGGCCGAGTACGGGAACAGGGCAGCCCATCAATCATTTATATAGAGCCAGTCAGAGGTTATGGCCCTGCTTACACACAAACACCCTAATCACCTAAGTGAGCAGCCCAAGACTGACACACACACACACACACACAAGCACAATGAAGCATGTGGTACAAGAGACAGCGTCTCAAATGACCAACACTGCTGCCGCGCTCTCAACTGTAACATCCTACACTCCCTTTCTGCTCCCTTAAACAATGTTTTACAAGAAGCTGTAACACACAATAGGCCCTAGTATAAACCAGTCACTATTTCGGCTCACATAGATTCAGAAATTTCTGGAGAGAAGCATCACCATTTTCCGGTGTCTGACATCACTTCCTTTGTGCTTACCCGCCCCCACGGTGTTCCCCACAGAAGGCCACAGTTTCGCCTCCCGAGAGAGAGTCGGGACAGACATCCTGGCAGGAGCCGCGCCCAGTATCATGACGGTGAGCAGCACAGCTTGAATAACCAACAGGGTGCAACTTTCATTGTGAGGCCAGAGCAGCACCCCCCTCCCTTCCAAACACACACACAGTCAGCTGGGCTAATCCCTATATTCCTGCATTTATGATCTGCAACTGGGGTCCAAGATACAGCAGAGCACTCATGACGACCTTGAGATGCCGGTTACCTGCAGGTCGGCCATCCAGTAGCGCATATGCACACTGGCTGGAGGGGACTTTTCTGTCCTCCTCGCCTGCTGCAGACTTAATGGCGCAGGAGCAGCTTTTATGCTCACCTATAAACCATTTACTGCCAGCCTTAAGAACGAGCTTAACAGTTTAACAATGGTGCCTGTATGAATCTGGCAATGGTGACAAATTACAGAAGCTACAAAGTACGTAGGTAAAAGGAGGTGCTAAAAACAAACCAAGAAATCATGACTAAATGCACACCGGAAAACACTAGTTACCATAGCTGAACTCTTTATACGTTTTAAGTGTACATGGAGGTCTCTACTTCACTGACCACCAGTACAACAACATACTTGATGCTTCTAAAGGAGCACATTCTTAGCGAAATGGATGGATGTTTTCTCACTGAGCTCACCAGACTGACCTTCACCTCGGCGGGTTTCCACACTCACTCACACAACACATAACCAACCTAGAGCACGGCTTCGGGGTGCTGTCACACAGTCCCGCGTGCCGATGCGTGTCACACGGCCGACTTCCCGCGGCACGGGGGGCCCCCGCGCCACGTTTTTATTCATTAACTCCAGAAACATGTTCAGCTCACATTAACCACATTCGTTTTTTTAAATCTATGTATTCAATAACTCTCAAAACCACATATCGACTGCCACAGGGTGCACACAAAAACAAAAGTTCATGGAACTGCATGCCAGAGCTTTTCATGTTCATCAGTGGCAAGTGAAACTTGTAAAACAAGAAACTGTGGCACCAGCCCACATACCACCTACTTTAAATAAACCCCAACTGCTAGTGCCACAGACAGACAGAATAAGAAAGAAAGATAGAATTCATTCATTTACAGAGCAAGAGCTTCCTGCGTACAAGATGTTACACCAGTTACGCTGAAATCATTTTCAAAATTTATGCTTCAAGTGAAATAATTGAAAATGACGCTGTCGCAACGTGAGAAGAGAGAGCCGTGTCCTTGTGCCACGGGGCGGGATGCCGGTGTCATGTGTCTGGGCCCTCGGCTTACCGACCAGACGGGGGCTTATTATACAGTCAGCGTGCCACTCTACACAAGGGGGGAAAATTAGCTACTTCATTGATATTGTTGCAAAATGATACAATTGAGAACTCCCTGTATACATTTTTCTGCTTTCTGTGGTAGTTCACTTGAAAATTAATGAGTTCACCCGAAGCCACACACACACGATGAATGTTTCATGGCCTGCAATAAACGTACACTGCTTCTTTTGCCATTGCTTTGTCTGTATAAAACCCAGGAGCAACTTGGAGCTGAACCAGCAACACAACAAAGGCCAATGGTAGCGGTTCACAACTTAAAATTTCCTCATTTCAAATTCAGCTGGTTTCCAGCACAAAAATAATTTAAAAAGTCTGGTGAAGCAGAAATGTTCATTGTAACAAATATTTTATAAAGTTTACATCAAGATGCAAGTATGCCCAGTGGACTTCAGCATTATAAAGCTCAAACATGCAGAAGTTTGATGAAATTGTTTTGAAATTTGACGAAAGTAAATTAAAAGTAACTTTAAGATCCATAGTGACAAAACCATTCTAATGATATCAACTTCAGACAAACTACAAAGGCATTATAAAGGTCATTCATGATTTATCACACTTTCCTGTCACACACAAATGGGAACTTTAAATTTATTCTCAGGGTGGACAACAAGTTTTAATTCATAAAATAAAAAATAAAACTCGGGAAACCTAAAGCACAGAATCATTTACAAGTTGCTGATAAGAATTCTTGTGAAATGCTCATATTTAGCTTCATCCATTTATTGACCATTGGCAAATCAGTCTGATGCCTAAGAAGAGGGAGGAGAGATGGGGGGAGGGACAAAAGATAAATACACCACCTTACAGGAAACTGCTACGGATCACTCTCTACAGGCAGGCAGAATTCAAACCCCTCCCACGCACCGCTGGGGGACACACATAGGAACTGCAGCTGACAAGTGCCCTCTCTACACCCAGAGATAAAAACCAGGGGGCCATGGGGCCAAAAGACACATAGCTGGCAGACGCCAGGCTGACAGATGGTGCCCATCCAAACCAGCAATGAATAAATCACCCACGACGCATCCATTATTCAGCGAGGGACCGGCTCAGCTGACAGGGAGTGGCGCCCCCCCCCCGCGAGTACACGTCCCTGCGCCGGCCGCAGTGACGGGGCAGAGCAAGGCCCTAAGGCCGGAGCTACAGCACAGGAAGTGGAGAAAAGGTGATGCAGAGCAAGGGCACAGGATGGCACATAAATAATAGCGGCAGGGTGGGGCGGGACGAAGAGGCCAGGGTCTCAGAACTTAACATAACTCCATCTGAATCACTTTCTCACTGATGCTGCCTAGATAGGACAGGGCACTTGGCTAAGTGAGGAGAACCACTAACTGTGTCAAATCTCAAAAATGATCTTACCACAGCCCAGCAGAACTGCCCGGTTCATGAAGGGGCCTTGACCATGGCCCTTAACCCCCAGCTCCAGAGGTGCCACACGTTAGCTGTCCCTGCGCTGAGACCCTCAAGCTATGGAGAGCAAAATGGGTAGTGGAAGAGAATATTCTAATAGGCATGTAATGATGAATCGCGAATCGGTTAAAAATCGATGTAAATGTATAACGATTTAAACCGGCTGATGTGGACAATGAATGGCTACCATAGGGGTACTTCACGGTACTACACCAGTTTTTCCTATTAAGTAAAGCATTACATTTGATTTCACGACATCAGTTCGGCATCAGATGTCACTGTATATTCGCGTCGATATCGTACGTTAGTGTTTGGTTTTGACCGAACGAGAGATGGTGAGCAAATCTGAAACTGAGGATGCCGCGGATTTAAGATCGGGGGTGTGTCCTCAGTTTCAAATTTGCTCACCATCTCTCGTTCGGTGGCAGCATTTCAGCTTTCCAGTAATCACAAACGAAAACACTGAGAAAAGCACAGACAAGACAAAAACCGCATACGAACAGTGTTAAAGACTGATAACGTACAAATAGCGCAACAACCATGACTCAGCATGTCCACCAGCACCACAGTGAGCTCAATTCGCCACCGCCAGAGCGAAGATTATTAAAAGGGTAAGCCACCCTAAAAAGCTACACAAGCGAGCCTTAGTTTATATTAAGTGCACCTTCATAACGCATTCAT
>JAABNX020000046.1:12317495-12341151 GCA_015163995.2 Mormyrus lacerda | reverse complement strand
CGAAAGCATCATTAATGTGGAAGCACTTCATGTAAAAAGTGAAAGAAAATGGAGTCCCTCAGTGTTGCAAAGTAGAATTTAAATATCCCTACAGCCTGACTGTAATGCAAATGCATCTGAAAAGAAGATGTTTAAGGTTGACGTACTTACCTGATAATGCGTAGTTATCTGTAGGTACGTGCCGTTTAGCCTCTTGGAGTAGCCTAGTCTGTCGTCGCTTTTACTTAAAACATTTTGCTTAATTTGTTTTCTATGATTCCCACATGTCAAAATAATCGGTGCATCATATTACATAACACAATATATAATAACTACATAATTTTTATTTGAGAACGTATTATGTCTTTTGATGTAGAGCTGAACAATACTAAAAAAAAAGTTCTCATCGCGTTATTTGACATTTTTGCAATTGGAGTCGAGAATGAACATTGCAGCCAAATAGAACCACCAGAGTCTGTCCAATAGGTCGGTGGTGCTGGCAACAGTCAGAAAGCAGTGCTGACCAGTCACTTTGATTTACTCAGTCTTGTCTGTATGGAATACCAAATATTTCCATTCAGTTGAAGTCTAATGTCTTTTCATGACCAGCGTTCATGAGCGGTCGGTATCTACACAGCACGTCATAGCAGTCCGGCGACAGAGTGGCCCCCTGGGTAACGCTGTCGCCGCACTCCGCAGCTTCGTGGGTGTGCAGTTTGCATGTTAACCCTCAGTGTGCGTGTGGCTTTTCTCCGGATCCTCCAGTTTCCTGCCACTGTCCAGAAACATGCAGCATAAATGCCTTAAATTAACCGTATGCGCACCTTGCAACGGACGGTTGGTTTTTGCCCTGCACCAAATGCAGTATATTATATTATATTGTGGTTAGGGTGAGTATTGTTAAAATGGCACTCTTTCTGAAAATTTGCTTGCTGGAAAAATTTACAGAATCATCTCAATGTCTTGAATCCCAACTTGATATCATTCTAAATACATTAATGCCAGGTGTCCCATTTTCACAATACCCACCCTATATTATATTATATTATATTATATTGAGCACAAAAAGAAACGTATCATGGTTTTAATTCAGGTTGCATCCAATTTCTGTTCTAGGGTATATTATGCTATAGTAATTTGATAAATAAAAATTATAAATCCTTTATTTTGCCATTTGCGCAGGTATTAGTGCCTTTGTCTGTGATCGGAGGATCCCCAGTTTGTCGCCCCGGCCTCTGCAATTCAATTCAGTTTTATTTATATAGCACTTTTAACAACAGTCATTGTCACAAATCACTTTACATTCAGCTAGCCAGAACCCCGCCAATCAAGCCTGAGGCGAATGAATGAAGCAAGGGCCCCCCCAAGCTCGCTCTCGACTGCATGTGTGTCTCGTCGAGAGCTAGATGGGGGAAGCAAAGAGAAGCATTCCAATGCTCATGTACTTGTGTAAATGGTAAAAAAAAAAATCATAATTTCATATGATTTTGTTGTTGTGTCTGTCTAATGTGTAAATTTCATGCATGTGTCATATTGCTCTATGGAAGAAACGGCAATAAAGAATCTTGATACCTTGAGAATCTTTAATCTGTTTCCAAGCCCAAACATCCACATGCCCTAAATTTCTAACTAAGAACTAAGGACTGTTCAAGGTTACCCAACAAATTGGTTACACTGAATAAAACGTTCAGAACCCTCCTACCGTAGACAAATTCAATGCCCCACAAATGGTTCCTAACCCCGGATCTTGTGATCTTTAGTTTAGAATGTGCATATTACTTAGCCATAGAAAAATGATATTAGAAACGGGTGATGGGTTATGTAATCCTGAAATCCAGGAGAAATACAGACAGCATATTAGTGTGAAAACCTGCAAACAGATCCACAGAAAAGGGATTTTGTGAGAAGTTTTAGTTTTCAGAAATATGGCATGATTAGCATAATAAAATCTTGAATTGGCAAGAAGAGCTATACTGTAATGCTAAGTTTAGAGATGTCTTACATTTTAAAAAATTATTATTACTAATTCATCATGTTATATGTTAAAATATGGGTATGTAATGCATGGCTATGGAGCCCAGTGTATTTATTCATCAGAGAAATGGCCACTCATATAAAGTATAAACTTTATGGATCTTTGCAAAATGCATAAAATAACTGCAAAATTAAAGTTTATATACATAAGGCAGCATATTGATACCCCCTCCCACCCCCCCGAATAAAGTTTTCCCATGCAGTTTCTCATTATAATGTGATGCGTATCCCGTTATAATAAGAAAAATGTTTCACGGCTCCTCAGTGGTATATACATGTATTTGATATTACAGTATATATGGTTGAATGGCCGTAAGATTCAGCTTTATTGTAAGTGTACTGAGTACAGGTACATAGTCAGTGAAATGCAGATGAATCTAACCACGTGCAAATCAAAAACATATAAACACTTTAAATTATATTAAATGATAGATATGAATGTAGGTGTAAAGCAGGGCCTGAGTCAACTTTACCTGTGGTTTCACTCTTTTGTTTTTTGAAGTAGGATAATTTGCATCGGGGCTAAAATACTGGGAGCTACAGAACCTAATGATCGGACCAGATGACGCTCACGGGGTAAAACAGGGTGCGGCTTAGTTCTTTCCCTGTTCCCCCCACAAATGATTCTGCTCAAGAGCTCTGTGTTAATTAACACAGAGTTGCAAGGAGGTAAATCATGTGTGTTAAATGAAGAGAAACCCAAAAATGTGCAGGACTCCGGCCCCCCAGGGCTGGAATTTGAGACCCCTGCTGTAAAGTATGGTTCTGTGCAAAATATACCAGGTGGCCTGTGGCTTAAGGTGCATACAGGAAGTACAGCGAGAATGATTGAGCTAGGAAATATGGCAAGATGCCAACAGTGCAAACAGGAAATACAACGTACAAAATTAGCAGTTGGTGCGAACAAAAAGTGTTCAATCGAGGTACCAAGTTGTGTGTGGAGGATCAACGCTGTAAAGTTTTGAGCACACTAACAGCTAAGGGGAAGAAGCGGTCCCTCCGTTTAACTCCTAAATTCCACTGTAGAACAAGATGAAACTTTGCGTGGCTACTTGTCGGATATAGAACATTATTCTGGAATGAGATACCCAATATACCTCATACCAAACCTTTGAACATATACATTTACTACCGTAAAATTCGTAGTATTCATGCAGTCACACAAGTCACACTTGACCGCAGTCTCGTCCCCAGCATGATCATAAAATGTGATCAAATTATGTAAAGGAATCAACATAACATACCCATTACGGTATAAAGAGAAACGTTTTTCGTTTAACAAAATCATTTAGATTCTCATTTTAACCAGATAAATTACTATTATATTATATCGCAAGGCTTTCTTGTTTTGATGAGATAGTTTCATCTCATTATAGCGATATTGTAGTATTTAGGTATCTCGTTATAATGTGATACTTTTCACGTTTTAACGTTATATTTATTATATTTTAATATAACGTTATATTAAATATGTTTACCCTAGATACATCAGATAATGTAATTTTAACTGTATAAAATAAACTGCTAACTGTGTATCAATAATAGTAAAAAGGACGCGTATAGTTAAATGGTATTTGACCCCAAAGTCTCTTGGGAGTTCTTTCTTCTATGCAATCAAAACCAAATTAACTCCGTCATGTTAATCACTTACCAGTTTATCTATTAACCTCTGCAGTCCAGGTCTGGTTTCTTGGCCTCTCATGTAATATTTAATGAAATGTAATACTAACTGAATGGAACCGGTGAGGGGAAATCGATATCCGTTTATTTCAGCGCGTCCAAGTTTTGATTTACTGCCGTCTTAATTCCGCCTTTTTCCCCGGGCGCCCCCTCGGTCACCCAACCTGTCGCTCTTATGTCAATACACGCCCCGGCCTATATTACTTCAAACCCGTTCATCATTTCATTAAATTACAACGCCGAGACTTTCACTGAATAAAGAACGAGAGAAGTGAGTATTCATTCAATTAATTCACTTTTTAAACACGCGTTATAGTTATATTTATTGTATAATGTGAGTTCTCTTTGTTGTATTATCAGTTTCATTATATCATTCCTAATTTTATATTCTGCTCGGAAGCAACACTATGCTTGAAACAGCCACGAACCAATCTCATTTCCTTCACAGTAAAAAATTAATAAAATTCGAGTATCAGTGTTTAGTTTGGCTATCAGACACTATATTTTCCTTATGAAACCTTTCTTTTAGCTTAATTTTTATTTAATGTGTGTAATGTGTATTTTGTCCTGTTGACGGTGCACTTCAAGCTCTTCATTTCTGCAGCTCTGCTGAAACGTCAGTAGTCTCTAATAACCTTCACAGCTGATTCTCGAGTGCCAAACGATTCTGAATTATAAATAATCTTTGTAAAATAACATTGTGGATTATTCTGAAGTAATTCATGAAAATTTGCTTACTTATTTAAATGATGTAATGATTTTAAAATATCATTCATTAGCATTCAATTACACAAAAAACATATTTTTTTCCCCAGGAAGGAGGGTGTAGCACTCATTAAATTTGTTGTGTTAATTTTATATAATGCACGAAAGCACATTCATTACCACCAAAAAACAGTGTGTTTCTAATTGGCTGCCATTAGGCATGTGATATCATTCAGATCTAGTGGCACAGTCCTTCAATGGTTACCACATCACACCTCCTGGATTGTGTAGGCTTATTTTATTGCATCTGTAATGTAAGAAAGTTGCATGTTTTATCTGCTCTCATGCAGGTTTCATCTCACAGTCCCCAGACAAACTGTCAGTATACTGTCAATACCTTTCGTTGGGTATTTATTAATAGTGAAAGATGTACTGAAGGAAATGTCCCAAGTAGCAGGTTGCATTCAATCACCATACCATGCTGTGCAAAAGGCCTACTGTATAAGACTGAGTAGAATTTCTGCTCAGACTAGGTGCTGTACCCAAATGGATACGAGAGATTGTAAAAGTAAATTAGTAATTTTATCAGTTCAATATCAATCTTATTTGTATCCAGAGTCTGATGCAGACCCGGATTTTCAGATAAGCGGGTGCTGAACAACAGCAGAAGTACAGAGTAGCACTACTGCACCAGTTGCATTTGCATGTGCCCTGCATCATAAATACCGTGATAAGGCAGATTATATTCAGGGACATATCCTCTGTCCATATGACATGGAAAATTCTGTGTTTTCCCCAGTCAGTCAGGCTGTAGCCTCTTCCTCTTCCATCTACTTGCAACCTTTGTGACAGTATCTCTTCCAACATGGCAGCGGTAAGTGTTCTTTCAACAGTGTCTGTCATTGTATATTTTCCTGTTTATCTTGTGAATCTCAGAATTTGACTATCAGACAACACACCCTCATTATGTCCCAATATCATATGTTGCAGACTAAAATATTGTTTTATGACTTATACCCTTACTGTATGTTTCTATTCCCTCCAGTGTAAATGTGATTAATTTTACATACCTGCCGCATAATCACTCTAATGAGTACAAATACTCGTATTTCCAAGGCAACCGTCCACTCTTCCTCCTCTGACGTGTATTTCTCTTCTGTTTGCAGCACTTATTTTCTGTTTTTATATGCTTGTTATAAGCATACTACTAGATGATACTTAATCCTATGAATACAATTAAATTACAGTGTAATAACTTGATGGAGTTTGCATGTTCTCCCCATAGATGCAGCGGTTTCCTGCCGCAGTCCAAAACATGCAATTATAGAGGTCTCTAAATTGCCCATAGTGTGTGATTTTGGGAGTGTCAGTCCAATTGATGGTATCCTGTACAGGGTGCTCCCTGCTGTGTGCTTTGTGCTTCCTGGGACAAGTTCCAGTCTCACCAAGTACTTGTACTGGATACATTAGAAGATGGGGAAACGGATAATTATTTCATGAGTAATTAGATGAGTTGAGTGAGTGTGAGTTCAGCCGTTCAGTGTTATCCCAGTCAATCAGAATCTAGTGGTTTTAAACTTTTGTCCTCAGACTGCATGTCACTGAATTTGTACCTACAGATGGGCACTCATGGGACAATTGTTGTATCTGAGAGCTTCAACCCTGAGGCCGATGCCAAGAAGCTGAGGACAGCCATGAAGGGCATAGGTGAGTGATTAAACAAAAGGTAATTTCATTGAGCAGTGACAGGATTGCTGAGCGTTTGTTAAGGGAACCTGAAAGGGGCGTGAAGTAACATTCTAGCACCCACAAAACCAATATGATATAGACTTCAGGGAACAAACCACCTAATTTCCATGTCATATTTTGTTTTATTTCAGACTATCTACTTCTTATTGGCCATATTCACCCCATTGTCCATGTTAGTACCTTTATTAAATGTTAAACCACAGTACATAACATCCACTACGCTGGAGCCCTGATCGTCATGTGTTTCTGAATCCAATTTCGTGGTTTCACCAACAAAAAAAGGAGATTTACTCAGGAGTTGAAGTTACCATAGAAATGTAGGATAGTTCAAAATAAATTCAAACGCCTAGAAAGCGGTGTGGGGGGAGCCATAGGGCCTTTTGGTGCAGCCCGTGTGGAGTGATCTAAATTCTAAAGAAACACAGCTGAGGAAACATACGTTGGTGCCAAGACTGCGATTCCCGTTGCACTCGTTCGTATGGACGTTCCTTTGTGTGTTATTACCCTTCAGTTATCCCTCTGCTCATTATCGAAGAATAAGCCGGCACTCCCTCAACTTGTAATTGCTTGCATGGCTCAAATCGAATCCCGATGCCGTGGCCGACGAACTCAGTAGTATACAGATGTCATTTAGTAAAGATTTCCGGAAAAACAAAGCAGATGCTGAACCTTCAGCCTAATTGTCATATTCCAGTTCATCATATTGGTTTAACATACGGTTTCTGAGAGTCTGCAGAAGTCATCTGGCATCTCGCAAAAACTTTCTTAATGCAGACTGTTTTTCCAAGGTCCATAATAATAAAAAAGCGAGTGTCTTAAGGAGCATAAGCTAAGCCTGTTTACTGCATCGAGGATTAGGAAGCCAACAGAGGTAGCAGCCATATAACATAGCAGTACTTCTGATGCTGCTTCGGACCAGGATAACGGAGTGTTCTTCCCCCAGGCACCAATGAGGGTGCCATTATTGAGGTCCTGGCCCATCGCACCAATGCACAGAGGCAGCTCATCAAGGAGGCTTTCAAACGTTCATTTGGAAAGGTATAGCAGATGTTGGTCTTTTGAGCTTGATGCTTAACCTGAACATACCTTATTAGCAAATGAATGGTTTATAGGTCGAACACTTTGGTTGTCAGAATTATAAGTAAAGTGTGTCTTGTTATCAGGATGTGTCAAAAATAAGAAATCAAGTCAGTTAGGTAAGAGGAATCTAAAAGCCTCTCCCTCTGCCAGCGATAGCAGCAGTTTATGGATGGGAAATTGAAATTGAGTCCTTGTTAAATGAGGAAATAGAAGCGTACTGTTGACAGAGAGTTGAGCGCTGTTATAGGGGTAGGGGGGTTAATGATTAATCCTAACAGAGAGGGGATGTATGCCGTACAGGTGGAGACTCGCACGGCCACATTGATTAAACAAATACCATCCACCAAGAGGTGAAAGGTCAGCAGCCTTATTTAAAATCCAACAAAACAAGACAGTGAGGCTGTCATTTTGAAGGTTGGGTCCGGGTTGTAAAACAAGAGGTGCTTTTTAGTGGGACGTATCTTACTTTCATCAGTTAGTCAAGGACTTTTATAATGATTAATAGGGATGAAATAAGTTCATTGTCCTACACCAGGGTAATTTTTTTCTTTTACAAAAGACTTTTCACACTTAGCCTGGTAATTCCTTAAAATGAAATTGTCTGACATTGAA
Organism: Mormyrus lacerda; assembly: GCA_015163995.2. Classification (NCBI taxonomy): domain Eukaryota; kingdom Metazoa; phylum Chordata; class Actinopteri; order Osteoglossiformes; family Mormyridae; genus Mormyrus; species Mormyrus lacerda. The sequence goes on along the minus strand of JAABNX020000046.1, from coordinate 12,333,312 downwards.
TAATATTCTTCAATTATGAGCTTTGCAGAGCTTTAGCTGTCATGTGTGTATGAGCAAGTCAGGACAAGCCTTTCAGTCGTCATAAGAGGTGGCACAGGGCATACGGAGAAACATGGAACCACTGAGTGATGGATTTATCCAGAAGAAACAGATATGCCTAGCCCAGTGTTAAGGTGTTTCTTCTGAATAAATCCATAACATGCTAGGCTGGGATTTTCTCCATATCATACCAAACTGCCACAATGCTGGATCAGCAGTTTGTCCCCAAAAATGTTTTTGCAAGCTGAGTGCCAGTTTATTTTTAACCCACGTGAAACAGAGGTATTCTTTATTATGTCTTATTGGCCTGCATGACTAGATCCACCTTCTGCAACATGGTTGGACTCCTGGTCAATGACCCACTTGGATTTAACAGTGAAATAATGTGCAGAATCTTTACTATGGTACTAAGCTTGCTTGACCTACTAAACACCCAACAAAAGCAAAACATTGATAAACTAAGAAAATGTTCAAAATAATGTGTGGAGGTACCAGTTTCACGTCCAGCTTTTGTGTCTCATTTCATGATATTATTAACCGATGTCAACATTACTATTGTGGTTATAGGGAAGTATCCATATTTCATCCATTCTTCCATGTCAGCTACCCTAGATTTCACGTCTGCCCCCGCATGTCCTCTTCTCCAGAACCTGGTGGATGAATTGAAGTCAGAGCTGTCTGGAAACTTTGAGAAAGTGGTACTTGGTCTGTTGATGCCGTCCCCTGTCTATGACGCCTACGAGTTGAAAAATGCCATTAAGGTCAGAGGTCGCCCAGTACGATGTGGGGATGTGCTCATATGACACAAACGCCGTATGCCAAGCTCTGTTATTTCTCTTGTAAAGCCATCATTCCTTCTCACTTGCCAGTCTTTTTGAGCATGGAACAAAGGCGGGATCTTTTCTGATACCCCAACAGGGAGCTGGAACAGATGAAACTTGCCTCATTGAAATCCTCGCCTCCAGAAGCGGCGAGGAAATAGAGGCTATTAAAGCCACATACAACAAAGGTAAACATTCTGTGATATATGACAATCTGTAATGGAACACGACCCTGATGATGATGGAACGGTAAGACCATTGCGGTGCTTTGCAACGTTGCAGATGCCTTGCACTTCCCATCAGTCTGACTGCTCCTTTGCTGTGCTAGACATGTCATGTCACTGTAATGTTTTGCTATGATTTTAAGTACTTAAACATTAGAAGTATATTTAAATAGGGAAATAACTGAAATATGCCCCGATGCCTACACGTGTACTGTACCTCATTCTGACACCCTGTGTAGAATATGGCAGGAGCCTGGAGGAGGATATCTGTGGAGACACTTCTGGAATGTTCCAGAGAGTTCTGGTGTCCCTGTTGACGGTAACAGTCATCCTGACACTGGGCCGAAATCCCAAAATTACGAAAAATCCTCTATGCTGATACTTAAAAATGTAGATTTGGTTTTAGTTAACTGAAGTAATTTGCAATTCTAAAACCCCATACTTAGTATGACTATTATATAATATAATGTTGTAATAATAAGGAAATACTTATTTTAGCCTGATTAAATACAAATCATGTTAAACCAAAAGTGGTATTGTATTAATTCATATAACAGTCCAAAAAAAGAAGCCTTACTGTAGAGCTAGAACGTTCCCTCCTTATGTAGCCATGCCGACCTGTTTCTGCACCTGCCTGCTAACTGCTAACTGCAAAACTGATCAATGTTTCTTTTCCTTCGTCAACACGTCAGGCTGGACGTGACCAAGGCTCCTTTGTCAATGAGGCGCAGGCCTTGCAGGATGCCAAGGTGCAAATCCTCAGGCAGCACCGCATGGCCGGCATGCAACACAGCACACATCACCACTTACAAAATAATATTCCTGACTGTAACTGGTCTCCTTGCTTTCGTAGGACATTTTAGAGGCTGGCGAGGCCCAATGGGGCACCGACGAGGCTGCATTCCTGACTGTGCTGTGCGTTAGAAACAGGAACCACCTCCTCCGAGGTAAACGGCTTCCCCTGCCAGGTCTTCCACAATGGCACCAGGCCAGCGTTGGGTAATTCCAGCCTGCTGGACTTTTATTGCAGTTAATCATGGTTAGAAAGTCCTACCACTAAGTGATTCATGTGTTAAGCAACTGCTAATTGCCCTTAATGACCATGATATTAAATGTGTAGGTATTTATGCTGTTGGGCCATGATTACCACGTTATTGATGACCACTTAAAAGTGTAGGTATATATTAATGCTGTTGGACCTTGATGACCACATTACTAATGATCACATAATTATGGGTGTGTGTTTATGGCGTTGGGCAATGGGCTGTTGGTGGTCTGTGCTAATGACTTCCTCTTTCTCATTGCCTGTTTGCGTAGTGTTTCAGGAGTATAAGAGGATCTCTGGCAGGGACATTGAAGAGAGCATCAAGAGAGAGATGTCTGGCAATCTGGAGAGCATCTTCCTGGCTATAGGTCTTTGTTTTTATGAATATTCTTTAACTGAGTGATAAAAACATCCAGATCTGTCCATCCCAACCCAACATTCACTCTTAGGAGTCCCAGCAAGTCAATCCCAGCAATTGCTAATGATTTATAGAATCAAAGAAGAATTTGATAAAAAATAAGGGATAAGTAACATGATCAGGAAATGAAAGCGATAAAGGCCCTGTTACTGTTCAACATAGACTGTTCAATTCTAGATATTGAGGGGCAGTTTTGCCACCCTAATTTTTGTCTCAGCACCTGTTGAAAAAATATTATTCTAAATCCAGTTAATGATTATATCCTGCATTTCTTGTAGGCTGATCCTCTCCAAAGGTCAAATCTTTGAATCAATCCTGTCGTTCATACTTACTAAAATACTGAAATTGCCAAAATTCTCTTAACTCAGAACACACACAAAAGAAATATATCCGTAAAATTTGCAAATATTACACTGGGAAAGAATCCATTTCAATATCTGTTCATCTTCCACTTATACAGGCATGATCAATGCTTTACATTTGGAATTCTGGGTGATTATTACAGAGGTGTAAATGGCAGCTTAGTAAGACATGTGATGCCAGAGAAGGCGGCTCTCATTAAGGGTTTTATTGTTTCAGTGAGCTGCATCAGAAAAAAGCCGGCATTCTTCGCGGAGCAGCTCTACAAATCCATGAAGGTAACATGCCTCCCCGATGACTCCTGCTGACGCAGACGTAGAGCTGCTGGACCCGCGGAGACCCAGCTGCATGTCAGCGTGAGGCATGTGTCTGCCGTAAAGCAGAGCCTCTCTCCTCACCCCAGCCACCTTTGTGTTCACAGGGAGCAGGGACCGCCGACAGCACCCTGATCAGAATCATGGTGTCCCGCGCCGAGGTCGACATGATGTACATCAAGCCGGAGTTTGCCATGTTGTCTGGCAAGAGCCTGTACTCCTACATCAAGGTGTGGTGCTGTTTGCACTGGCTGTGGCACCAGGGTGACAGCTGAGTCACAGGGTGACACTGAGCATCCGGAGCGTGAGCCTGCTCCCTGTCTGACCCCTGCCCTAAAGGTGTTCCTCTCTTTGGCAGGACGACACTTCAGGCGATTACCGCACCATTCTGCTGGAGCTCTGCGGCGGAGGGGGCAAATGAATGACTCTGGGGCAGCTGTGATGTCATTACCGTTGGTGACCAGAGGCTCCCAGAAGTCTCTTCTCTTCTATTACCTTGATTATTGATGCAGTTTTCTACTACTTGGTAGCCTAATAAAACTCGTTTAAAAAAAATAATGGTGACTGATGATCTATAGCCAAAGACTTGCAAAAACCACTGTTTTCACAAAGCTTCAAGGCTTTAAATTGCAAACACACACACAAACGTATATATATATACACACATATGTATGCATAAGGCAATAGAATGGTATTTTTTCATTTTACCTCTTATCTTAGGCACAAGAGGGCGCTGTTGCTGCTTTATGGTGCATGGGAAACTTAAAAAGGTGTTCTTGTTTGTTTTTTGCAACCTGTTTCTTCCTGTCTCTAGGGGGCAATGCCAGACCATAGTTCTCATAGTGCCACTTAATCACTTAATTTCCCACCATCCACAGCACTAAAATCATGCCGCAGAGTCTCTATCCAAAGAATTCACAGTGATAAGGTGTTACATCTTATTCTTCCTTGTCTGGTGGAGCCTACAGGTTTGGAAGGTACAGCATTGGGCAAAAAGTCACAATGAATTATCTTAATGTTTGTATGCTTGTTTGTTTGCCTGTCTTTACTTCAACTATTAAGGAAGTGAGAATATTTGTATAGAAAACCAGTGTTGTTCCATATTTTTGTGGCAATTCAAACCATTTTGTGCTGCACACAATACCATTTCAATCAAATCAAAAAGGAAAAAAATGTTTAGGATATGAGTACATACATATTCACCACAATTAACTCAATACTATCTGGTTGAAGTAAAAGGAACGGCAGTAAAAGAATGCCCTAACAAATTTGGAAGATTTCAGCCATCTTTTACAAATAAAAAGGATTATAAGACGGCAAGCCGTTCTCAATAAACTCCCAGAAATGGCCTAAACTGACATTATTTTTGTTGATGGGCGAACATAGAAAGAAAGTGCACATCCTTTTATTGAAAATACTTTAATCAAGCCTCATACAACAGAGGAGACAACAAATACGATTTGAAGCTGTTTACGACGACTCCTGCCTGCTCGTTCATCGGCCACTCGATTCATCAGGGCTTTACTTCGTTTATTTGCATGACAAGTACCCCGCAATTTTTGTTTCCCTTTAATCTCAACCCAAGATTTTTTCTATCCGTCACAATGCAGTTTAAACACGAAAAGCTTAGTGCTGCGGAGGCTTCAAGCGGGGCCAGTACAGCCAGTTGATCAATGCTCCGTCATGGAAATGGCCTGTGCATCCAACCTCAGACTGCATTTCTGCATGGCCTCAAACCAAGCCAGATCTGTTTTCAGGCGCTGTCCACATTTGTTTCGAGTTTCTCACTGGCGTTTCACGCGACAGAGCTAATCGGACGCGGGTTGCATTCGCCGATCTCACACGCGCCGGTACCTTCCTCTGATGCTCCCAAAAGCTCTCCGTGTGGCGGAGCGTTCCACACGGAGGCCCGAAAGTGGAGAACGCGCTGACGTCACGTCGCCGACTCTCACAGAGAAAACCATTATGTGCAATCATTTTTGAAAAATCTTCTGCTAAGTTCTGGATTAATCGGATACAGACGACTTCCTTTCCAAACCATCAAGGTGACCCAGAATCTGTACAGGGAAGAAAATGAATCAAATATCTCTATCACTCATAAGTCTTTAGGCATTTTTAGTTCTTTGATTGCAGTCACCGATTTTTATAAAATTAATGTTAACCTTTTGAGGACTGGAAAAACGTCGTGGACGGTCTCCACAATGTCCGAATAACAGGTTCTAAATCATGTTGTGGGGATATTTGGACCCCACAACGTAAGGTACACCTAGACCACACACACACACACACACACACACACACACACACACAAAAATCCATGTTCATGTAGAAAAGGTGGGCTTTGGGTTGTGGGGGGTGACGCCTTACGCTCTATAGATAAAAAGGGAAGTAAGGATCAAACTTGCAGACATGCACTTTTTTCACACTGAGAGCTTAAGTGACTTTATATGAATCATCTTTGCCATTATTACATCACTATATCATTTCATTAATTACTAAATGGGTAGCACATTAACACTTGTAATATATAAATATTACTGTAACACAGCTACACATTAGCCGTCACTAATTATGACGTAAAGTGGCTTTTATCTGCGCTGTAATTTACCCGTTACTTTATGCGAAGTTAAATCCAGCCGCATTAAATATAAAATTATAGCATAAAGTCGAGATGAAATTAGGAGATTAAAGGAAATTCAGTAACTGATGTTGTTGGTCTCTAGTTTCACAAACACTTAGGGGCTGCAATTCCTTCCCGAGGAGCTGATCTCGTACCGTTCTTCATCTTCTTCACGGAGAGCAACCACGCACTGTCAGACTCCTTCTTCTCCCAACATTTGCTTTGGCCTACAATGTTGCTGTCAGGGAGATATTGCTCCCCCCCCCCCGCTCCCATTCCCTCCATCACCACCATACTTGCAGCCCCCTCCAGCTCCCTCCACAGCCACATCTGGATCTCATCCTCTAGCTAGAGAGTCCCGATCTGCACATACCTGAGCACCCGCTTCTGACTTGGGCTTCCTCTGCACCATGCTCCAGGCTCTGATTACTTCAGCTGTTTGTCAGGAAGCTAATGATTTCCACAGACCCAACCCAAACCTGACATTCCTCTGAAAAATCACTGTGGCTTTACAGCAATCAATATCTCGGGCCCCGAGTCCAATATCATCGTTCAACACAAGCAGGTTTTCAGCACCAGCATCATCGTTCACGTTGTCTCTAACACAGCGTCATTTCAAATTTTGGAATTTCTACGTCCGAGAGGCCTTCCTGCCTGAAGACACCAAGGATACCTCGAGTGTGAGGGAGCCGCCTCCTGGTTCTTAGCAGAAGTGCACTTTTTTAACAGACCTGCATTATTGCAGCTTGAGGTTCAACAGCTCTGAACAATTTGTGGTTTCTCAGGCTCCAAATCCGTGAACACACACTGCAGCTTCAAGCTAAACACAAAATCAACTGAGCAGAAAATTGAAGTCAGACTTCCTCCCTGTGTCTCATCCAGCACTAGTGTGTTGGAGAGTCGGGCTCTGCCTGTTTAAAGTAACCATTCACAGCCAGAGCTGGCTTTCTTCCTCCCTTTAACCACCCAACAGCTAATCTCCTTAACTACCCAAGGACTTTTGCTCTTCTCTTCTTGGTCTCACGCTGCAGAAATGTGAGCGTGTGCCTTATCACCACGTGAAGGCGCAAGAGCCAAGGGCCCAACCGCATTTTACCACCTTCTACTTCAGGTTTATATAGTTGAAAATGATCTGTGACTTAAAGGAGCCCCTGTGTAAAAGGTCATGCGGCTCCACCTTTTTCTAAACTCCCTGTAAACAACTTCTGTGGCATGTGCATCACTGCACACAGTTACGCGCACTGCTGCAGAAGTGAAACACACTGGAATTCACATCCCGCTAAGCATTGACTAATGTTTTGCCTGCCACAGCTATTGCATGTACAAATCTCGGAAGGTTTCGTTGTATTTCTATCTGTTACATTTCTGCTTTTTATTTCTATGAGCCATCAAGAAATACAGACTCAACCATGAAAAAAATGTAAGTGAGATGAGGGTGGCGCATGCAGCCAGTGTTTGCTGGTACAACTTTTTAAGGAATTATAACGCACAGATTGTAGTTGCAGTTTATATGGCCTTCAGGCAGATATAGCTGTCACACTCCTATTTCCTCTCCCAATGTCCCCCCCCCCTCTGTTATCAAATGATTAATGTAATCTTCCAGGATGACTGAGCTGCTGCCTACTAAGCTGACAAGTGGAATGAAGGCAGAGGGTAAGCTCCCACCATTTGCTGTCACGAGGGGTGTCAGTTTATACTGTGGATATCTTCTAACATGCAATTACAGGCAAAAGCGGCGATCATCTCGCCAGGCGGGGAGGTAAAGGTGCCGTTGGGCAACAGAAGCGCGGGAGCAGGTGGCAGGAAAGGGCCTCGCCACTGCACAAACACGCCCCCGCCAGGCTACAAGTGGAAGAGGCATCCTAAAAAGACAGTACTTCAGAGACTCTGCATAGAGCCAGAATAACCTGCAGTTCATATACAATTCCTATAAAAGCATCACACAGTTAAAATGATCTCTGTCTGGTGAGGCTCTTCTTATGTAGCGAACTGAAAATGCTCTACGTAGCGATTTGATTGCTTTTAACTACCCGTAAACCTTTTAATCCCTCTATAAAACTCCGACAGACGGGGCGCACTTGCCGCATTGCGTTATTTCCGCATGCCTGTGGAATAGCGTGCCAAGTTCTGCTGCCCGCACTCGCGTGTGCGTGTTTGTTTGTTTGCATGTGGCAGGGTCTCCCCCACACGCAGTCTTATCAGACCACCCAGCCCACACCAATTAGCTTGAATCACAGAGGACAGGAAGTGAGCGGGTAGAAGGGAGAGTAAACTTCCTGTGGAATGCGCCTCCTTCCTCAAACGGGAAAACCGTGTCAGTCTCTCACAGGACCATCGGCGGCAGGAGATGCTCATTAGGCAAACCGCAGGCTCTGACCTCTTAACCTTCTCATCGCTGGTGTGGTTTCTTCGCCGCTTGTTATGAATCGACGCGGGCATGAAAAGAGACTCAGTGGGGCTTGGGCTCATTTTTTATGAACGGCGTTTGTTGATTAAAACCTTCACACAGGAACGGGCAAACCACAGTTTAGACTTGGAACCCAGGGCCCGGCCCTACGGCAGCAAGCTGTGGCCCAAGCTTCCCCCCGCACCCTCACAGGCCCCCCCCCCCAAACTCCTGACAGCGACAGCCTTGTTTACAGCATATGCAGGTGCCACAGAGAGCGCGCCCGGCGTTGCTTGTCTCTGTGCAATTATTGCTCCCTGCCTTTACAGATTCGTATCAGACCTGGCTCGGGATACAAAGCCGTTTTTGGCCAACGTTCGATCGCAATCGCTAGCGCAGATAACAAGCTCTATTCTGCTCGGGGCCAGCCACGCTGTCAGCTTCAGATTTAGCCACCATTGGCAGAGACTAACTCTTACGGCCTCCATTGAAAATGTCCAAGTTAGGCGAAAATAGCACAAAGAGGAACAGAAGGGGCAGAGATAAAGACACACCAAGGTAGACTCTAAAAGCCTCCAATCACTACAGTCAGCTCAAAATAGAGGGCTTCCCTATGAAAGCAGAACGAAAAAGGAAATTGGTTTGACTCCTGCTGTTAGCTCAGAATCCGCAAGAGTCCGCCATGTTTACTGGAATCAATAAGACCATTTTACAAGTTCAAGATTGTCCATCTTCCTGAGATTTCTGAATATCATTGAGTCTGCAGTTACATTATCTTTAAATATTACTCATCCAATTAATGAACCATTTCCTGCTAGTTTTTGTGGTTTATGAGATCAACCACACAGTGACCACAACCAATCAAGAAAGGAGAGTTATGCTCCTCTGCATTTACAAGAACTTTTTTTTTCCCCTCCAAACTTTATTTCTTCAAGTATGCCACAAATATCAAACAATATAAATGAATCAAACTGACTGGCAGAAAGGAATTCAGGAGTTTGGATAATTGATTTTATGGAAAGTTCTGTGGAGGCTGAAAAAATGATGTCCCTGACAAATGCAATGAGTTTTGAGAAGTTGTTGTTTCTTCCTTGGATATTTCATCACTCCTTTTTATATATGTAACATACACGGACTGAAGAATTGTTGCATTTTATTGATGGACCCCCCATTAAAACCTGTTACCCAGTAAGGATTAGGTTTCCAGAAAGGCAGATAAAAAAAAATTGTAGCTATATGCAGGGGCTGCACATTTCATATGTTTGTGTGCACTACTTAAAAACGATCTGAGGAAAGCTTTGGATAAATAGACACAGGAAATGGGTCAAGCAGGTCGATAGGAAGCTACCTCAGATTCAAGTGAATCACAAGCTCACCGTCTGGCCCGGTTCACAAGGCATCCACTGTGGCTGTGACCGGCGCACACGGCCGCCCGACGAGCAGGACACGCGGCGCCCCACGGTCACCTTGGCAACGTGGCTAACTTACACCGGCACCAGGTAGAAGGGTGGCGCCGTTCACCGCCCACTGAAGGGGAGCAGCAGGGACTTCTGGGAAAGAGCAGAGGCCTGGGCGCCTTTCATGGCCCTTATGTAAGAGAAGGAGCTGTGGCAGCAGATGAAGCAGCCCTTCCCCGCACGCTCACTCGCATATTCAACACCAGTTGTTTTTCCTCAAAGGCCCATGTCAAAGGGCCCTGCCTGGGAGAGACACACAGAGCTGTTTGAAATGGACTTCAAATGAGGAATTAGCTGATTGTTAAGTACCTAAGGGAATGCAAAAAACTCACAAAACTATATAAAATAAATAAATAAAATTAAAATCAAAGACTAAATATCCATTTTAGGTAAAGCAATCACTGGTGATTTTGTTGTACGGTTCTATTTTTAGCTCCAAATAGATTTCATGTGTCTTTAAACACAAAATAAGTCCCCACTTTAATTGACCCCTTTTATATATCTGTAGTGAAGGTCTTATTTGATATATATTAATTGAAAAAACGGGATTTCTCATTTTTTCGATGCTTCGTTCTGTTGTTCTGCATATTGTTGGGTATCTATGACGTTCCGGGACCTTTATTCAAGAAACAGTCTTTATTAATTCAAAATCTGAAGTACGGTATAAATCATACAGTCACTTCTAAGTGACCTCATAACAAAATATTCCCAATGTAACGATTTAGGCTGAAAGTTTAAATACACAATTGTTCAGTATATTAAATATTAAAGCAATCAGACCATATTGTACTTCTTTAAATCTAACAATCTGTGAACTCAAACCTGGCACATGGTAAAATAAATGTATGTGAAACTTCATGCACCCTCTGAGATATAAAGAGGTACAGAGCTTTGGGTGCCGAGTCCGTTGTAAGCAGAAAGTTACTACCAAGAAGTTCCATTAATAGCAATAGATTGGATTATTCCCCAGAGCCAGTGATTTAATACAGGCTCTTTCATCCCATCCGTGGACCTGGCAGAACCCCTGCATGCCACACATAAACCTGACCCCGCAAAGACTATAATACCATACTAATAAGTACATGGGGGGTATCTCTCTATGGCTTTAAAATAAAAGACCCTTGGGACGAAGAAATGTCAATATGTGCGATATGCGGACTGTCGCTCACGATGTCCGATGGCTCAATTTCGACAAGGCTTTGCTTTTGTGCGGTGAGTGAATGTGCTTCGTTACTCCATACTCCGCATACTCTTTGTCCACGTACGGTGTTTATTTAGAGATCTACGGTGATATTTTTCTTCAGTGTGTCTCCACTCTGTCTGGAATGTCCTTTTTGCCCCTGAGGCTAAGGTAGAGCCACTGGACCGGAGGAGTAAGTGTGAAGGCCGTATGAGGCAGACAACACGGATGTGCCTCGCGCATCAGGGTCCCGGCGGGAAAAGGCCACGAGCGACACATGGAGCCCCTGGAGTGTCCGGCCGACGACAGACATTAGACAAAGGGATCTGTGCTATATCAGGACTGCCACGGAGCACGTGTTTAACATCCATGCATCAAACACATCGCAGTAGCCGGGACTCACAGCTCAAGAAGGAATCGCACACGGGCGACACCGTCTGCCAAAACATCTCTCCAAGTCGAAATAACAATTTGGAAGAGGACGTTCTTTCAACTTCTTCATCAGCGGCTTGGTCGTCTTTCCTCGGATCATTAGTCAAAAACTTTAAATTCGGGAACTTTCCACCGTACGATGCATTTACAAGACGGACTGTAATTTGTATCAATTTCTGCAGAGATTATTTAAAGAAAATGAACCTGTGTATACATTCTTTTGGGTGCATCCTGCAAACGAAAAGCCAGGATGGACAAGCAATCCCCCAATTCTGCTAGCAGAATTCACTGTGTCCTCCTCTTTTGCTGCATTCATAGAGCTTTTATTGGGTATTTAATCAAACTAGCAGTACCAGTAAAACATCATCAATATGCCAACCCAAGTAGATCAACCGAATCCTTGTGTTCCATACTTCCTTGTGTTCCACCGGTCACCGTGGCCTTATACTTAGTAAGTGTTATTCAAGATAGAGGGTCATCATATATATATATATATATATATATATATTTCAAATGCTATTTTCTATTTTTAAACAAGGGGTCTGCTAGAAAGCAATGCCTTCCCATTATTCTTACAAGTACTTGACTTGTGGATTGTTTCACAGACTCCAGCTGGCACCGCTCAAGACATTGGACTCCTCTGAACGTCAAACCCACTTGATCCCTGTGTGAAATGGCAAAAAAAAGGATGGCTTTCTGTCACCTCATATTCAGCTACTACAAGCGACCAGCACCTGTCAGATTGGCCCAGGGTCCGTTGGCGGTCACAGGCAGAGAAGTAGATGCTGCACTCCTTTCATTTTCAATGATTAAGACCGATTTTCCTAAAATAATGAATATCGTGCTGGTTCAGCCCCCCAAATTAATCGTGTGGCAATATGCTAAAGTCACTTGATGTTTCAAGTGCCCATCAGTCAGAAAGTGAAACAAAGAGCATTGGTAAATCTTAAAAAAGGTCCCGTCTCCATTTTCTAAAGTCTGCCTGGTGGTACTTCAGCTGACAGACAATATCTGCACTAATGAGCATAATTATATTCAGATGTGGAATCTTATGAAAAAGACTTAAAAGGGCATTTAAAGAAATTACATATTTAATTAAGTGATTTTTGTCAACGATCAAGTTGAACAACCTTGATAAAAAGACTAATTAAAAATCAAACAAAATAAAGTATCGCTCAGCCAGAAACCAATCAAACAAACAAAAGCCGCTTTGGTTTTGAGGTAGCTGCTGTTTTTGGGGCTTTTGGGGTTTCTTCAGTCCCAGCTGGCTTGCATTTATGGAGAAAACTGCTAAAACGATACACGTCTACGGCACCTCGCGTTTAATGGTTTGTGCGCGTGCCGAACAATCTGAAAATAATTATTGGCATTAACGTCACCAGACGAAGGACTGCCTGGCATCCAGAAACGAAGGATTTGCCATCACCAGACAAACAGATCTTGCGCACAAGACATGCACCATGTTACAGCGCTAAAAACAAAAACCAACAAGACACGACTTCTTGTGGCTCCGAGCGCCTCGGACCTGAGACTTCAACAGGGTGTGGTTTTGCTTTAGACCACTGTCTGTAACTAGGAAGCCATTATCTCCACTCTGGTGGTCTCACCCCACTGCCGTTAAAACAGATCGAATCCACAATGGCTGATCCTCACCCATTTAAACTTTAAATTCAATAATATTTTAAGAGCTTGTTATTTTAGATTGTCCAGCCAACAGATGAACTTGTGTGCTGGATGCTTGCATTTTACTCCAAATTATTACACCACAACCCCGAAAAGCCGCGAGCCAACACTACCTCAGTCATGCTATGCACTATATTTTGACTGCTTATTGGACCTGGAGCCGTAATCAAGACAATAATGAGAAAAATGTGTGAGATCTGAAATAGTGAGCCGTGCGCTCATGGTAGCCAGATTTTCAGCGCGTTAAAAATGGCATTTTTCTTGCTCTGGCGCTCAGAGAAAAGTTGTGCGATTACTCATGCTTCCTTCGAAGGAAATATGCAGTTGGCAGTCAGATGTCAGGCCAGGTGACAATGCAATTACAAGCCCGATAAGAGAGTGAGAAAATGAGAAGGCTGCTGCATCTGCAACTCCCAGTCTGACACAGGAAGGGACTGTATCAATGACTCTGTCAGCAGCTGAATACTTTCAGATTTTTTTGCTATCTTTAAATTCAAATTGTCATTATTTCTATCCGTCGCACATTTTACCCAGTCGCCCTCAACTTGTCTTTCAGTTCTACACAGCTGGATGTTACGCTAAAGCCTGTCAGTTTAGGAACCCCAACGAACAACAAAACGAGGCCTTACTAGAACCTGAGCCTCTCACTGGCAAACCGGCTACTTGCTCCCTGGCTTCGCCGCTAGCCGCTAGCCTGCTACCAGACATAAGCAGAGTACAGGTGGGAGGGATGTGCTGATAGCTATAAATAGCCGATTTACCACACACTGACTTCGCCATATGAGGGCAAATCAGCGATAAATCAGGCTGGAACTGAAGTACCTAATTTCAGTGAAGTAGCTTATTTAGGGGAGCACAGCCCCAGCTTGCATTAGCTGATGAGAGAAGCACCGGCCCACAGTACAGCACACTTTTACATGCGAGCACATAATTGACGGTGAAGTGCCAGATACAGCAATACAACATTTTTGGCTTGTTCCTATTCACAGTGGAAATTAAATTCATGCAACACAGAAGAAATAATTTACTCACATTAGTTTGATGGTGTTTATTTGCATGTGTGTCTATGAGTCAGAAACATATGGGATTTTAATGTATTGTACAAAGATTCATTGTAACATATATAAAATGTGAGGTTTGTGCAGTGTTACTCTTACTGCCTGGAGAAGCAAAACCATTCATATCTTCTTCCCATCAGCCTCTCCTTCTGCTTCCTTCCTACCCTTTTGAGGCACATCATTCAGCTCAAGATTGTCAAGTTGATCTGGGCATTTTGACCACTTGCACTGCCGCCAGTGGGCTTTACTTCAGCCATTCCGGGCACTGCCTGCCCCCCCAGTCTGGCAGAATCTGTCCGCTAGAGCAAAGGGAACGACGGTGGCGATCCACAAAATACCCCCCCCCCCCCTTGCTCCTTGACTTGGCAGACAGCTAGCATGCCATCTGTCATGCCCATACTGACACACAGGTGGTAGGGTGATGACATGAGCTGTCGTTGGGTTCCGTGTGCGCAAACTGCCCCCAGTGCTCCCACCGATCGCGTCTTTGTTGGCTATCAGCTGCTCCGCGTTGGACCGCATCACATGCATGTATTTCAGAGCCAGTGAGCAGGGATCTATCGCCGGGCAGCTCTCTTCCTTGCAGAAAGTCCACCACTTCGCTCGTCGCTATTATTTGGTCGCGTGTGACAAATTTCTGCCGACGCAAATTGCTCGCAGCTTTCACACTTAGGATTCTGTAGCAGAATATTTCCTGAGGATGGGGGACTGAAGAATGCGCCAGCTGTACCCTTGTCGCCCCATCCTCGCTACCTCCCCATCCTGGCACCTTGGATCCTCCGATTCTCTTCTCCTCTGTAGGAAATCAGGCCCATTTTTCCATGCCGTGATGTCACCCCAAACAGCGTCTGCTTTTCCTGGAGCACGCGGCTGTTCGGAGAAGCGTACCGGCCCAGCACCCTAGTTTGGCCCGTTGGACGCAAGCTGACTCCGTGTGAGCAGGGCCCCCCGACTCCACTTCCCCTGTGTGGTGGGGCCGTGATCAGAGGGCACACTGCGGCCCAGCTGTGTGATTCCATCGTGCCCACTGGCAGCTGAGTGCACAAGTCACACCCTGTGATTCTTCACACATTAGGCGGCTGAGCAAAGGGATGAGATCTCTCAACTGCTCCTGTCAGAGGCTTAGGACTGGAATATAACATTGTGCCTTGACGCGGTATACATAATTAGAGGGGCCGCAACATGAAATTCCTGCTCTGTGTAGCTGCCTGTTCCTATTGAGCAAGATGAAAGCATCGGGGTGGCTGTAAACTAGTCTCCAGTTTAAGTTATCTATTACAGCTGGAACCTCAAACCCAAATGAATTGGGGGCCACTGGATTGGAAGTCTTCTCCCAAGGGGGAGCTATGTTTTATGAGCCGGAAGAAAAACGTGAGAGAGAAAACATAATGCAACAGTGATATTCCATTAATCCATAAGAAAAGCAAGACTATGGAGATCAATATGAAATGGAAAATTAAAGAATGGCCTGTGGGCCAGATTTATTAATAAATAAAAAACATGTAATGGGCCATATAAAATTGTCTAGGGGACTGGGATCTGGCCCATGGGCTGGTAGTTTGAGATGTGTGTATTACAGGAAATAGATTTCTCCTATCTAGTTCTCAGTTTTATTGAATGTCCTGCTGTCATTCAAGATCTGTGTGTATGGCTTTGAGATGACACTCTACTTCACTTTGAGAGCTTAGGCCACCATGCAAATGTATTCATTATTGTCGTCAAGAGTTTCGGAAAGGAAATGACTTTTCAGCACTTTTTAGGTAAATGGTCGTGTCCTGGC
>JAABNX020000046.1:12297839-12308954 GCA_015163995.2 Mormyrus lacerda | reverse complement strand
CTGTTCCCTCAGCTGGCTGCACTGGAGACAAACTGTAGCAGGCAGGAGACCTCTTCCTGTTCCCTCAGCTGGCTGCATTGCAGGTCTATCAGATTTACATCTTCAAAGGAAGCTGTCAGTCTCCAATATTGTAAAACTGCACATGTGCATTTAATTAATTACCATGTGACTTGATTTGTGTTTTTTTACAGGTCATGACCATATTGGTGCAGAGAACATGTGAGCTTTAGATAACAGAGATCATCAAAACGCAAACAGACGCTTAAGTGCAGCCTCGATGCAGTGAGGGGGATCATTACACCAGTGTGGTCCAGGGTATAAAAGATACAGAGAGAGGATGCATAAACACCCTGGAGAACCTCACCAGGCTCGGACTGCTAGCCCAGAACACGGAGCTTCTGAAGAACCAGCTCTATTCCAAAAGACCACGCGGAAACTCCACTGACGCTAGCCTTGTGGGGCTCACTGGAACTCACTATTAAAAAGGGAAAATGCTTCGGTAATTAAAGAAAAAAAATATTTATAAAGCACATTTATAAAAACAACCAATGCTTAACCAAAGTTCTGTACAAAAGTAGATAATTCATAGGAGCAATAAAATAATACGACACAATAAAATATATATAAATGCATAAAAGGGACACAGAAAAATTATTTATAGGTGAGTGAAAACAATAGATTTTCAGTCTGGTTTTAAAAAGGATGATTGATGTTGCTGGTTAATGTACAGAGGTAATGAGTTCCTTAACTTGGGTGTGATGCAAGAAAATGCATGATCACCTTTTGTAAAGTGAGTGTAGAACCACCAGCCGGTGCTGATCGGACGAGTGCAGTGATCTGTGCAGACTGCACACCTTCAGTCTTGCTGATTCACCCAGCGCTCTGCCAGAATCACTTTCAACAGCAGAAACACACAAGGAGCAGGCAGATATTCAACCAGAATTGCAGCCATTCCCAGACATCACGGCTTCTAATGATTTGTTAAAATATCACATCAACACCTTGCAAACATGCGGTTCGCTGGCCAGCTTATTAGGTACTGACATTGCCTGAAAATAGAAAAATAACAAATAATGGCCTCATTAATCTTAGCCATGCACATTTAATTTTTGTCATTTTTAGTTTACTTTTAGCTATTTCTTGACGATTATTTTTGAAACGTCAACTGAAATGTCATTATTGTGTCATCTAGCTATTTTCTTTAGCATCGTATATTAGATTTAATTGAAAAATGGGAATAGTATGTTTGATGTTAATGTTTATGGGTAAATGCTGGCTTTCGTGAGGTTATCCTGATTGCAATATGGATTTAACTTCGCTTTTGGATGTTTCAGCCTCACGCACTCATCCTAGCTTGGTGCTTGACAGCAGAAAAGCAGAAATCAGATCAGGACTCTGTTCAACATTCTTCCCACACCTCAAATGGACACAAACTCCCAGTCTTGTGCAACAGGGCACTGACTCGCACCAAAGGCAGACTGAACACAGAGCCCCCCCATCCCCGCAGGCCTCCTCCAAACTCTAATGTGTCTCTTTGGATATCTCCAATTCTACGAAAACTTCTGTCCCAGATATGCAAAAAAAAAAAAAAAAAGAAAAGAAAGCCAGCTGACAAACATATTTGTTTTCGGTCTGTTTCCTTCATTTCCACCGGCATCCACACATGAAATCCCCGCCTTGAAGGCCTCATGACTAAACCAGCACAGGGACCTCCATCTATGCCAAGCACAAACACAGTCGTGCCCCAGCCGTGCCCGGCGCCCTCCGGAGGCCTGGCCCTGGGTAGCATGCTGGATGACAGATGAATGTAAATGAGCTGCCTTCACCTTTGCGGCGACGCCGTCTTCTTAGTCTAAAGGGAAGCAGACATGACTGGTGATGCACTTCCTGCAATGGCTTCCCGTTCAGCACATCTGAGCTGACAGGACAGAGCGACTGACGAAACGCGAACCCGCGGCACTGACACGGGAAAGCGCCGAACTCAAGTGTCCATTAATATGGCCCCTGATCCACTGCTTTACTCTCTCCCCTTATCTTCTCTCGTCTTTGAATAGAGCTAATTGACTGCCTGCCATTGGCTGGTCCTGTGACTGAGGGTGACATTGAATCAAAACAGCCCTTTTAAAAGCATACAAAGCAAACAATAACAACTCTTTAACAAGCCAAATGGCACAAGTGCCATGTAACGGGAACAGGAAATTGCAAATTATGTAAGCAGATTGCTTTGAGACCCCTAATTTAAATTTTTTTTGGTCAATGAGAAAACAGAAACGCTTTGTCCTCCCCCCGTGTACATAGCCCCTCCTTGAGTGATAAGTTTAATATAGTTTTAAGCAGAAATCTTGACCAATTTAGGCAACAGTCATTGTACTCCTATCTCAATTAATAACTTCCCCTTAGTTCTAGCCAACTTATTTGAGTGTGCTATGCTAGTCCGCATCATTTTCAAATTTATTTTAAGGGTATGGTTTCCCTGAGACTGCTAGAAGGAGACAAACCATTGGCAGCAACGGATGGGGGTGGAGTCCATGAGCAGAGCCGCAGCCGGGGACATCACCAAACATGGCTCACAAAACCCTGGATTGCACTAAACAACTGCTCTGATAAAGACATAAGATGTGTTTGCTGATTCAAGCTATGAAACAGTGCCAAGGAAAGCCATGTTATTTGCACAGAACCAAGCTACCCAACCTCACCCCCCTAAAGTGGGCTGCATGGTCTAGTCCGTAGCCAGTAATGTTCAGCTGCGCACATTATCATCAGGTGTACCTTTTCAGCTCGGATCTCACCTCATAATGAAGACCAAGGCCAAAGGGAGACAATATGTATCAGGTGACTGCAGTGAGCCATTAGCATGAGACATTGAGATGGCTGAGGACACTGGAGGTTGGAGTGACCTAATGGCAGCCACAGCTGCTTCCCATGTCCAGTCAGAGCCTTGACCCAATTTCCTGGCCTGGGTTGGATATTACGACTTTCTCTGCTGGCGAGGCCAGGGCACAGGGGTAAAATCTGGAAGAGCAGCCAGCAGACTTGCCCATGTCCTCCTGTGCCCTGCTGGGCGGAGGAGCCATCCAGTGGTGGAGTGCATGTTTGCTCATAAGCAAAAGTACACGGACATTCAGTTCAGCCAAGTCAATTACACCTGGCTTCATCTTCGGTCTAGTGATGATAAGGCAGCAATTAGATACAACTGTTGGGGGCTCAGTGACATATAATCACATCAGCAAGTACCCATCGTGCCTAAATGAACACTGGGTAACTGTAGCTCCCAGAATGCGTCCCGTTCACTGTCCCCAGGTGCCACTTCGCAGGCCTCACAAATGACATCACGGACGCGCCATCCTATGAATCGCACGAACTGCCGATTGGACAGATACATTACGTCCCGTCTGTTTGCTCAATCCACACTCGGTGCGGAAAAAAAAAACAGGCAATCTATGAGATCAGGCAATCTATGAGATCAGCCAGCCATGAAATGTGAAACTGGAGCAATGATTTGCGGGTGCATTAACCCCCAAGGCCGGCGACAGCTTCAGGTCAGACCCCGTTCTCCATCACGCTTCTGCTTTGTTATGGTACATCAGATCCAAATCGGACCTGGCTCCCCGACAGCCTGTCTGCCAGGGACCCACTGCTGAAGAAGATTGTGCAACGGCACCCTGGTGGAGCACCAACCAACAACAGGATGCCAAGTTCATATAGAGAGTACCTTGTCTCCCTACACAGATCACTGACTTAGGTTGTGTGTCAAACGGCATTTTTTTATTTGACCGATTGACTCGTTGACTGATGCATCTACCCGAAAAACTATTTAAATAATTTGTCATATTTAAGAATGATTCTGCTTCCCAGGAACCTGATGGGTCTGTTTTTGTTTTCTCGGCAGACAGGCTGCAGCCTGGCGCCCTCCATGGTGTGTGCTCTGCGCAAAGGCAGTCTTTGTGTTATTTTTAAAGTCGTGGAGCAGGTCCGTGCCTGCCGAATGCCTACATGCGCCGTGAGAAATGTGAGCAATGCGCCGGGCCAGAGAGAAGCGGGCCGGCAGAGATGCTATCGACACCCCCGCTCCCATAGACTCTCCTCAGTTCGTCATCCCGCTAAAACTGGCCACTTTGAGTAGCGTGAAAAGTTCCTATGTTGTGAAGAACAGCACCTCTGCACTCACCTGTCTTTCTTCCCCGGGCCACGGTGTTCAGTTTTCTATAGAGTCGTATGCATTCGAGGATGCCTTTAAGTGTTGGATCCCCTGGATCTGTCAGGGTATCCGTGCCCCAACTGCACCCCTAACCATCATATCCTGGTTCATCGGTGGCAGCCTTTGAATCTACTGTACCCATGTGCAGAAGCAGTACTACCAATGCAGTGACCAAAATTGAGTCTAACAACTATTTAAAATTTTTTATGCATGCTTCCCCAGTTTCGCCCCCGTTCCCTTATGTTTCTTGCCATTCCCTGTTGTTATCAGTCATCGGCGCGCCTCCACATCATTACAACGGGCAAGTGCCGGAGCCAGAGCAGGTCCCATGCAACCTTTCAGCAGACCAGGCTTGCACAAGCACGGGCTCGAGAAAGAGCAGACCGCCACGCGGTGCGGGCAGCGAGCGGTCGTGGATCGGCGTGCACGAACATGCCGAAGCACGCGGCCCTGTGTCCTACACCCTGCACCAACCACGGCCATTTTGGCAGCTTCAGAGAGTCACTCTGGAGACCCTTGGTGCAGAGCCCTGCAGGACAGCATGCTCTCTCCCAAGAGGAAATCCACATTGGCCACCTTATGTTTGCCTGTAACTGACGTGCAGAATCTCATTCCGGAAACCTTCCACGCGATGACGGTGGCCGCATTTTATGCAATTCACTTGAAACGAACCCATATTAACAGATGGCCCTGAACAGATACACTTACGGTTTTTATCTGCTTAAAAAATATTCTTTATGTTAAAATTCGGGAGCTCCATCTAGGAATAATCGTTGAAACTAAAAAAGTAACTACAAAGGTTACAAATAATATAAAAAAATGTTACAATAACCAGGTAATAGAAAAAGAAAAAGTGTTTACTATTTTTTTGTAACAAACTTAACTAAATGTCGACATAGTAAAGATATGTATCAATTTAACAATGAACTGCCAGTATGCATGCCAAGTCATAAAAGGAAAAAATGAAAAGATAGGTCTTCAGGTGAAGCGTACGACTGCAAAATTCCAGTATATATAGATCGCTGATTAAAATAGCTCCCATTAAAATAAGCTGATAATTATGCTCTTCATTTTTGACTCTGTCAGAATGCTGTTTTAGTATATCTATTGCTTGGATGTGCTATTAAATTGTGCATGATATGTGAACTGGACTGGTACACTAAATATTTATTGTAACAAGAATTTGTAATATTTTTACAAAACCAGTGTCTTACTTTCACTTATCATTAAGTAAAATTATCCTCGTTCCATTCAATACGACACCAAAAGACTAATGTTACTTGCAGCAAATGGCATCCACGAAATCGCTGACTCAAGACCCAAGAATTCTTAATTACGCATGCAAAAGTATACATTGCACTAAAATTCCATTTCCCTTATCTCCTCTGTGGCCCCCATTTTTTCTACATATTTAAGTTGTTAATTTCACCCATGATCCATCTGTAAGAGAGTGTTTGGTTTTTATATATCTGTACTCTCTCTTTAAATTTACAACATTTCCAGGGTTCAGTACAGAGTAATTAATACTGCACCTAAATGAGCTGGTGCTGATGAAGTGATCAGCCCACTGATGAAAAGACCTGGAGGAATTTAGTCATATTTACATTGAAAGAGTTACACAACATTTTCTCAGCTCTGGTAAAATCATGAATCTGAAAAACAAAAACATCACAGCAAGCTGACTTAAAAAGACAGTTTTTAATAACTGTATGAGTTCCAAAAATACGTTTCTGCATACTGACCTCATCACGAAAACATACAAGAGTCACGTTATGTAGTTGGTTACACATTGCTTTCATTTACCGCACTACACGTAGTGGAAAGTGACACAGAACTCACTAGCCAATCACAGCAAGGGTATCCTTGGAGGCCTGCAGCTTCTCTCTCACTACAGCTTTTCTCAGTTGCCATACATTATAAGTTCATCATGGCCAAAAACATGACGCCGTCTGATGTAAGCAATGCAACTGCCACCAAAGTGTCAAGGTGTCATGGGTGGACCATGAGATCAGCTGATCTCTTTGCTAAGGAAAATGTTGCGAGACTATTTTTGACAAAAGCCCGACTCGCTGAGAACGAGGTTCCCCAAATAGCATGGCACAGACACATCATGAGCCTGGGGCATTCAGGGCTGATTTGTTTTGCTCAGATGTTTTCAAAACCATGCTCTCAGTTTGAGAATTCCAAACATCACAACAGGCCTAATCCAGGGTTGCGTTTCCCAAAACCTTTGTAGTGCGATGACAGTTTTAACTTCAAAGAAAGATAATTCAATATGATGACCCTGGGACAGATGAGGCCTCTGAGCTAAACCCCTGATGTCTTAAGATCACAGCAGTGTTCCTGCTGTAGCAGTAAGAGAGCAGTATCTGGTCTTCCATTTGATTTCCATGTACAGACGCTCATCTACTTACAAACTTTTAACTTACGACCTTTCAGTCATACGAACAAAGAGGATTGTCCAAACTGTGTTCCTTGGGCTCCCGTTTCCTGTCCGCAACATCGTTTTTTTTCTGTGTGATAAATCCGCCTAGTACGACTTCTGGCCGCTACTTCCGCCACGCAGCAGCGTAGCGTGCGTAATCCCGGCATCCCAGTTCTTTGTACTTGCGTTTACCCTTAAAATGATGTTGAATAATGACTTACAAACATTTCTTACGAACAGCCGTTCAGAACGCATCTCATTCAAAAGTAGAGGAGCGTCTGCATTTCCAGAATTATGTTAATAAGGATGCCTTTGCTTTTGTCAGTAAATCGAAGGGGGTCCTGATCCGAAGTAGCAAAACTTGATGGTGAACTTCCTCTACTCTAAAGGCCTGCAGGCTCCGTATTCTGTCCAAAAAGAGTAGAAATGACTGAAAAAAATGGCATCCAAGTGTATGTTGTTCCTCAAAGGCTAAAGAGACATCAAAATTATATAAAAATCACTGTGATGTGTATAAAAATGAAAACACAATAAATATTTTGTAATATATATTGATCATAACTCATTATTGGAGATATGGAAAATTATGTATCCATCTTTAAGGGGATGTTGTAAACACAGGAGACAGTTCTCAGCACGGAGAAAAGAAAATGGGAAAGGGGGTAAGGGAGAGCGACGAGAGTCCAGTTTGCTAGCCTCTCCTGTGGGAGCCCGCCAGGGGCCTTTCCTCCCTCACCGCGGCACTGAGGGGCCCCTCTCTGCCAGGGTCTCCTCGCTGCCACCCTGCTGAAATCGGGGCTCCTACCTCAGGCTCCAAGCATGATAAGGATACGCAAACGGATCCGCATCATGGATTAATCATTACACTGAGACAACACCTTTAAAGTTGCTGCTGCCACCGCAGTTCTAAAGAGGAAGGATAGTTACACAAAAAATGAAAAGCTGTCTGAAGCAGAATCGGCAATGTTTGGCTGCGGGAGTTCAAAATCATACACGCACACACACGCTTCAGTGACTTATACACGCTGCTGGCTTTACCCTTTCACACAGGAAAAACCTTCATTTCGCTCTGGGTAAAATATTAAATGTAAAGGCTGCGAAGGAGATGCGGACTCCAGCCTGCAGAGAGATAACATGAGGCGCGACCTGGTCTTTTCAGTGCAGACCTATAGCCAGAAATCAAATTAGCAGGGGTCCAATGACCCTGCTGATAGGTAGGTTTTGTCGACCAGGGTGGGGGTGTTCCTTTCAGATTTGGTTCACTGCCGGGGGGGTCCCCATTAGTACATTTTGCCGATTACAGCAAATTTCATGGGTGTTCAAACTTGTAATTTTATTTTAAAAAGTACAATAAGTATTGCAGTTTTACTAGTGATGGATGTGTCATCTTTAAGTACTGCTGTCTCCAGCATGGATGGCAGTTGAGGATCATGTTAATATTCCCACCACAGGCCAATCATCCAGGCTTATTTTCATCAGAATCATTGGGATTTGCCTGTATAACTGACGTCACTTAGATTCCTGACCAGCAATTAATGTTTTCATGCGCGCAATTCATAATACTAAGCCAGAAATTCCTTGTCATGGATCAGCCGAGTTTTTAATTCTACTCACTGTTAAAAAAGTGTCATATTGGCAGTTCATCCCTCACTGGATGTCAAACAGCACTATGCAAAATATCCATCCAGTTTTTAAGAAGTTCTGAACCCAGTCAGCAAACAGCACTGAGCTGCCACCCCCTACAGACAGTTTCCAGGTTAAGAATGGCTGACTTACGGACAACTCCTACTTATGAACAGATTGCCATAAAACCTAGTATGTTAAAAATTCAGGTTAAACACAGTAGTTCGTAATAATGAATGCATGTACTACTGTGTAATGCTTGTGAAAACATTTTGTGGCTTTGTCAGTTCAGTACTGTATGTGGTTACTTTTCAAATTATAATAATTATTTTTATTTTGTATTGTGTTATTATTGTTATTATTATTCCAACTTAGCTACGTATTCAGCTTAAAGACAGGTTTAGGGAACGGATGTTGTTTGTAACCAAGGGTACAACCTGTGCAAAGTTTCTAATAGTTTTTATGTTAGATCAATCATGATGCTAAGCTTCAGATTTGTTTAAAAACACTTCACTGAATTATATATATGTCAACCTTGACACAAGAAACTCTCGGGTTTACATAAAATATGAAGAGTTAATAGTCTTGTTTTTTTTTCCAGAGCGGTAAGAACAGCTCCCTTCAATCAGCCTGTAGACCTGTTTTTGAGGACCAGGGTGGGGGAATTTCTGTTTGCGCAGCACAGGGCAAGCATAGACTTCTGTGTGTTACTTTGGCCGGGGGGGCGTTGGAGCACAATTAAACTGGGGGCAATGTTGTTTTGATGGGGCTGCGATAGGGAGAAGCCAGGGAACATTAAAGCAGGGTATGGTCTATAAATGGGCATTTTTAAAAACAAATCAGGGAAGTCAGTCGAAAAAGCTGCCAAGGAATGGGTCGGGGGCAGGAGAGACCACCAAGAGGGTGGGGTGCAGATTTATTTACACGGGTGGAATCCTCGCTGGATACGGGACCAAACAGTGCTGGGTTCGCTCCTATCAAAGTGAAGATCACCATCAGCTCTGACTGGGACCCAGCTGCCATCAGGACACTGCTGAACACAGCTCTGTGAGCGATACCTGTTTAAACGGTGCGCTGTCACGTTGCGGGGAAAGTGGTCTCGTGTTGGTCACAGGCGGATTAAGGTGAACACAACCAAGTAACCAGGAAGTGACCAAAAGTCTAGAGGAAGGGCTTCTTTTGTCATCAGTACCGCTTCTCTGCTGACAGGGACGTTGTTGAGTTGAGGGTCCGGAAAGCACAATAAATATGCAGTTAGGCAGCTAAGCCCCTACCAACAGCCCTCAGCCCAGTGACGAGATGCAGTCAAAACAGGAACGCATGCATGCACACCTACACATGTGTGCTAAGGCACACGTGCAATTCCGGCACACGGAAGGACACAAACACGTAAGCGGATGCAAATTTGGGCCACAAAATAGAGTCACACAGGTACAGACAGACTCACACACATGCGAGCCTTTATCACATCGAAGTCTGGAGAAACAAAAGCATCACATGATGCTGCCCCCACAAAAATCAGGCAAGGGCCCCTCCCTCGAGAGGCATGAGTCGTGCATGACGGCAAGGACAGGGCCGAGATAGATAACAAGATAGGCCAAGGTGGGCGGGCGAGGCTGCATGAGGACACAGGTCAGCCAATCACGGTGTAGCATTCCAGGACATGTGACTTGCCTTTTCTAGAACATTTTGACAGAGGTAAAGGACCTATTCCTCACCCCGATATCAGGAAACACAATTACTCAGGTCAGGCCAAAACAATTGTCCACTGATGATTTAAGCCACAAACATGGTCACTGTAAAAATATATATATATATACATTATTGAGCTACTCTCACATGAGTCACTTCAGGTGCCCCTACACCTGCACTCCCACAGAGCACCACCACGGCTGGGAAAGATGATCATTTTCGTTATTCATTTGAAGCAGTCTTAAAATTATGTGGAAAGAGGTCTGGCCAGTAAATTGGCAGCCCACTTAACAAGAGAGGCAGGGCCATGAACAAAGTGGCTGCAGAAACGCCTCACCGGCCCCCCCACCCCAAACATAAGGCGACGTCGCCGAACACCAGACAAGCTGCAGGCTGCTTGGCCAGTGGAAACACTGAGCCACTCTGCTCACGAGCAGGGGCCACTTGGGACCCCAGGAGTCAAAGGGGCTCTGTGCGCAAGCTCAAAGGGACTGTTGTTGATGTTGCGACAGCACGCCTTCCCATAAACACATTAAATCTGAGGGCATCTCTATTTATTTGTGGGTACATGGTGGGCTGGGATCAACGACTAATGAATTTGGAGACGGGGGGGGGGGGGGGGGGGGTGTTGGTAACTGGTGAAGTTTAACTGGGCTTTGCACCTAGGAGCGGCTGGGTCACAGTTACTGGCAGGATAGAGGTAGAAGACAGTAAGGGAGCATTGGAGAGTGTCTGATCCTGAGGAGGTGAGGTACGGAGGCTGCTGTCCAGGATCTAGGCGAGCTGAT
Source organism: Mormyrus lacerda (assembly GCA_015163995.2). NCBI lineage: Eukaryota > Metazoa > Chordata > Actinopteri > Osteoglossiformes > Mormyridae > Mormyrus > Mormyrus lacerda. Next base: position 12,298,228 of record JAABNX020000046.1, on the reverse strand, counting down.
CTTTGGAAGACATTTTGGCCAGGGTTGCAGGACGCTTTCGGCCAGACGTACAGATCTCCAGCCTGGACACCTCAGCTAAACCAAATCTGCCAGAGAATCCAAGGACAAACAAATCACACACACTGACATGCACAGACCCTATAAATATTTAAACTGCACAAATGCAATACAAATAGATCCCTGCAATCTAGGTGTGGTGTCCCCCTGCCTCGTGCCCTGTGCTGCCTGGGACTGGCCCCTGTGTGCCCGTACTGGATAAGTGGGAAGAATAATATTATAAATTATAATGGTCAGTATAACGTATTATAAAGGTATTTATAGTACATTATAGACGAGAGCATGCATGATAAATAATGAACATAGCTATAATGGGTTATGCCATTTTATAA
>JAABNX020000046.1:12267029-12284950 GCA_015163995.2 Mormyrus lacerda | reverse complement strand
CCCCCCCCCCCCCCCCCCCGGCTGAGAGGGCATAATGCCAGCAATGGCTAAATGGGACTGGCGCTCTCTCTGGGCTCCAAACCTTTGTGGAGGGAGAGAGTGACAGAGAGAGAGAGAGAGAGAGAGAGAGAGAGCGAGAGCGAGAGCGAGAGAGAGAGAGAGAGAGAGAGAGATGGGGGGGAAGCAAGGCGTGTGCAGCCCCGGCTCATACAGCAATGCTACTGGTCTGTGTGTGCTGATAGTGTCACAGCTGTTACTGAGAGCACAGGGAACTGAGGGCAGGGCGCTGCTTCACGCTGCCCCAACCACCACACCGCCAAAGCTACCATCAACCAGGAAGGTCCTCCTCAAGCAGACCTGGACTATCTACAGATATCACTCCACGGGGCTGAAGCATGAGCTTTCCTCTCCTCCTGTGGGAACATCAGTCATCGAAAGGGATTTAAAGTTGTTCTTTTTTTTTTGACGTTCAAAATGCAATGACAGCACAATCATGTTGCTTTTACATATCTGAAACTGACACTCACGGGAAGGTACTGCTTTTTCTTCTCTTTTATTAACTTTATTTAACTTTAGCATTTATTTAAACAACTTATATATCGCTATTCCATTATTTTACAGTGAATGTTTTCCAATCAAAAGTATTAATTAACTTTTACCTGTTTTACTTGAAGGGCAGAGAGGAAGCGCGAAAGAGGATAAAACTCATCTGCAGGCAGTTTGAACTTCATGGACTTGGAATGGGCTGGGTGAGCAGAAGATGAGTCGATGAAAAATGATCAGACCTTTTCTCTATGTTGGGCTCAACTTAAAAGAAAAACATTGGAGGACGTACAAAACTAACTTCTGTATAGGACCGCTTCTGAACTGAGACAGAAAGCTTTCCTGACAAATATGGAGAGTCTCAATGGCACTTTAAATAATACAGAGTATACCGATGTGGAAATTAATTCAGGCTTATTGTTCTTGTTGGTGATCATCATCCTGACCATTGTGGTGGGCAACCTGCTGGTCATCATCGCCATCACACGCACCTCCCAGCTACAGACCACCACCAACATCTTCATCATGTCCCTGGCCTGTGCTGACCTCATCATGGGCATCCTGGTGGTACCGCTGGGGGCCACCATAGTGGTGACGGGAAAGTGGCTGCTTGGCACCACCTCCTGCGATCTCTGGACCTCAGTGGATGTGCTCTGCGTCACGGCCAGCATCGAGACGCTGTGCGTGATCTCCGTGGATCGCTACGTGGCCATCACCCGGCCACTCAGGTACAAAATATTACTGAGCAAATGGCGGGCCCGCATCATCGTCTGCGTGGTGTGGGCCGTCTCCGCGCTCATCTCCTTCGTGCCTATCATGAACCATCTGTGCCGATCCACAGAAGTGGCAACAGAAGTCAAAAAATGCTACGACAACCCCGAATGCTGTGACTTCATTACCAACATGCCGTTCGCAATCATTTCCTCGGTTGTGTCCTTCTACATCCCCCTGCTCATCATGATCTTCGTCTACGCCCGTGTCTTCCTCATCGCCTCTCGGCAGGTCCGCCTTATAGACAAGGACCGGCACCGCTTCCAGACCGAGTGTCCGGCACCCCAGAACCATCACGGCAACAACAACCTTCCAGTCTACACTAGCACTGGCCCAACACGCAAGAAGAGCGCCAAGCGTAGACCATCACGCCTGACCGTGGTCAAGGAGCACAAGGCCCTGAAGACCCTCGGAATCATCATGGGCATCTTCACTCTGTGCTGGTTGCCCTTCTTCGTCGTTAACATCATCAACGTCTTTGAGAGGAATGCCTTTGTGAGTCAGCTGAAAATCTTCCGCTTGCTTAATTGGCTAGGCTACATCAATTCGGGCCTCAACCCTATAATCTACTGCCGCAGCCCTGAGTTTCGGGCAGCTTTCAAAAGTCTCCTGGGCTGCCCCTGGATACCTGCTCACCGCCTGAACAGCCTCTACAAAGAGCTGCGGATCCGGTGCCCATGTTTCCTGGGCTCGGCAGAGGTCGGGATGGGAGTCTCCTTCCAGAAGCCACCGGCAGTGGAGCCAGACCAGGATGACAGCCTGGGCAGCAGTCAGAGTAGCTACAGAAGTGAGGAGCCCTCTCCCCGACCTCCACACTCCAACGGCAGCACGCAGTTCAGCGACTTCTCAGAACCTGAGACAGAATTGTAAGTGTCGCTTTCAGTCATATATTCAGCCGTATTGTAATTGAGGTTTCAGTATATGTTTTTAAAACCAAACACGCTGTGAGCAGCGCACAGGCCAAACGCAGCCGGGCTGACAACTCGAAATCCAGCTTTATAAGAGTACAAATAGATCATGAGCTAAATATGGAGATGCCATTTAATGGCCGGACGTAGTTTTAACCTGCACACGGTTAGAATTAATTCTCCTTTCAGCCAAAGGAGAGGGGTCAGGAAAACGCGACACAGGTGTATTTTACATGTAAATACGGCGATTATGGTGGCGGTACAGGTTTCAGCTTCCCTTTCCACGATTAAAAAAAATGCAGGGACAACAAAAATAAAGTATGAAATAATAGAAATAGTATGAAACAATTCAAGCTCGTGTTTTACATTAAAGCCACGCAGCAGAAATATTTCTAAGAAGCGTGGGAAGCCGCCCCTTTCCCCGGACGTGCTTAACAGACCCGCACCTCGTCAGCCCGCTCACAGCAGGTGTGCGAATGTTAACTGGCAAAAACAAATGGTGTCAAATCAGGGAGGAATGAGTGGATGTCAGCAGCGAGATCCCTCCATAGAAGGAGCAAAGGATGGTAGGTCTGGACGCAAACCACAGGCAACGCCAATAACACGAGTGTGACTGTCCAAAGACAAAGACATAACTCGCTTATAAAAATAGCTGTTATTAGCATGTTGCAAACTGTAAATGTGTTCAAACTATCATCTAATACGTTTTTATTTGTAAAAATTCCTACGTGATAAAAAGACGAAAAGCCATCAAAGCATAACATTGAAAAAAAAAAAAGCAGAAAATGGTTTTAAAAAGTACTCAGAGGTAATTTAAAAAATCCATGAAAACAAGTTATTTTTTTCCTGGGCTAATGTCAGTATGTCGTTCTATTCTCCTCTGTGTGTGTACAAAGATCTATATCTGTATGCCTTTTAAAAATATTCAGAACTAAATTTAATTTAAAAGCCAAGCATTCTGAAATTCACAATCATAAATATTAATTTACTGATTTAATTTTAAAACTTGTTTTTTGTCACAATAAAAACGAACTTTTAATAACATTTCTGTAGACTATCACATAAAATTTAAAATTCTTTACAATCACTCAAAGCTGTTTTTCAAAACAGGAACGTACTGGCACAATAGTTGGACCGAAAACATGACTGATAATGTGAATTTATCCAAAAAAGCCGGCTCATTCCAAGTCTTTGCGGTCCACTTGAAACTTTTCAAATACAGACGTCTGACTGACGTGCAGCCTGTACAAAAATGTTTTTGGTTCTAATGTCAATGGTTCATACACAATCTTAAGAAAGGTTGTACTTAACATTTTATGAATACTTGTAAGAATTACACAAACAGTTAATGAAATGCATATTTATCATTTCTTTAAAAGTGATTATTAATTACCTAAGCTACTGGACAGGGTTTTTAAACCCACGCTATGGCAACACCGTTCTCAAGAAAAACCTCCAGCGAAAACTCTTAAAGAGCCTTAAAGGAGACGAAGAAAAGGTTTTCCCATTTTCAAAAATGTCAGAATCATTCCGTATAATCATTCCGCATTTGTTTAAAATTCAGTGTTTCAGTGCTAAACCATTAAGCAGAAGTCGAGAGGAAAAGTCAGGAACTGAAAAATAAACCATTTAACGGATATAAAAAGAAAGCCAAAAAAATTCAAGTACAGCTACAATAGTTAATGTTCTCTACATATGGCAATTTGGTATACAAGATACAAATAGTCTCTATCAAGACTTTTTGACTAAAGAGATTGCAGCGTGTCACCAAATTACAGAGCAACAGCTAAATCAGCAGAATGAAAGATTCTAATTTTCCTCAAATTTAAAATATAATATGGCTCAAAACAAAAAAAGAATATATATGTCAATTTTGAAAACATACGATTTTTTTTTAATTAAATAAAAATAATTATAATTAGTTTTAAAAGCATCTTTCAATATATGAATCATTTTCATTTTATTCATTACCTTTACAGGAGTTCAATAAGCTTGTATTTATTTTATTCTGCTTGTATTCCACGTAAACATTATTTCAGGTCACAGAAAACTGTGCTCCATACCATTGAACAGACCATTAGTAGAAATGCAATAGCATACAGCACATTTGCGACTAAATGTGGCAAATAAAAATGTTATATATTCACAAATGTATAAGAAATGTACATATATGTAACTATATATTTCTATGTTTTATTATATATATATATCTGTCCTTTTTTATATATGTATCCTTATGGTATTACGTTATATATACAATCAATACTTTATATAGAGAGAATAGTGAGACAGGGAGAGAGAGGGAGGTCTGTTTGAGCCAGTTTCTAAATTGCTGCCTTCTGTGTTCTTGATGGGTCTCTCATGTCGTGTGCTTGCTTGGGGCTTTGCTGAAAATGCGATCCTGACATCAGACAGGGCCCCACTCAGGCCGGCCGGCCCCCCCTCCCCCAGCACCCCTTGCTAGCAGCTGATAAAGCTTTATCACTGGGGCGGTACACTTCCACTTACCAGGAAAGGCTGTTTTTAAACGGAGCCTTAGCGGGAGCCCCGGGACGGGCGGTGTGGGCTGCTGCCCCGAGAAGAACTCGCCGCTTCGGTGCCCCGTGACCCATCGCCTACCCCAAAGAATGGGAGCCGGGGGTCGCATCTCAGCCTGGCCCTTCTGACGGGCCAAAGAGGAGCCTCTTAGTGTGGGGGGGCAGCTGAATGCGTTTAATGCGGCTGAGATCACCTGAAACGCTCACAGCTTTGAGATAATGATGTGCAGACCCGGGTTCTGTTTATAGTGAAAAGCACCTTGGTGTCAGTGAGTAATGATGCCATCTACCACTTGGCACACTGACATGAGCCATCAGTCGGGCTGGCTGTAATTAATATCTCCTGCTATAAAGAGATACTAAAGACCTGTTAAAAGGAGGCAGATGAACGCTTATAGCAAAACCTACCTTAAAATTACACATTTCCCTAGAACAGTGGTTCCCAATCTGCAATGCAATCCAATCTACAGTCAGTCCATGTTTTCGCTCCCTCTGAGGTCTGTGCCTGGCAAGGAGCAAAAATGTGGACTGTCTGTGAGCCCTGAAGGACCAGACTGGAATACAGTGCCCTAGAAACACACAAAATCCTATCTAGTATTCTTGTGCAGGCTAAAGTCTGTAGGAGAGCTTGTAGCTCTACAAGCTCAGTGCACCTTGCAGTGAGACACCCGGAAAATAGGCTTCATGTGGTGGTTTTCTGCATAAAATTTTGTTAATCATACTGAAACTTGTTAAAAATGGCCATCCAGAACCCGACTACAACCTAGAGGGTGGCAATTGGCTCAGCAGGTTAGGACACTGCGCATGTGATCGCAAGGTCCCAGAGTCGCCAGAGTGATGTCACCGTTGGGCCTTTGAGCGAGGCCCTTCAACCCCGACTGCTCCGGGACTCTCTGGCTCTGCTCTCTCAAAGGAATGTCACTTTGGATAAAGGCGTCTGTTAAATGACGCAATGTAATCTCTCCCACCTGCCCGTTTTTCAAAGCAAGTGGGCATAGAGAGAAGCACCCTTTGCGGTCCCTGTGTGCCGTCTTCCTGGCTGGAGAGCACCCCTTCAAACGGGAAGCTCCAGCTAGGTACAGAACGTCTGCCTGACACTCACAGGACAACGTTATCTGGGGGGGGGGGGGGCTGGGTGCCCATGCAGCCTGTGCTTATCTTCACTTCTCAGTGAAGCTTCAGAAGACCACCGATGCTAACGTGAACCCTGACACCTCCCACATCCGGCGGAGGCCAGCTGGACAGCGGCACGGTGTCATTCAGTAGAAGTGCCTGTAGAATGAGGTTTAACCCATGAGCACACATCTGTACAACAAGGCAGGAGCGGCTAAGAGTCGCCTGGGATTCGAGACGGTCACTTGTTTAAGCGCCCTTACAGCAGAGTGCTTAACCTGAACTGTAACAAGTAGCTCAGGTAACGAAGGAGTGACGTAAAAATTATGTAAATAATGGAAAATCAAACAATGCTGAACAAGAAAAGAGGCTGGTGCAGCTCATATCTCACAGACTGACATCCTCTCTGGTACCATGTGCCATTAAACACAGGATAAAAGAGACAGAGGCAGGCAGAGAGAGAAGGGAGGAGAGGAACAGAAAGAGAGGCAGGCTTGTGTATAATTGCATTAAAATCAATCAACGTCCTCACAGACAGCTTTCATTAAGTTTGAAAAGTTGTTTGGAAAAAAAAAGCAGTATGGTTTTATGTTTTATTGCCCAGATTACTGGTGTAGTATCCTGACACGTGAAACAATCATATTCAAATTAATCACTTTATAATAAACTGCAGGTAGACACATCAGAGACGCTGGGTGGTCAGAACAAAGGTCAGTAAGCAGCAACGCATTTGTCAATGTAAAAAAAAAATTAAAATGAGCTTGGATATTGCTTCGGTATTCCATAGGTCTTTTAATTTTCCTCTACCTGCCATAAACACTGTGGTCAATCACAGGCATAAATCAATTCCACTTCTGCACGAGACTTTTGGCGGCATCCAAAAAGCTTCCTTAAAAGGGTTACAGTACCGTCTGTGATTCATCAGCCCAAACGGACCGCACATTGTTCTCATGGTGTAGTGATTTTAGCTAGATTTGGAAAAAAATGTCTTGGAGACTGCAAGACATGCAAGCAAACTTTTATTTATTTTTTATTTTTTGATTTTTAAAGAGAAAGGACACTCCACCTTACACCGGCTACTGTGGTCCAGACTTCTAGGCCTCTATCCTATTCAGACGTCTGGACAGGATGAGGGATGAGGTAGCAGCGGAGGGTGTGTTGGGGGGGGAGGGGGGGTGCATAGCGGTACATCTTTGAAGCGGTCTATGGATCCCAACCGGGTGGCTGCCCTGCAGACAGTGTGAGCCAAGAGTCCGTTTTCACCGGGATTAGCGGTCAGATAGGAATGTCATTGCAATACTGGCGACCGCCCCTTGCGTTTGCCGTGCCGTTCGCGGCCGTCACGTGTGGAATCAGAGGGCAGAGATAAAATGAGCGCGGCGGACGGACAGGCTGGGAAATGGGAACGAACGTCCCATGATTAAAACCGCGTCGTGAAACAAAACCGAAGTCAGAAAGCACAGCGGTGTCTCCGTAAGAGGCCGAGGGGGAAACGGCCGACCTTAGTCATAAATTAGAGGATCAAAAGCGAAGAGTGGTGGAGAGAGGCTACCAATGAACAACAGACAAGCAGCTGAAGCAAGACAGATAGAAGGCTGGGCAGCATCAGGGAAGGGAAGGCAGGCGTGGGTCTTCTCCTGGTGGGGACGGCGGTTTGTTTTGGACCAACATGCGGCTTTCTGGATGGAGGCCCGTCTCCATTCCCCGCTGCTGTGACTGAAAGGCCTTTACACCAGCTGCCCAGGGAAACTTCACACCAGTTGTGAAAGTGACCGAGCGTGTGCTTGCATCAGGCTCACAAGTTGATGGGTGGAAAAAAAACAGTCAGTGCAAAGTCTCCTCTAGCACTGGTGCCACTCGAGATTATTCTAGATATTATTCTTGATATTATTCTTGATATTATTAGTTGATAAGCTGTGAATAGTGACTCTGCCTAGAGTCGACTAACTGGATACTTTATTTTTGCAGAGAGAAACCAGGTTGTGCGAGTGAAGCCCCCTGCAGTGGGGTAGTGTTTCTGTCACCTGTCCCGCCCACCATCCCCTTCTGTCTAAACTGTTCCATTGTGGCTTAGGATGGTAACATGAATATGGAAACCAACCAGTAGACCTTTCAGGCAAGACATTCACAAGCGTCTTATGGCCAGTGAAGGAAAACGGGCCTGAAGGAAAAAGGAGGTGAAGGAAAAAATCTTGCATAATGCTACAAAAACAACAAAAAAAATGTATAAATAAAATATTTCAATGGCATTGGGTCAGTGTTTCAGCGAGCCGCTCGGAGGACATGCCAGCCGAAAGCGGACTAACGCGTCGTGTTTGTGACAGGAAACCGGCCGCACATCAATCGATGGCGGCGACGAGTTTTAAAACAAGGATATGAAGTCGACCCAGTGAATTCCTGCATCTAGAATTTCATACATCCTCAGTGGACTGTGCTTTGCGCGTTTCCAGTGTAGCGTTACATCACTATCTGACAGGCATTTTGTACAAAAACACCAATGGGAGAATATTTGACCCGTTCCTACATCTGGAGTTTTCGTCCATGACAGCTAAAAAAGAAAAAGAAAAAACAAAAATCAAACTTTCCATTTGCCTCAAAGATTGTCCCACCGTGTTCAGTTTGGTTCATCAGATTAAACCTCGTGACGGACTTGTGAGTACCAAGCAGTGTTCCGTGTATTCACTACTAATTTCTGTTGCAAAGTCAACTGCGTCAAACAGGCCTGATTAGGGCAGCTACAAGATGTCAGGCGGAGGAACCTGGGCAGCAAAAGGCAACAGTGACACGACAGTGAGGCCTAAAAACTGTTCATTTTCCTGAAACTGTTTGACTGCTGAAGTTAGGCCCCTCGTAACTTAAAGACTGGGTCTCTTACAAGTGTGAATCTATCAAAATCTATTTATTTATTGTACAGTCTGCTTCTGTGCCAAACTTCTGTACCAATTTGCACAATCTTTCCCCACCAATCAGGTCGGTTACCTGTATCTCTTTGTCCATGTCTTAAAATGTCATGTCGATATTAAGTTTATATGTCTTATTATCTTTGATCTTTTCAATTCCACCACGATGAACGAGAACGATATTTCAGCTCTGTGTGCACAACTCCACACATCATATATGCGCAACTGACAATAAAGGATACTTTGATTTGAGTTTGTGAGGGTGAGAGAGAGGACTGAGATCTGACAGGATAGCTGAAAGGAGAGTGTGAGAAGAAAGACCCAGCATTAGAAGAGGGATAGGTCCTCACTCGTCCGTTAGCACGACATGCCGTAAAAACAACCCAAAAACAAAAAAACATTCTTTCAGTTCGGGATTTTATGTCTTCCTTACACGTCAGAGGTTGATGTCATTGTCTTTCTGGGTAGTTAAATACCAGAAAAACCCCTTAAAGCCCACTGACCTAGTAAGTAGTAATTTATGGGAGGGAAAATGTTTTGACTGAAACCCTATTGAAGTCCATTGTATGAGTTTTATGAGGCTATTTTACAGCCATGCCAGATTTGCCGGACACCCGTTTCCTCAAACGGTTCCCCCCTCCCCCACACCCCCATGGTTTCCACATCAGGCAGGTCCTGCTTCTGACCTGCCTCGCTGCCAATTCACTGAGCTGCAGACAAGCAAAGACGACAGCCAGGGGAACCTGTAGGACCCCCCCCCCCCCCATCTCCACGTGCGGGTGACAGAAGGATTTATGTTTTGAGTATCTTTACAACTCATTTATTAGTTGCGCAAGGCCCCGTATGAAGCATGCGGATGGCTACATGTAGCCAGCGTGGTTGTTTTCTCTGGTTTTTATCCTGGGCTCCGAATTTTTGAGCAAAAATATGTCAGCTTGGGGAAACAACATAATTCCTGAGTACACGCTGATGGCCCCCAGGGGACCGGGGTGGGGAACATGGCAGGAACCAGGCCCAAGCTCCCGCTTAGCCTGCGGCCTACGGATGTCTCATACAGACAGTCATGTGCCGAAGGAGCACAGCTGGGAAGCTGTCGCCCTTGAAACCTATGAGAGGCTGGGTTTTCCGCTGCATGTGATGTGAAGGAGGTGGTGGGGAGGCGGTTCCCCAGTATACATCGCTGAGGATCATGGCAGATGAAGAGCCTAATTGCCAAAGACAAGAAAATCCCTCTTCGAAAAGAGGTGGTCGCACCTATATTGTTATGACAGATAGAGCTGCGAAACACCCCGATACAAGCTGTCAACTGACACACCTGACTATAGCGCTTGGCAGACAAGTCAAACCCTGCCTGCGAGAGTCATGGCAAATACCTCAGATATCACCTGTGTTTGCCAGTCAAAGGGCTTAACTCGGGACTAGAATCTGAAATGCCTGATATTTCGGCCGTCACTGAGGGCATACTGGTTTCTGGTATCAATATATACATGAGATTTTTCAGCTTTAAGTGACATCACACACATGGGAAGCAGACTAGCCGAAGGGCCCTAAGACCAAAACTCGCCGCCAACCACATGTAAACTAGAGCATCCGTGAATATTAATCCTTATGTCCCTTATGTCCCTCTCTATGACTAATCCAATGCATTCATTTCCAAAAATCCATTATTTATGCTCTTTGCCACACTGGCATTTCTCCAAAGACCCTGAGGTGCGACAGATCCACTCCTATTGACCAGGGTGAGCCGTACTGCTGATGGACAAAAGCCACCAATCAACACCGCTCTATTAGGAATGTTTTTCTGAATGACATCACCCACTAAAAATAGGATTTCTTTGCTATAGGCTTGGGATAATAATACCACTCTGTTCAAAAATAAAGCGAATAATTTAAAGGAACTTAACTGACACAAGGTGGAAACATTTTCCCAGTGGCACGGTTTCAAATATAGTCAGCTTGGACAAACAATGGATTTGAAGCAGTGAACATGCCAGGTCACAATGGCTGTAACAGGGCAGCCATTATCAAAGAGCTGCTGTGCCTTGCTAATTAATTGGATTGCATAAGCATTGTAATTAATTTGCAAATTGAAAAAGCTACAGATATTTCTGGAAAAATACACATTTTTTTCCGGATTCTCACCATGTTTGTTATTATTGCAGCCTCACGGTTTTCGTTACAGCAGGCAGTTTTGAGAGCGCTTTTGGAATGAGTCCGCAGTGCTTGGGGAAAGTGCGTCTAAAGACTTTGGTAATATGCTGCTCATAGGCAGATCATCACTTAAAATTGCTGTGTAAATATTTGCACAAACATACTGATTTTTAGCTGTGTGGACCGAGTGCTCTCCACTCTACAGATGCGTCACCCACTGTGATAAATGCATCGATGCAGCAGCTAAATACGTAATTCTTAGACTGTAATTACAGCCAGTCCAGAATTCATAACTGCAGCAGGTAGTGTACATTTTACTAATCTGAATATAGCCCTTGTGCAGCTTTACGGTGCGACATTGTTTATGCACACAAGATTGCTGTTTCAGTCTGCAAATCCTGCGCATTACAAGACCGGTGCGTGAATCAGGAGTGTCTGAATTGAAAGACTTTACATGAGAAAAACAACAGGCAACCAAGTAGCAAATTTCCATGTAACACATACAATGAAAATGATAATATTCATTGCAGCTTGTTGTTAACACACAGCCATTACATAACCAGTGATTTCCAGACAGGATCTCCCAGCAGCGCTGATTCCAGCCCCTAAGACGCCAACAGGAAATTTAAACGCTGACAGATAACTGAGTTAAGGCATAAACCACAGTAAACTACAGCTATTGCTTACTTTATTACACAATGTGCATGTTTCCTCAAGGATATATTCAGTAACAAACGGTGACATATCTTAAACAAATTACATATTAAATATAAATTTGATATGCATTTTATATATTGTATGCATAATATTATGCAAATATAAAATTACTGTATTTCAAAATGTCACACACAAAATAAGACAGTCACTGTATTGTCAGGGATTTAAACTCACACATTTTCACATTAAAAAGGAGGTCATTTTGAGTTTGGATTGTTTAGAAGCTTTCATGTATGTGTCTATAATGTATTTTTAGCTGTCAATAGCTAAATGTTTTGATGGAGTTCTTAAACAGTTAGCGCAATGCATCCTTTAGAAGCCAACTCGACCATGACTGAGTTAATATTTCCATAAAAACGCAGACACCATTACTGACAGTGAACCTAATGTCAGGCGGTGAGAGAAGAGTCAAGTGGCAAAAGCATGACACCTGAAACAGCCCCAAGGACGCTTTTCCGAGTTGATGAACAACAAAGCATTACTTTGTGTTTAGCACATGGTGTGAAATAGCTTCTTCTTTAGCTGTTACATATTAAAGATGCTGCATAGTGCAGTTATTAACGCGAATTCTGTGTGATCTGCTTTTAATGGCATAAATCTGGCAAGTAGGCCTAATAGGATTATACTACAAGTTTCATGCAAATCTCATCCAAAAGGATGTTTGGTAGATTAAAATAATCCAGCACTTTGTACAATAAATATAGCAAAAATTGCAAGCAAACAAATTAAAATACTATGTCAATAGCATTAAAATGCTGAAAAACAGCATTACAAATTCAGTAAAATGGCATGTAATTGTAATTCTGAATGCAAGTGAATAATATCAAGAGTAAGGCATTATTCAGCTAAGAAATAAACACGTGCATTCGCTGAAATACCCAAATGTAATACACAAATTATATAAGGGGGCAGCCCGCTTCGGCAGGGGCATCTCTTAAGGGATCCAAACCTGGAGCTTGTCAGTCTGTTGATTTACTGCACTCGCGGACCATTTAACGGGAGAAAAACGCATTGAGGGCCTGTAGAGTGCTAGTAATTGCAATAAAAATATACAACGCGTGACCAGATTAAGTACAGCCAGGCACTTTGGGGTCCGATGAAGCCTAAACAAGAATGGGGTGTCAAGTGACAGGTCTGCCTTTCTCTGTCTACGGATGCTAGGAAGTTTAAAGTTGTGCCTGTTGTGCTACTGAATGTATAAAAAATGAAAAACACTTAAAGAGTTAACAGGTTCATCATGTGTACAAAATGTACGTGCTCCAGGTGACTAGTAAACCGAGCTGCAAATGAAGACTTGATTAAAGTATTTTTGCTCCATCAATCATCAGCATCGAAATGTTTCCCACTTTGACATTCCTCTGGCTGAGATTACTAAATAAACCTGTGGGCCAAACACTGCCTAGCAAGACCCCAATCGGCGACCACAGGTTTCCAGTCGACATCTCTTAACGAGCCCTCGCTAAGAAAATACACAGCATGGAAACGGCACAAGCGGTAACTTTAGCCGGGCGTCCATGTACATCTCGCGAATTCCCCGCATCGCTGCAACCCCGGCTCTCTTCCATGCGCTTGGCCTGTAGGACCTTCTGTAGCCCGGGTTTGGCTTAAGTGAGCCCTTGTACCTAATGAAGTGAGACAGCCAGAAAGATACTGGCGGGCAGCTGAGCGTCATTATCCTTTCTGTCCAGGATAAACTCCCGTTTTTTCCTGCAACAGACGTGCAGTGAGCAATTAGCAATTGTGCCTGGTAGAGTCTGTATCATCTACACAAAACACGCAGTCCAACAACGGCCCGACTCAAATATAAGTGAAGTAACAAAAATGTGTGGCTCTCACAATCCTGAGCTGGGTAAGCGGGTAGAAGATGGATGGATGCTGCTGAAGAGATTAGTGACATGTACATAAGAATCTATGAATACATTCAAAACACATTACAATGCATTCATAAAGTATTATAAACATGCCGATAAATGTTTAGAAAAAGGCATAACACATAGCCATGTTTATTATGAATGCTTTATGAAGCTATCTATAATGCAGTACAAATCATCCTTAATTCTTATACTGACCATTATAATGTATTTTGAAGGTATGTAGAGTGTATTTTAGATGACAGCTTCAAGTAATGTGTTACCATTTAGATCATTATTTTCAAGGAAAAAAAACAACTCCCTTAGTGATTTTCCATTCATTGAATCCTAAGCCTATCAGACACAGAGCTGCACACGCAGTTTTCAAACAAGGAGCACGGGAAATCTCTGGAAAACAAAGATGGGTCACAAACAGGCCCACACCAGGATTTGTGAAACTGCAGACCTGCAGATGTAATCAGGAGAGGGGGGTGAGATCTTCCACCAGTGAAGCCAGTCCACCTCCTCTGCCTGCGGCGTGCCGAAACTCAAAGGCATTAAGATGACCAAGCCCCTGTAGAGCAGTGGTTCACCTCTGCTAAACCTGTCTGCATGCCTGTCTAAACATGCAGATTCCGTTTTAACCAGTAAGTAGGGTAAGACAACAAAACAAACTGGTCATTCAACCCATGAGCAGTTTGGCTTTTGAACTATCAGCATCAGACAACAAAAACGGGATGTTGCATTGCTTACCTCCCTGTTTTGTATTTAACTGGGGTGGGGGGGCAGACTCCCCGTACGGACTGCAAGCAGCAGCTGATGGGAACTGGGCAGCATTTAAGAGCACAGGCAACAAGCTGGGACACTTGGTGCATTTTTTTGATTTGTTTTTTCCTTTCTTCAAGATAACAAACAAAATGGTCCTTATTGTTTATATTTTCCTGTGGAGACATGCACAGCGCTATCGATAGGATCAGAATCTTTGGCATTCTGTAGAAAAGTTAAGGTAAGGGAGGAAAATCGGGAGAATCTTTCCGGAAATATGAATGGGAGAGAACAAATGTAAGTTTTTCTATATATATCAAATTCATACGGAATCAGTCAGATTCTATTTAAACCAAAAATGCTACAAATGGTTAGAGTTGTGGTAATATTATTATAGCGGTTGTTGTTATCAAATGATTAGAATAATTTTCTGGTGCATTGCAATGAAAACAGGACGCGGAGATCAGGGTGACATTACTCTGCTACCTAAGAAGTTGAAGACACCAGTAATTCTAAAAACGGATAAACGACAAAGACTGTTGCATAATCGAAGTCGAATGTAAAAACAATCCGAAACACTTATCGAAATAAGATGAAGGCTGGAGGCGGCGTTTAGGCGGCAGATGCGCGCTGAAGAAGCCGCACTTCATTCCGACTCATCTGCAAGCCGAGAGACTGACGGCAACGCGGTCAGCATCAGTCAAAGAAGCCGGCGAAACTTTTCATTTAGCATTCGTGCAAATATAAAGATGTCTTACAGGTTTCTATGCTAATTTTAAACATTCGTTCCTAAAATATATATTCCATAAAATAGTATGATAACAAAAACCGTTTCCAACTCGTCGTCAGCTATGGGAATATCAGGAATTGCGGTGAATTGTAATCTAATTTAACGTACTAAACATAAATGTTATCCTTAAATTATTTTCCTAACTTACGTAATGTGTGTGTGTGTGTGTTTTCAGTTTTTCTTTACAGGAAAAGGAGTGATAAAGGGGAAGCATACAGCTGGAACCTCTTAGTACTGAAACGAACTGACTTAACAGTAACGGGAGGGACAGGCCAGGTACCGCTCCAGTGTGACAATGAGTAAGAAGGGACAGCGGACAGAGAGACGTGGAGGAGACGGAGCTGGAGCCGGGCGGCTCGGTGCCCAACCCGTAGGGCGAGGAGCTGCTCCCAGCCTCCCATTTCCTGTGAGTGCGGGCGAAGCTGGCCAGCGATGGGAGGTACCCCGCGGGAACAGAGAAGGAGCATTCAGGGAATCATAGGAGCAGAAACATTCTGAGTTCAGCCAGGTCTCGGTCGTCACTGAAGAACAGAGAGATCTTTGGCAGCGCAGCTGTATCCTGGCCTGCCCGGGCCCGTCAACCGCAGCAGCTGAACTCGGATGGTCAAGGCAAGCCTGTGCACCGGCTTAACGTCGCCCCTCCAGCCAGCCAGCTACTCGATCATTCACGCCCTGCAGCACCGTGTACCATAGGATGTCCTCTTTCAGCACTGTCGTTAGGAAATAAGTAAAAGCGATTAGAATATATACAATGTGGACTGTTGCTCCCAGTGTAACAGTGTGGTATTTTAGATCCATTTTGTATTTAATTTATTTTATTTATTTTTGTCCCCTTCCCCCCACCCACATCTGTGAATGTACAACTGTTTTAACTGCACAATCCATCCAAAAAAATCTTGCCGCTGTTTTTTTTAACCCAAACGTGTACTCAGCACTCAGCTTTATCAAACCAAGGAAGTGAGGCTTGGCAGGACATAGTACGTCCCCGCGACTTGCACGACGCTAACTACGCATGCGCGAAACGTGCGGGATTTAATGAGCGCTGGAAAACCTGATGGATCGTTGTGATTCAGAAAGAAGACTGGAAGAAACTCGCTCCAATCCCATCTGAGGCACGTTACACAAATGGCTTAATCTATACAGAATACAAAGTAAATCTTTATGTCGATCTTTGAGACAACACGCCAGATGTCAAATTATGAATGTCCCAAGCCTCTTCAAATACGCACAATGAGGTTTTACCTTCATCTCTAGTCCACCAACCAAGAAGAAAATCAAAACGGGTTCAACCTAAACATTCAAAACATCAAACTGCAGCTTCAGATGTAAGAGATGGGTTTTCAAATATCAAACTGTAGCTCATTAAAAGTCAAACTCAGTTTTCAGTCCCGAGGGCAGGATGGAAAGGTTTGAGACACTCAGAATTGTCAGATGTTGGAGCATACATTTTTGACCAAATATTGTACAAGTTGTGTTTGTAAACTCTTTCCGTCTGAGTACTGAACTATGTAAATACATATATTAAAAGCTGTAAACATAGTCTATATAGATTTTACGAATGTCTGTTGCAAGCGTCATATGGCAATATCATGTTAACGTTTCAGAAATGCTAGACAGACTTTGCAAGTAGCATTTGTCCCTGTTCTTTCCTCACTTTATTATGTCATTCACTTAAGTTGCTGCTATAATTTGTTTCTTTAAGCTTGCAAAAATTTCAGAAAAAATTCCATAATTCATATGAAGTCTGAAAGTGTAACAGACGTATATTGTTAAATTGTACAGATAATGTACAGGACAACGCACAATATTATTTTGAGCATTCGAGTTAATAAAAAGGGTGATATTTTATCATGCAATTATATGTCAGTGGTTTACATTTTCAAGGCACATCATAAGATTACCGTATGATGAAAAACAGAACACTATATTTAGGAATTATATACAATCAGTTAGTCGTGTGTTGTATAAACTTATTATATTAAAACAGGCTGCGTCATATATCGTATACACACTACAGTGGTGCAGAATATTGTTTTTAAGACGTTAGCAGGAATATTCCGTTAGGTTCCATTTCATACCTTAAATCTGGCGATTTTAGGTGGGGCTGTGAGAAAAATTGGGGGCTGAAACCCCACTAAATAGGGTATGGAACCGTTGTAGAACCTGAATAACAGGTACAGAAAGTCATACTAATAACGTTAATTAATCGTTTTAGATTATGCGAATTGAGTTAGCAAAGAACTTTAGTTAAATACTCTTAAACTGAAATTGATTACTTTAATAGTCTCAATTAATGTCAGACTGTTTTGCAACTTGCAATTAAGTGCGCGGAATCGTTGGTGTTAATGTCGAGGACAGCAATCACTCATTATTTGGGTAGTTTATCCTGCGTAAATTATTGACGCCTATAGTCAAAAAACGGTTAGTCTAAGTAATAACATCAAACACATTGCGATGTGTTTTATTTAAGTAGCCTAATCCTTTGTCTCAAAAATATGCTATTTTTAATAGACTGTATTAATATAAAACACAAGGGGGACATCAATAGCCTACACAATGCTAAATGTTTAAGACTCGAATTATTCGTTTAATGCTGAAGTAGCACAAATGGGACAAAAAGCGCAAGGATAGAATGAATCAAACAACTGCAAAATAATGTCCAGTAAAGCACAATGTGCCACAGTGAGGGGGTCCCGGACGCTTCGGCCGTCAGTGGCAGTCTGCGGACTCAAAAACGGGCGCCCTTCGGCACCGCTCCCGAACATGGAAACAATTAGCCAGGGCATTCTCCGGGGAAGTTCGACTCGATTCGTATCACATAATTCCTGTTACTTTTTTGTAACTGTGTGGTGGCAGTGGAAAGCCGGCCGGCTTTA
>JAABNX020000046.1:12252256-12266929 GCA_015163995.2 Mormyrus lacerda | reverse complement strand
TTTAACCACCTAGGAGCGACACTGGCCTCGCGCAGCCCCAAAGTTGGTACAAAATAAACCATAAAGACGATCAGAAGTGTGGCATGCAGGGCACCGCAGACAGCGCACGGCTGTACGGAGCGGGGTAAACTCGGAGCCAGCGTAAATGAGCCATTAAAGAGCAGAGGCGTGGATATTCCGTGGGGCATTCATCCAGGGGATTTTGTTTATTGTTTCGGCACACCCACACCCTGCAACATGTAACATTCTATCTTAGTAAAAATGACACATTTGGTAATTCCCCTGTAATTTAATTAAGGATTAGCACATTAAGGATTCGGCAGAAGATAGCATACACCAGTGTAGCGCAGAAGTTTATAGACTGATTCTGGATGGCTCGTGGGTAGCACTAATGCCTTTGGGGGTTTGCGATCCTGTCTCCGTTACTCCCGAGTTCCTTCTCCTCCCCTTTATGTTTTCTCCGGGATCCCCCGCGGTACAAAGGCACACAGTGTAAGCTAAGTGTCTCTAAATTGCACATAAGAGTATGATTGGCTGTATGCTATACATACATACCATCTCGAGTGTACTAGGTTGGGATTGGCTCAAACCACCGCCCCCCTCCCCGTGACCCTGACCGGGATCGACCAGTTCCTTCAAGGGAAAAAAAAGTGTTTATAGCCGGCCTGGGATTAAGTCACCACATTTACAAATTAAAGTGGAGGATTTGGTTGAAAGTGGAGAACGACTTGTTTTATACTCTTAACCTGACCGTCTCAAGGATGTGAGCTATTAGCAACGGAAAACTGTCTCATTTAATTAAGTTTAGGGTCTCACCCCCCCCCCCCCCTGCTTTTTAGGGGAACATAATTTCTTATTCAACGCCTAATTTCTAATTGTGGAAAGCTGTTCTTGGCACTGGGATAAACCCGACTTTCCGAAGCCAGGATAGCCATGGTGTAGACGGAAGACCATGGACGGCCTTCGGTAAACAGGAAGATGCCTCTTTAACCCTCTCGATGAAAATTGATGCTGAATTTCAGCGTTTCTTTTGCTGCGTTGGGGGCTCTATGCAGAATCCCCTGGACCAATTAGTTCATCAGTGGTATCGAAAATCCAACCGATGTTCCTCATACGTAAAATACTGCCTACGGGACTTCACGCAATAACGAGTGAATGTCATAGAGCGGGCTGGATGGGTCCTCTATCAGATAAGCAGCGGGGCATCCCACTCACCCTCAGGAAACATGCACGCAACTCAGAGGAATGTGTTTGCCCGCTGAAGAGCACGCTAATGACGCCTTGGATTGTAAAAAACATCTAGCCTTTACATAATCAACCAGTGTTCACATCCCGACTTAACGCTCTGTTATTGTAGCACTGAAAATAGAGCCTTTTGTCAATTTATATCTAAGAGTACGTCTCATTCAAAGAAACAGCAACACCCTATGAATACCATTTAATATAACAAGAGAATACAATATTATTTGCGTATTAAGGTAACATACAAAATCCATTGTTTTATATAACTGGCATCTGTTAAAACAACAATACCACATTTTAAAATAGTTTGTATATGGTACTTCATTAAGTCCATTCCGAATCAGGATCAGAAATTAAACTATTAATCCTGAAGGAAATTGCTTACATTCCTACCCTAAACCGTCAATGAAAGGCAACTGCATTAATGTACTTTTAATATTGACTGTTATGTTTGAACTTAACCCAAATAAGTATGAAAAGAGACTGAATCATTAATATTATTCAAATGCAGTCTGAGGAGGCTGTAGCTCAGAGTGCTCTGATTCCGGGGCTGAGGGCCCGTTCGCAAAAGATTTTGCAAATGTCCCTGCTTAGACACACCTGCTAAACCTGGCACTAAGTTAATTACGATGTGTTTCAGCTGGGAAATTTACAATCTGTCTCGGATTCTGGCTCTCTGCATTGGAATTGAGGAACCCTGATGTAACACAGGTGGAGGGGAGCGGAAACAGGGCTGTGTGAGACAGAGAAGCTCAGAACATCGTAAAGTTTATGAATCTACAGCCATCCATTACTCCTTATACAACTCATACATAACCGTTCATTTAACCACAGTCAAATTAGCATACCCAAGAAGAAGCCTTACTACGATCTTAAACACTGAACAAATTCTTTAAACTTTGGGCAAAGCTGTTTGCATCAGACCAGAGCTTACTTAAACTGGCGATTTAAGAGGAAAGTTTTAAAAACACGCCCCCCACCAAATTCTAAGATCTTCAAATAAACTCATGCAGCATCAGGAGAGCCGCTGCACTGAAGACGCGTAGCAGGTGAAAAAATAAGGCAAAGGCAGAGAAATCGCAGCCAATGCAGACATGGGGGTGAGGGCTCACATGCTCCAACACCCACTCACAGTACTCCCAATAAGACCCAGCGAGGGAAGCATGGTCAAACTGGCCCCTGTAACCACTGACAGTCAGCAGACCAGGGAGCCACGACAAATGTTTGGCTACAGAACACTCAAGCCCCTACGTCATTTCCGTTCGATACGACAGAATCTGTTTTGTCGCGATAGATTGCCGCTATACAATCCATCTTGTTGCATGTATATATATATATATATATATATATATATATATAGTATAATACACAGAAAGAAAGCTCAAATTGGCTCTTTTTAGGCACACTAGACTTTAGTTCTATGTTGGTACACTGGACTCTAGATAATGTTATTAAAATTATGTTATTACCCTGCATATATCTTGGATAAAACAAATACGTTTTGTTAATAACCTATAACGCACTTATTTAAAATATTTTCATTAGATTAGGACTTAAATGTTTCCGTACAAACATTTAAATGCCGACATTATTAAAGTACAATATTTCACGGCATAAATACGGCACAAGAAAATAATTATTAAAAGTACATAATAGCTATAGTATTATGTCTCACAATAACACATATAGTACAACTATATTTATTTACACACATATGTACAACGGTATTGTTCAGGTTTGAGACGGATTCTGTCGTTTTAACGGAAATGACGTAGGGGCTTGAGAGTGGATGGGCCTGACAGAGGACGCGCGCTCTCAGGCTCCTTCGGCAGCCAGACCCATCAGGGAACCCGGGGCTCTGTGCCAAGTCAATGTTACCGTCTTGTAATCTCTGGCCTATGGTTGTACAAGTCCATGCCGGTTCCTGGAAAACCGCTTCGTCAAACCACTCATTTGCACCGCAATTTCAGCTCCACGGTGGAACATCTCAGCAGGTCTTCTCGTTTAAGCAAGCAAATCTGCTTCGATGTGTAACAGTTTCCATTCCTGTTCCCTGTATATTAAAACATACTTCTGTACTCTGCAGTAAGTTTCTAACCACAAGTTTCAGTCCTCATTCGTTCACCTACAGCGCGGCTAGTTAACAGATATAAACGACAGCTATTTCGGCAATAAGCACGTGGCAGTAAACATAAAAATATAAAAAGGGCATCAGAGAACGCAGCCAAACCTAACATCGTGCAAAAATCTGAAGTGTAGAGGTCTGTCGGAATAGGAAATAAACCATATGTACGTACTCAAGTAAGCCTTACCGCTCACCTCCCTCTGCTGATATACTGCTTGTTTATAGGCCTATACTGCCTCCCCGTGGCGAAACTAAATAAATTCCTAAATGTTTTCAAGCGTATTTTACTAAAGGTGGGGTTTTCAAATAAACCGACTTATGTGATTTACTCTGATTGTATGCGAAAAAACAAATACACTACTATTTTTATCCTTAGGTCCAGTACGCGTTCTCTTGGGCTTTACAAAAATCTAATCAGAAAGAAATTAATTAGGCTAAGTAACCGTCTGATTGCATAGGCAATTTAAACGCCTTAGCCTATATTGTTTGAAATGAAGGGCTCTACTTTTTTTTGCCCCGTCGATTTTTGCTAGGGTAAGTACAATTAAAAATAAATACAACAATTAATAACAATAATACCATTTAAACTGTGAAAGCAACGAGACTAATTAAACCAACTGTGTGTAATAAAGACTATTAATGTGAATCGGGGTTACTTTAGGTGCCGAAACTGCAGTATGGCCGAGGAATGACAACGAAACTGAATACATTCCGACATATGGCATAATCAAATATATTTTTGTTTCTATGTTTAATATGTAGGCCTAGATATGACTTATCTATTGACACGGGTGCTGGTGTGTTTTTAAAATATCGCTAAAATGACACTCGCAAGTAGGGATTAATTTGCAGGCCAGATGAGGGTCCTTATGGTACCATCAACACACTAAATTGCCCTACCTTAAGTCTAAACTTAGTAGTATCCTGTGAAGGGTTGGCGGTGTAAATTTCTGTCAATTGCAAAGAAAATATCCGGTACAAGAATTCATGTGTTTAAAATTATGTCATTATTTGCATTCTAAAAGTGGAGTGCTGTAAATTTTGTCCAAAGTTATGTTATAAAAAGCTATTAAAGAAATTTTACAGGAGAAATCCTGCCCCGCTGGGGAGACAGTCCTTCTATTAACCACTTCCCTAACATTACTGCACCCGAGTGGGGTAGCTGCGGAAATTGGAGGGTCGGTGGGAAAGCTTCGCTTCTATATTTTCTCTTTCACAAACCACATTGGCCACGGAGTTATTTCAGTGGCGGCAAAGGCTCTGGAAAAAAAATTGGTCACTGAGTTTATGATGCGTGAATTCACCGGCGTTAAATCAAACCGAAGTAGTAACTCCGCAATGTTCGAGTGATTTTTAAATTATGGTTTGATTAGGTTTTGCAAAGTCAGTCCCGGTCCTTCACTGAAAACTGCAGACGAAATATCAAAGTAGCAACGTCTATATTCAAGAAGCGTCTATATGCTGCATGCCATATGCATGATACCCTTGCATTTTATGTCCTGCACAAAGACTTGCTTAACTCTTTTATTGTTCTCAGTTCGGAGAAGCTTTTATGATGCTAGTGATGAGTTCCTGGAGAAGTGAAGAATCAATGCAGGTGGAACCCTTCAGTGACCCGGCCAATTCCTCTGTGCTTGACACAGTCTGTGTAATCTGGGGTGAGAAGCTCTTGTTTGTACTGAGGGCCTGGTAGCATTGCTTCCATCCAAGAGTATATACTTATATAAGAGTATATACCATAAAGCAACTGTTGTAGTCGATTGTTCTTGTTGACAAAAAAACTTGTTGTTGTTGTGTTGTTTTTTTTTTCTTTTTTGTCTGTTTTCTTATTGAAGACATCAGACAAAAGCAACTTGTACATGTTTGTGATTGACAGGATAAACGTGTAATGAAAGGTGCCCGCAATGAAACTTTGAGGGAATATGGCAGTTTAGCCCTGCTTATCGCTACTTCCTGTCCCAGTAATTATCAGTTAAATGCACTTTAAAAAAAATTGCTCCAGCAGTGAAGTGAATGGTAGGTTTTCATGACTGTGAAAGCCTGCTGTAAATATGGCTTAAATGCAACCCTAGGGTGTGAGCTGAATGGCAGCAAGAAAACTGCACTTTTTGAAGTGGAGGATGACGTTCTCGAGCACCAGTTTTTCATCCATACGGTCAGTCTGTCATGCTGCCTCACCTCTCTCTCGCTTCAAAGCATGTCTACCAGCATGTCTCTAGTACATTACAGTACCTGGGGAATTCCCTTGCTGATTCTAAATGGAGGGAATTAAATGCAACTTTAAGCGATAACCAGTAATCCAGTACATCGAGCTAGGAACTGTAATTCACGGTGATTTGTTTAGCCAAAGATGGAAAGTTCACGTCCAGAAAGTACAAATCCAGACCAAAGTTTTACTTCAACCGACTAGTCGAGTATAAAGAGTCACAAAGTAATGAACTGCTTGGTTGAAACTAAATCTTGGACAGGATTTATACTTTCTGGACCTGGATTTTCCACCACTGCATTTAGGTTGCTTTGTAGACTTCATAAGAACTCGCTGCTCTTAATCCTGTGCTTTTCCTGTTTCTTTCTGGCTGTCCAGATCTGCCTCAGCGCCGAGTCAAGCAACGAGATGCACGTGTTGGAGGTGAAGGACAGCATCGCAGACCGCAGCCATCCTGTGCCCATAGCCACCCTCTGCCCCACCTGCATGCCCATGGTCAGTCCAGATACCAGCAGCAATGGCGGGTGACGGTTGGGCCGGTGGCAGGTGTTAATTTCCAACTGCAGCGTTTGCTGTCACAGGTCAGTTTCAGCGGGTTTGAGCTGGTGCCTCCCGTCACGTTTACGCTACGCTCCGGTCAGGGCCCCGTCTTCATTATGGGGCAGCACGTCACGTGTAAGTATCATGGCATGTCGGCTCGACAGGCTTGTCTCCTATGACCCGTTCTCTTTGTTTCCAGTCAACGAGGACGTCAGAGAATGAGGAGCTAGAGGACCCCTGTGGTTTCAGATCCGTCTTCTGGTGAGTGGACCATTTGAGTTTGACCTGTGGTACAAAAGTTCAAGTTCCAGAAGGTTCCCATCTCTGACTGTAGAAGATGTGCATTTCCTTCAGTTAAATGTCTAAATATAAAACTAAAGTTTCTTATGATTTTCTGCTAACTCTCTGAAGAAATGTTAAAGTAAGCTTTTTCTTTAAATGCTAGCTAAGAGTTTTTCGCCTTTCTCATAACAAGCTTTTTTTATTTTTATTTCAGGTTGAGATTCACTGCTTTAATAAGTGTTGTTTAACATCATAGTTGTGAAGCTGGTCAGTGATGAGCGCACTAAGAACATCTATTGTAATGCCATCCCAAGTTAACACCTTTTGAATTACAGCAGTCATTTTGAATTGATTTTCACGGACCAATATGCCTCCTCCTTTTCCTTTTGGGTTGTATGTGTACAAAGGCACACAAGTATAACTTCTTCATTTCTGCAAGGGCCTTTTCATAGTAGGGGGTGACCCAGCTGCAGGTTATGGAAAGTGAATTTATTACTGCATTAGGAGCCCTTGAAAGAATCCCGCTTACTGTATGCCTGCTGTTCTTCAAGAGGATTACCATTACGGTTTAGAAAAAACACCCAAATAAAAAAACAACAATTAATACAAACCAAATTAGTTTTAAATGATTCTCAAACATCTCAGATTTAACTTGTATACTGGGACAATGTAGGTAAGGCTATTTTTTTTTTCTCCTGTTGGTCATCCTGGTCTGCTTTTTCTCCTTGTGGTAGCCTGTCAGCAAAGTCAGGAGGCCTCGCCCCAGAGGCATGCTAAACAGCCAGACCTCACCAGACACTTATGTATGCAGATTGTCTTCTTTGCCATTCTCAGTGGCTCCAAACAACTATCTGCCTGCCCGCAGATATTTGCTGGTTTAATTATTTAACAAAGTGCCATTTTAATGCCAGTTCTTATTCTGAAGGTGTTTTTCTGGATTATTTGTTTCCCTGGAGAGTCCTACATGGATATAATGTTCCCTTACGGGTTAATCCTGTTTTAAAACTACAGTGCTCACAGACAATCTTGGGATACTTGCTTAATGCTGTTTCATAACAGAAGTGCATTAATAAGCAGTGATTAACATATCTGTACATATCATCAGCACAGACATTTTCTTTTTATGTGTCGTAATTATTACTGACTATGGTTATGACTCATTCAGTTGCTGTTAATTACAATTGCAGCCAGTGGCTCCCAAAGGGATAGTGAACACCAGTGTTTGGTGTGTTATGTTATTGCAAAGGGGTAAGTTATTAAAAAGCTCTCAGTGATGTTTGTCAAGGAACTTTTTAACTCTGAACAGCTCATTGAAACCCAAATTATAGTTAAAACATTCATTTCAAGTAGTAATAAATTTTGATTTTAAACCTCTGGTTGTTTCTAATGGGATATATTTTTGTAAAAAAATGAAGTAATGATTTTTGTTATAAAATCCAATAAATCTGCAATATTTTTACTGAATAAAGCAAAAGGCCAAATACTTTCCCTGAGCGCTCCTGTAAATCTCACTTCCCAGCTCTGCTTGCTGGCTGAGGTTTTTTTACTCTTGCAACTAAAAGTGAGGTTCAGCTAACTTAGCCAATCTTACTGGCCCGCTTGCCTCTTCAGGGACAGGAATGTTTATTACACAAAGCAGCATGCACAGAAAACCTACTTTTCCTTGACTTAGTGGATATTAAGTGCGTTCCTGATATACTGTAGCTCTCAATCCAGTGAAACATGCAGTTAGGACCGGCTGCAGTTTCATGTGAAATGTTGTGAAATTATGTGGTATTAAAATTGCTTTTACTTGTCCAAGTGCTGTAATGTTTTTCCCCTTTCCGGACGGAATACAGAAAACGTAGAAAGAGGCTTGGAAAGTCACACGATGTGATTTGTTGCGGGCAAAATGAGTATAAGTCAAGGAACTCAACGATCGGGAATTAATCGTGGGTGGAAATTCGACGTAGGCGTCGGGTAACAGTCTATGAACGGCATTTGTCTGGACAGCATTTCTGTAGCCAAGAGACAAGCTACACAGTGCTTGTTGTAGGACTTTCTACGTCTAAACATGAAGAATGCAGGAAATTATCTAGTATGTAAACTTGGCATATTTAAAACACAAAATAGGAGAAATGCCAACTTGGAAAGATTCTCAATGCAATAATGCAGCACCAGAGGCACAGCAACAGGACAGGTGAAACGGGCGATTTCCTGGGGCCCCAAGCCGGGAGCCTGATATATAGCAACAACAAGTTTGCTTATGTGTGTTCTGATTCTCACAAAAGTGAAAATAAAGGACTTGTGTTTATTAAATTCTTTGTCAATATTATTCATTTAGACATCAGAGTAAAATAATGGTAATAAATTTTGCTATGCTGGGGGAAGGTGTGTCTGAGGGCCCCATGGAGTTTTTTTTATTTTGCCTGGGGCCCCACAAAGTGCCTAGACTGGCCCCTGAGTAGTGCTGCACATTTGCATATACGGTGGAAGTTATATCTTAGAAGTGGCACCGTGAGCAAGCTTCACTGTTTTTATTTACTTATTTGGTCACACCAAGCTAGCCGTTCTGTGCCAGTACCTCAGAGGTCATGAGTATTTGTAGGGGTGCAAGGAAGCCACACACAAGTGACATCAAGTCAGCACCCCCTGAGAAGTTGACTGTGTACCTATTGGATTGAATAGCCCTGTCTAGCATGTTTCCAGTAATCTTAGGTACACGAAACTGCTGTCTACAAGGTCTGTGGATTATCTTCAGTAACCGTGTCGTGATTTCTGGTAAAACACATTGCTGTTGGATTTTTCAAATGCATTTTTGGCAGCTTAATCACTACAGACAGAATACCATTCAGTCCAATTATTTTCGCGAGAAGACTGATACGGCCGATATCTCCAAAACTAGGCGACTATCAGTAGAACAATCTAGATTAATAAATAGTCGTACAGCATATCTGATCTGTTTTTATTCTTATTATTTTGCGGTGAGCTGCCCCTTTAATTAGATGCAGAAGCAGAGTGAATCGACAGCGTCAGCCAGCCCGCATCCCGACAACTGAAGAGCTGCCCGACTAATGCTGAGTAACCAGGCTCCAGTTTTTCTGCTTCACTTTCATAATTCCAGTAACCGAAAAACTCCACTTTGCAGCGTTCTTAGATCTGTCGTTGTCATAACCTGCCATGAACTTCCGTGTTTTATTTTACTTCAACTCACTTTTATATTTGATGGAACATACTATTAAAAGCCAAATTGCTAATTTTGTCATGGGAGCGGAGCATGGAGCAGGCAGGAAAAGGAGGTGATGATCCACTAGCGATTCTGACACACAAAGGGAGTGTATTACGGAAATTAAACACACTGGGTAAAACTGCAAAGGATAGGACCACGAGGGATCAAATAGCAAAATGGGAAAACAACTACAGTATATCTACAAGAAATGACAAGGCAATACAGGGAGCTAGAACAGGCAAGGGACCATAGCGTAAACACACGATGCAGCACAGAATAACATCTGCACTTCTGACACACTGACCAGCTGAATAACGCACTGAGGACTTGGACAATAGGGTGGACTGGATGGCCCGTGACATCTGCTAGCCAAATAGGGGTGGGGGGAGACACGAAAGGCTGAGGAGGTCGGGTGCTGACCCTGAGACACTTGCAGTAAGGGTTAACTGTATAAATTATGAATTATGTAATTAATAATGATAATATTAATTCTACTACTACTAATGATAATCCATTATCACATAAGATAAGCAGTAAATTGGACAAAAAGGAGGAGTGATGGCAGCATAGCCTGTTACCCATAGCAGTTATACAATATACAAAAATTAAATATACTAATTATATATTTATATAAATATAAAGTAATATAAATAACATGTTAATAACATGTTATTATTATATAAATAAATGAACATGTAACCTATATCAATAAAAACTGTGCAATATACACAAATATATAAATATGTATGTGTGAATATGTATATATACAAAAGTGGACATCTACAAGTGCCTAGTAGCAGCATAAATTGAGTGATTAAAAGCAAATAGCATGAATTAAATGTTTCACAACATCCGGTGATTAATAGCAAATAGCTTGTTTTAGCAGATAATGTCATGGTTGTGATTTACAATTAATTACATTGTGCAGTTGTATCCATATTCTCAAGTAAAATAGGGAAAACAATACAGCTAGCTAGTTCGTGGTAATTAAAATGTAAAAAATATATATTATAATCGTTACCAGGCAACGACCGACAACTGTAACTTAGCAACAGGAAATAAACAAAACTCGCTTTCAGGCAGCCCACGAACCGCAAATTTATCACGCAAAATTAATGTCATGTAGAAACGGAAAAGGTTACGATCAGATTTACAAGTTAGAGAGGTATGGCGACTCATTCCGCTTTCATTGACACACCCACTCTCCCACTGAATCCTGAAACGAAATTACTGGCAGCTTTCAAAAATGACACACACCCTGATAAAGTGTTCCTGGCGGGAAGGGGTGAGTCTGCAGCGGGATTTTTCTTACTGACCAATTTTCTGTCATTTTTACTAAATGAATACTAAAGCCTATAAATCGCTAGTATTAACACATAACGTCACTTGAGGAGGCACAAATATAATATTATACTCTTAACTAATCATGAACTAACGCTCACTTAATATATAAATTAACCACAAACTTGTCCATGATTTGTACTTGAGTGCTGAGCTTCCCCACTGATGTCAGAAGCTGCTCCTGAGAGAAACACCAGCTAGGTAACATTTTACAATATGGTTAAGAGTATAATGCTATATTATTTGTGCCCCCTTAAGTAAAGTGTTACCATAAGTCAACATTAGCTGGCCGAGTGTTAGAATATTTTATCATTATGCATGACAGTTTTCGTGATGGGTTAATTTTACAAAAGTGTACTTTCGAGTATACAAATGCAGTCATCTATATACTACTAGTGTACTAGGTATATATTTCTAGTCCACATTTTAGTTTATTGAAGTACATTTGAAGCATACATCAAATTACTAAAACTAAAAAAACAATTTTTGCTACTTTAAGTATACTTGTAAACAGACTGCATTTATATAGCACTTTTCTACTCCTTTGAGTACTTGAAGCACTTTACAATACATGGTAAAATACACTGCAAGATGCCAACCATGAGCAATTTGGAGTTCTGTGTTTTGCTCAAGGACACTTTGATGGGGTGAGGAGGAATCAAGGCTCAAAGCGGCAAACCTCTGGTTACCAAACAATAGCACTACCTCCTGCGCCACCGTCGTACCTCTAGTAAGGTTGCTTAGCATATAACTTGTAGCATACTATGCATATACTTGAAATATACTTCTTAAAGTATTCTTACATTTACTGTAACTCATACTGTATGTACACAAGAAGAATGTTGAGAAGTAAAGTATACTAAAGTATAAGTATAAGCTTTAGTATTAAAGTATAAGTGTAAGTATTAATGCACTTAGTCTTATCTTAGTTATCAGTATAAGTCAAGTATACTTCACGCCTCAGTTTTAGTATAAAATAAGTATACTCGTAGTACACTTGAATAAACTACTTTTTGCTAAGGGTTTGCCTTACTCCAGTTTCTGGTTTATGAATAAGAATGATTCCATAATATAGTAATATGTTTAATATAGATACATAATGAAAACAGGACATTTTCTCAGCACTCTAATAAAGAGATTAGAATTGCTCTTGGGTCCCACTGATGGACCAAAGGCAGAATTATTAGACACGTTCTACTGCTGGAGATTCATAAAAGTTCGTTTTAAAGTTTACTTTTGCGGCAGGTAAATTTATTTAGAGAGAAAAATGCTACATGTGTATGTCAGAAACAAATTAAAAACACTTTATCAGTGCGCACAGTTATTAGGCCGATCAGAAACTAAGTGGATTTCTCTCTCTCAACCATTAACATAATTAATAATAAAAATAGTTTTAGTTATTCAGTGTATATAAGGAACAACAAACTATCAGTCATTCGTTACAGTCCACTGTACCGAGTTTAATATCCTGTCTAGTTCCTTTCATTCTTAATGCCCATCACGAGCTTACCTTACGGTTCAGGTGACACAGCTAGGACCGCCTTACCTTACGGTTCAGGTGACGCAGCTAGGACCGCCTTACCGTACGGTTCAGGTAACGCAGCTAGGACCGCCTTACCTTACGGTTCAGGTGACGCAGCTAGGACCGCCTTACCGTACGGTTCAGGTGACGCAGCTAGGACCGCCTTACCGTACGGTTCAGGTAACGCAGCTAGGACCGCCTTACCTTACGGTTCAGGTGACGCAGCTAGGACCGCCTTACCGTACGGTTCAGGTGACGCAGCTAGGACCGCCTTACCTTACGGTTCAGGTGACGCAGCTAGGACCGCCTTACCGTACGGTTCAAGTGACGCAGCTAGGACCGCCTTACCGTAAGGTTCAGGTGACGCAGCTTCTGGAAGTCTCCCCTTTAATTTGGCACAAGTCTTTGCCAGTTCATTTATGTTCTCTTCCTACATGCTTTAAAAATTTGGCCATTTTGATGGTTTTGTATCCATGTGACCAGCACTTAATTATTTTGTTTGTTTTCTCCGTTCTCTGTTAGGTCTTTTTTGGGCCATTTTAATAATACTGTAATAATAATTTGCTTAATAATTTTGTCCATGGAGGTAACGAGAGTTTCCTGTTATACTCCAAATAGGGAGTACTCAGACCAAATACTGAGTGAGCTCTATATTTAAGCAGTCCATTCTTAACTGGAAATTTATCTGGACTGAAACTGTTGGTCGGAAAAGAAGATACACGGAAAAAGCACGCATATATAATTCTACATGCTGTATATGTAAATCTGGACAAGTGGTCGAGGTATATAAATGAAATGTAACCTTTTCAACTTTAAATTCAATTCAGTATGTACAGCATGTAACACGTAGCCTCCTCTCTGCTTCTTTCATGCAGAGTATCTGAGTGAGGATGGTCAGATCTCTGTGCTCCCTCTAACCCGGAAGATTAAACAGCAGATAGTGAGAGATCCCACCCTGGGCACAGAGTACCCACCAGGTCTGGGCCTGTCAGAGTTCACCAGGAGAGTCACCGATCTGGCACTGGGAAAGGAGAGCCAGGCCATTGTGGAGAGCAGGGTAGGTGTCACAGAATCCAGACATGATTTAACAGGCTGGTCTTTCAGCCTTTCTCAAGAGCAGCCAAGTGATTCATCACATCACTCATATAAATTCCAGAAGCACAATCACTTTGACACAGTAGAAGAGTCACGTGATCACAAAAATACCAAACCTCCAGGTTAATCTACGTGGTTTGGAAGCTTCTGTTCTCGGTGTGATCAATATATCATTGATGCTCAAGGACATCAGGGTTGCTGTGACAGAATGCTAACCGTCTGCAGAACAGTTGAGATCTACCAAGGGTAGCTTCCCTTTTGGGTCACGGGGTCACTTTGTGTGGGTTTGGACCCTTCAGGTGCTGGGTGTCCAGACCGTGGGATTCATGGGGGCAGTCCGGCTGGGGACAGAGCTTCTGAGACGCTGGTACAACAGGGGTGTGGCCTGGTCTGGCCCTGTATATGTCTCCTCACCCTGTCATGGTAGGTGTGTAAGTAGGAGGCGATGTGATTGGAGAGGAGGCTGATGGGAAGTTAGTGTAGAACCACAGAAATATAACCGTGTTCTTACTTGTTTTAATTATGATATAAATTTATGGAAAGTTAGAAGTGACAACATTTGAATCATTTGCATTGTATGAATTTCTTGTTAAAGGTTTTTTAATTGAAGAGCAAATTTCCAAAACTCAATTTTGTTGTTTTTGTGATTAGACATAACATAAAATCAGGATTCCTTATCATACGAAACAGTGCCGGAAACTAAAACTCACTCAGTCCTCATGAAATACAAAGAAGACCTTTCATTAAACTTCCAAAACTTATACAGAACTCCACAGAATTTTTCTCTGAAATATATCATGTGGACTGAGTAAGTTTTAGACATTTGCTTTCCAGTTGTTTTGGTTTAAAGCTTTACTGTTTCATCACTATATACACAATCCTGTTCACCCAACCTGAACTGTACTGGCCCACAACATTATATCCAAAAATGTTACACCTGAGATTTTAGTATTACTGAATTGCTTTTAGTTCCAGCATCATCATGACACTATTTGCTGCCAGCTTCTGCCCAGACATCAGTACACATACAGAAACTCACATTTGCTGTGCAGTGAAGCACTGCTTCTCTTTCAGGACTTTAGTCATCAGCCCCACCCCCCCCCCCCCCCCAA
>JAABNX020000046.1:12238931-12252156 GCA_015163995.2 Mormyrus lacerda | reverse complement strand
CGTGGGCAGATTGGGGGGGGGGGGGGGGTTATGGGGGGGAATATTCCGCAGCACGATTTGGACAGAGTGCAAGGGTCAACCAGTGCAGCCGGATCCCTAAGACAGTGCTCAGTCACATGCCACCCACACAGGGACAGAAATCAACAAATCTTTAAGAATTCATACTCAAAAGACCTTAATTCCATGTAGTCAGGTTCGCTGACTTACACCATGCTAGCAACCAGAACTACGTTCACACCCAGCAAATGGACAGAAAAGCAGACCGAACAATGAAAAAGGCTGAAGCTTCATAAACAATTATAATTTGTTACAGGAAGTCAAATCACTCTAAAGACGTTCAAGATTTTTTTTTTTTTTAATCAAAAAAAAAAAAGCCTCTGGCTTGACTTTACTAAAAGCCTAGAGTTTGGGTTAGGGTTAGAGTTAGAGAGTCAGTAAAATGGTAAATACACCAAAGGAGTTAAAATAAAGAGTACAACTAAATGAGCCTAACAGTCAATGTAGTGTTACATGCAGGACATACAAGTGGATCTTCACCCTTAAGCAGAAACATGTGGGTCAGCCTGCGACGCCCAACAGGACACTCCGTAGAAATGACCTGATCACACTGGTCTTTAAAACCGACCGTACTATCAGTACCTTAATTCCATATCATCAACATACTCGCTCATCCTACACTGCCTGTCATGAATAGCAATACAGATTAGGAAGCTCCTAGCTGCATTTGATTTATAGCCACTCAGGGTATAATTCAGCAAAATTCCCACAAATCCTACCAGCCGAATACAGTCACCCTGACAGCCGGCGGAGAGCCGGTTGACGGCGGCGGGTTCTGTCCTCCCTCGACGGAGATCAGCCAGCTGAGATGTGAAAACCAGAGGCCGTGAAGGAAGGCAGAATCCCAAACCCATCCCACTCAGAGACGTATCCACTGAAGGATCTCCGACGATCCTGCTTACGGCCGACCTCGCAGATATAAGACGACACAGAGAGACCTCTCCGTTTTCATCACCCCCCCCCCCCAGCTCCTCTTTACCGCAGGAAAATCATCAGCTGGTCACTAAGGCCAGAGGACATGTTCCATCTGGACTGCAGCAGCCTTAAAGGACAGAAGCAGGGCAAGATTCTGGCCGCAGAATCACATCCATGTCATGGTGAGGCTCACACGTGAGACGATCTGTTTTCAGAACATCAGCAGTAGTACAGCAGAATTTATGATACTTGTAGTAAACGACAGACGCGACGGTGCCAATGTGGCCATTTCAGCGAGGTTACAGGGTCATTGCCCAAGTGAACATGACAATGTTTCTTTCTATGTCCATTTAATACGCAGTATCTGTCTGTTGTTATTAAAAGAACAAATCAAGTTTCGACTTGAGTTCTATTCCAACTGTTTCTATTGTTTCAATTTTTGCCTACCTTAATTTACCTCCCACCGTGCAGCACTTTGGTCTGTCAACTTGTTTGACTTTGAAAACATGCTATACAAATAAACTGAATGATTGATTGACTGACAGTGTCTAACGTGAATCATGGAATTCAATAGGCCATCAGACAGGGAGACAAGGCCTGAGCAGAGCAGAGAGAGCATCACACCGTAAGACCAGGCCACCAGCAGCCATCCCCCCCACAGATAAGATGGGAGACAGACCATCGTAAGCGGCATCCATCTTGTCTGGAGTCCCATAATGCACTGCGGGTCATCGCAAGACACTGGAACTGCTGCTAAACTCATTAGTGCGTCATGTTTTCCTGGACAGACTGAATCTCTTCGCAGTCTGGCCACATGAGTGCCTAACATATTCCAACCCTAATTAAAATCCCCTATTAATATATACGCACTTCACATCCATTAGTTCAAGCAACAATTTGGAAACCTAAACCCACATTCTCCAGTAAGATACTCAGATCCGCACATACGGAATATGTTGACAAAGATCAACTGCTCATTGCATGTCAGAGGGATGATTGATATTTTTACCCTTTCTACACCACACTCCCTCATCAATGGACAGAGGGATCAATAACAATCTGGTCCAATACAACTTGTATTACGCAATGCCAAGCCGTAATGTCACCACGATGCATCTTATCCAATATGACTGCTGATTAAATGACATGAAAACTTAACACATAAAAACACTTTTGGCAAACAATCAAAAGTTTAGCAAATAAAGAAAACTAATAATGAAAGTAGGTGCCTTGGTGTGTTTTTTCCCCCCTTCTACATCTCACAGGCTCACGGCACCTCCAGACCTAGACGTCTGGAAGGAAATCAGCCCCCCAGACCAAGGGCACTCCACACAGAGAACAGCAGCTTTACACACAGAAAGAAACAACCCAAACCCAAAAACAGACTCCAAACAAGCAGAAACTCAAAAACCAGGAGAGAAGATCCAAAAAAGTACCCCCCCCCCCTTTCTGTCTTCAGACTCACTGGTCGACACCCTTAAGGCTGCTGGTATCCTGGATGTCCGGCAGTATCGATACTGGAATGACGAGCAACGGGTCGTGTCCATGGACAAGCTGACGGAGGACCTGGAGCAGGCCCCGGAGCTTTCCGTGGTGATGCTGTCAGCCTCCGCACATTGTCCTACGGGAGCCGACCTCTCCCAGCAGGACTGGATGGCCCTCGCTGAAATTATGGTGGTAAAACTGATTTAATCTGCTGCCATTGTTTTGTTTGTTGTGTTTTCTCTAATTAGTTGCAGGTGGAAGTTGATTTATTTAACCAAAATGTCATTGTCGTCTTCGGCATGCATCTGCCGGTTCTGTACACAAATGCAAAGAGGATCATAATGATTCATAATGATACTGTTGATGTTTGATTATCTTTGATAATCTTGCCTACAAGATAAAATAAGCTTCATTGATCCCAGGGGGAAATTCACGAGGAGGTGGCATCCTTAAATGGGCATGAACCACCAACCAGCTTTCAGGGATTAAACCTCAGTTAATACAAGAAATATCAACAACAAATCGCATTGGGCTACTTTTGGGACCTTTGGTGAAGTAGTTGAATTGTGGTCTATGGAATGATTTATCATTGAGGCTGTTTCTGAAGCCGAATTTTGCTCAGATTAACCTCTAAAGACATGAATGCACATTCCCTTCCCCGTTTCATCACACCCAGAGGAGGAGGCTCCTCCCATTCTTCCTCTTGCCAGCCCAGGGCCTCTGCCTAGGGGACCCGGATCAGGATGCTTGGCCCCTACGCCACTATGCTTCCTTGGGCTTGGAGTTCCTCTGTGCCCAGTCCTTCTCCCACAGCTTCAGCCTCTACGGTATGACGGCCATGTTCTCCCGATCTCTACAACGCTTCAATAGCTTATCAGCCTCTTTCTGCACATAGGTACTCAAAATTCATAGCGGCCTTAGGCTAAACTCTGGTATCAGACATCGCTTTCCCATGTGATCACGCAGGGGAGCGGGTTGGACATCTCCTGCTCGTGCTGAAGCAGAACTCTGTGCTTCTGGCGGTCCAGTCGCAGGTGGAAAGCCTGGTGCGCTCTCTCTGGGCCCGGCCCACTGTTTTGGGTGCCCGTGTGGTTGCCACGGTGCTGGGTAACCCTGCCTACCTTGCCGAGTGGTATGTGATGATTATCTTACCCAAATAAACAGTGGGTGTAGATTTATTTGGTAGCGCTTTAAATTCACTACACCTTCATAATTCATTCTTTATGCATTTATAGAGCATTCAGTGCACCTTCATAATGCATTCATAATGCATTCATAGAACATTCATAAGCAGCATGCAAGTACACCTTAACATCCTAACATCCCTTAACAGCTTTAATATGCATTAATAACAAAATTACATAATTATACAATTATAATGTTTGTTATTAATGTATATTACAGATGATAAGGGATGTTAGAATGTTAAGGTATACATACATGATGTTTATAAATATTTTATGAATACTTAATGAATACATTATGAAGGTGCACTGAACATTTTATGAATGCAATATAAAAGCATTATGAAGGTGCAGTTAATGTAAAGCTTTACCATTTATTGAAATGTGCTTTTTTCCCCCGTTACAGGAAACAATTACCCTCACGCTAACATGTGCGATGTTAACGATGTGTCACACAGGCGGGACGCCATAAGAGGTTTAGCCGAACGGTGCCTGCTGATCAGGGAACAGCTTCTGGAGAAGCTGAGGCTTCTGGGAACGCCTGGACGCTGGGATCACCTGACACAGCAGGGTGGACTGTACTGTTGCACAGGCCTAAATGGTGAGCCTATTGTCCTCTTTTCAATATGCACCACCCTGCCTTTTTAACATAGGGACTCTGCTTGCATGTAAATGTTTTGCTGCGCTGCATGTTGCTTATACTTGTAGCTCTCTTACTCTGTTGTCTTAGGAGCTGAAAAGTGCTTCCATTTTTAGTACTGAAGGTTTGCATAAAGGTTTTGCTAAATGCTGACCCAGGTCTGTTAATGGCTTTTAATGAACTTTCACTCTCCCCCAAGCCACATTTATCCCTGCAAAAAGCCAAACGTCTTCGACGGTGTCACGCGTCATGTGACGAAGATGACGTGAACCCCATTGGAAACTGTCTAGTGCTCAGATATCACTGACTTATTGTGCCAGATGTTCTTGAGTGAAAGCTGCATAAATATAGATAGATTCTGGAAACATGTAAATACAAACTGAATTCTATTTTTTACTATCTGTTTTTCTTTTTTAGCTGAACAAGTAAGGTTCCTGGCCAGGAAGAGGCACCTATACTTGCTGCCAGATGGGTGTATGAATGTCACAGCCATTAACCGCCAGAACTTGGAATACGTAGCAGAATCCATCTACTTAGCTTTGACCTCTGCCCTTTGACCTTAGCAGTCAGCATGACAGACACCCAAAGTATAAATGATTAGTTTCAGTGGTCAGCTGGCTGGTGTGAGATTTTCACTTTGAGGCAAGTCTGCTCACTCATTTACATATACATAACAGTTTTAGTACCTTGTAAATAGTCTGTAAGGTTTGCAAACTATCCCAACACTTCTGATGTTGCTAATTTTAGGTTTATAATGGAATAACATAGATTTGCTGTCAGAGTTCTTGTGTGAGGGTTTGAAAGCATGTGTCATGCCAGATGTGTGAAAGTTAGCAACCCTGTAGTTTTCAGCTGTTCTTGTTGCTGTTCTGTCCATCTCTGAGAATAAATGAGAATAAAGATTCAGTAAAGCTTCTCACTTTGCAGTAGTAGAACAATGATGGACACTTTGTGAGATTTTCCCCAAGCATGTACCACAGATATATGTAGAACCACTACAAAACACTGCCCAAAACTGCATTCCAGACCGTGCAGTGTGGTCAAGAACACACTTTTGTGCCCAAGAAAAAAAAGAATAAATTTCTTATACCGTGGAATATCATGTAACCTTAAATTAGTTTTTGGATGTAAAATGATCCTTAATTATTGTTTATCTATATCTGTGTATGTGTACAAATTATTATACGTGGTAAACATAGATTAGCTTTAAAGCATAAAGCATTTATTTGATAATAAACTAGTGAAGGATGAGGGGTGGTGTTAGCAGTCTGTCCATGTGGTGGTGCTATTTCCATCTTGAAAATAAACGTTTTTGTGTTAGTCGGCTCCATGTTTCTCCCCTGCTGTGTTGCTGTTGTTCAAAGTAAAAACATCGCACAAATAAAGAGGTGAAGGAGTTCAAGTGTTATGTTAGCATATATTGGTACTTTCCAAATTCATTACTCCTCTCTACTCTTCTTATAAGTTAAAACTAACAAGGTCATTTGAAAGCAGAAATATGAAATTGAGTAGATTGGATTTCACCAGTTTGGCTGTTAAGGCTGGGGATTTGTAGGCAGGGTAGTCATTTGAATCAATGAGGACGAAGCCCCAGTGTGGCTGCATGAGATTTGAGGTAATATTCCAGTGTCCTCTCCATACAGACTCTGGGATTCCATCAGCCACTCTGAATGGGAACGTGGCAGTGAGGTCTCTCTCTGTGATGCCACGTCCCCCAGAATGTGCTGTATGTCCCTCAGTAATTAAAACCGGCCAGTACAACCCCCTGGAGCCCCCAGTGGCCTTTGGCTGTAACAAACACACGCACACACACGCTGTTTCCTAATCTATGTCAATGTCCCCCGCCCCCCCCGGCCATCTTCCGAGGAGGCCGGGTGCCCTGTCAAGGCATTTGATTTCTGTACATGGAGTGCTTAGAGCGATGCTTGTGACAGAAGACACTGGCGCCACCATGTGGCGGGTAGCGTTCTGCAGGTAGCCAGCAGGGCTGTAGCAGACATTTAAACCCATTCATAAAAGGCTTATATCTCATGAGAAATATTTTTGTTACTGACATCTATCTGTGTGTCCATTTACCTTGAATTTAAATCACAAAGTTTAAGGAGATTTCACAGTATTTATCCCTAAGTTTCCGAAGGTACTGCGTCCTGAGTCAAGTGGAGGCAGAAAGAAGGGCCGAGAGGCAAGGTGTCCCCAGAGCTTTATTACATAAGAAGGCAAGAAAACAGAGGATGGAAGCTTTCAAACTCAAGGACTAGTTTATATTTTTGCAAATAATACCTGCTGGACTAAATGGCTGACAGGGCTCTGCTTAAGACCTCAAAGGGGTCACCCCCAGGAGGGGATAATTGTTACATAATTGACTGATGTTGCCCTCGCTGCTGCACAGAAGCTGGTCGGTGAAGCCCACACTGATGCGGAAACCCACACGGAAGGATTCTCAGCTTGCCAAACGAAGGTGCGTGAAAATGCTGGGTAGAAATCAGTTGGGAGTTTTATGTTATATAGAGTTATATAGGGCCAGTAATATGTCACTGGGTATATATTCATTCCAATGACTATAAATTAAAGGGGGAAACGTTTCTTTGTTAACATGGTAGAACTCAATCCCTACAATACAGGTTGCATATGAATGGATAACTTACTGATTCATTTGAAATAATTAAATATAACAATGAGAAATAAAAAATAAAACAGAGTATAAGCTGTCCTTCAGGTAATAGCCTGTAGCTGCACCCCCAGGCCCTGTCCCCCCCCTCCCCCGCTGTGACTGGGGTCATCCCTCACACTAAAGGGTCAGACCCTATAATGGGGAGGGGCGACGTTCAGATCCTCACCATTCCCTGGGATGAGGGTACACTCTCCTCACCCCTGCGAAAAAAGCAAGAATAGATACTGCAGCTTCAAGAGTGGCCCGACAGCAAGACAGGTGCAAATGAGGATTGCTGATGCCACGGGGAGGGGGGGGAGGGGGCTGATTCTCCACCACAAAAAGGAAGCATCACTTAAAACAAAAAACCCTCCACAGTGTTCCGATAAGGCAGCGATTTGCATTTAAATTAAATAGCAGATGATCGTCTATTGAGAGACTCTAATTAAATTGTCGATGTGCTGAAAAACCTCAGCCAGCCGTTGTGGAGCTGTGCGGGGGAGTGGCAGGAAGCCGTATGCATTTGCGATTTGCCATGTAACCACTGGACTGCGGCTCTGTGGAGGTTGTGTGTCACCCCATGGGGGCATGGGGGGAGGGGGGTGGGGCTTTGATTCTCTTTTTCAAACCACGGACAGAGAGTGTTGGGAAACTCCGGAAGCAGATAAGGCAGCCCAGGAGAGACTGGTCTCAGCTGCACCCTGATCCATCAAAAAACACCCACGTGTGTCCCCCCCCCGGTATCTGCAGGGTGCTGAAAGACCAGACTGTGTACTCTGCAGATTGCAGCCCCTGGTGACGGGAGGCGGAGGGGGGAGGCATGGGGGGTGCGTGAGTGTGAATGGGGAGTCTTGTGAGTGATGCATGTTCTGATGATGTGCCACTTCACATCAGACAGCGTGAGAAACACTTTGCATCAAGCAGCTGTGCTGTAGCTTC
This sequence comes from Mormyrus lacerda, assembly GCA_015163995.2. NCBI lineage: Eukaryota > Metazoa > Chordata > Actinopteri > Osteoglossiformes > Mormyridae > Mormyrus > Mormyrus lacerda. The sequence goes on along the minus strand of JAABNX020000046.1, from coordinate 12,244,286 downwards.
ACACCTACGGGGCTGAGAGTGCGTGACTCTGCGATGGACTGGCATCCCATTGAGACCTTTCCTTGCCTCATCTTGCTTCTTCCTGAGATAGGATCCAGGCCCACTGGTACGTCATTACAACGAGAAATGACCTGAAGTCATACCCTATGGCTCCCCACACCATGATGCCAGGAGTAGCACTGGTGTGTCTCTACACAACACTGGCAGGATTGGTCCTCTCACCTCGGCCCCCCCAGGTGCACACGACGGTCACCTGTGGTAATGTAGAGCTGAGATTCATCTCTGAACATGGTGCGACCTCACTCATCATCACTCCATGCCTCTCAGTTATGGTACCATTCCACACGCAGCCATCTTTGTGCTGGTGTTAACAGCAGCCTACGCATAGAACGGTAAACCCGTAGTCCGGCTGATGCCAGTCATCAAGACTTGGTGCAGGATGAAATCAAATCAAATCATTGACATACCCATTGCTGGTCTGCACATGTACCAAATTACATCCAAATCGAACCATTACTTCTGGGTGCTTAACTTTTTTTGTCACTGAGCGTACTTGAAAATGGAACCTGATGGTCACAGGTCCAAATCCTACACACAGTGGACTAATTGATTTGCTCTGAGTTGTCTTCTGCAACTTTTTATTCCTGCATATTAGGCCAATATTACCTGGAAGCTACTTATCTGCAGGTATTATTACTACCATTTGGAGGAGAAAAACACACAGAATGCATTAAAAATATTCATTTAGTAGAGAAGTGTAAGTGTACTCTTTGAGTGTCCAGGGTCATTGTAGCAAAATGGAACAGGCCTAAGTGCCGGTAACAATGTGGACATGGAAAAACGTGTATGCCGATCATGTGCTGCAGTTAGTTGGATTAATCTGAACCCTCACATCAAGAGCTGTATTCGCACACACTGGCAGACATGGCCGTCGGTATCACGGGAGAGAACAGCACGGTGGCATGACCAACCTGTGTAGGAGAGTCGTCATGGCTTCAAAAATAAAGATTCCTGCTGCCTTTTCAACCACGCAACTCAAGGTTTCCGGAACCTTCTGAGGTGCGGGGATCTCTATTCACTGACGCTCAGAGGCAATAAACAAGAATCCTGAGACGAAAGGGCATTTTAAAAACATTTGTCAGGCCATTGTGTCCGTGGCAGCTTGAGTGAGTCACCGTCAAACGCTTCTTCAGGGGGAGCACAGGTGGCAAATCCACCCGAGGTGGGGAAGAGCTCTCCAGCACCAATGCAGGCCGGCTAATTGGTTCCTTCTCCTTTTCCCAGATAAATAAGCCACTATATGACAACAGAAGCGGGACATATTTTTTAAGGCTGGCTAAATTGACTTTCATGTTAGAGCCAAAGAGAAAAGGTGGAGGGGAGGGGGTAGGATGACCCTTTGATTAACCAGCTAGAAACCTTCTTTTCTTCTAGTAGTTGAATTTTATACTCGCTGGTTCGACCACACCACATGATTTGGGGCATTAGGAAGAAACAGTTTTCCTGAAGCTGGGATCTGAATGCGACTGCCCAGAAGACATTACACCAACCACCATGCTACAACTGTATGGCTTCAGACTGTGTCGTTAGGTCTATTTTCCACTTATTCCTGTTCCCATTTCCATGCTACATCAGACACCATTGCAGGAGAGCCTTCCTTTGAAAGCAGCCATTGTTGATCTACAAATAGGAACAGGCCCATTTTCCTCACTGCGAACAATGAAAGTGATTAACACCGACCACAGCAGGTGGCCATTAGTCTTCCCTGAAGAGGCTCTTTCATTGGCTACCTGTGCTAATAAAGTACGGCAAAACAGTAGGCTAAGAGCACCTTTGTGCAGCAGGGAGGTGCAGAGCCTGGCAGGCGGCAGGAGAGCTTCTAATGGACACAGAGAAGTGACCAGGAGGGCAGGCAGGGGTCACTCCCCAAAAGTTCGACCAGTACGACTGGTCAGCCAGACTACAGCAATAAGCACTGAGGTATAAAAATCGTGAGCTGGGTCACCTTCCTTCTTCCTTCTGGTTATAGGGGTCCTGGTCCTTCCCTGCGAGGTCAGCGATTCAGGGGCAGCCAGAGGCACTATGGAGATCTCGCTCATCACCGCGTGGCCGGGCACTCGAGAAGTAATAGGCAAGATGATTGTGCGGCGGACACACGCAGAACACCCAGCTATTTTTTTTTTTTTTTTTTTTTCAATCAGCGGAGTGGAAAACCTGAGGATGGACGGCTTTCACACTCATCAATCATGCAAGCAAGGCAAGCAGGTCTGGGTCTGCCTGCTCATAGGCAGGGCAGAGAAGAGATGGGGGAAATGGCTGCCCTATATCTGCTGTTCATACATGTACATATATGCGCATCAACACATCACATCCGATTATGAAAAAAAACAATGCCGTGAAGACCTGAAGAGATCCTGGGGGGGGGCTTTATCAGACAATGAGGGTGTGTGAAATAAAAAACCAAAAGGCATCTCAGAAAGAAAAAAAAAACACACAAGGGATTTGTAAGAAGTGCAGCTTGATGAGGTCAGGTATCAATGTCTGGGTGAGTGTCCTGGGGGAGGGGGGGTACCCATACCTGAATGTACATACTCAAGAGCGGTCTGTGATGACTAAAAAAACACAGATGACAAAGGCCATTGTTCAATGTGAGACCTAAGGGGCTCTTTTTAAGCATAGGGACTTCAATCCAATCCAATTACCCTGCATGTCCGCATGTCTTTACCTGAGACTCCATAATATATTCCTGTCACAATCAAAGCCCCTTTCCCAGTTCTTATGCCTGTCTTAGGCGTATGGAAGTGAGGCCATTTCAAAAGACAGGAAAAACCTCTTCTTGGATTGCCATCTTATTGTGCTGGAGGGGTGTGCATGCCTCAGTAACCCTGGAGGCTATGTTGTTGGGGCCATAGCCCCTGGTAGGGTCTCCCAGGGCAAAAAGGTCCCAGGGGAGGGACCAGACAAAGAGCGATCCAAAAGAACCCTATGATAAGTCATAATAGCAAGGTCTCGTTTCCCTCGCCCGGACTAGGGTCACCTGGGCCCCACCCTGGAGCCAGGCCTGGGGAAGGGGCCCGTTGGTGAGTGCCTGGTGGTCGGGCCTTGGCCCGTGGGGCCCGGCCAAGCATAGCCTGAAAGAGGCAGTCCACCAGCAAGGGGAATATCAGGGGTTCGGTGCTTTGTAGATTGGGTGGTGGCCAAAGGAGGCCCTGAAGGTCCAATCCCCGGCTGACAAAACTGGCTTTCGGGACATGGAATGTCACCTCCCTGGTGGGGAGGGAGCCTAAGCTTGTGCGTGAGGTTGAGAGATATCGACTAGATATAATCTGGCTCACCTCAATGCATAGCTTGGGTTCTGGAACCAATCTCCTGGACAGGGGTTGGACACTCATTTCTTCTGGAGTCGCGGCAGGTGAGAGACGCTGGGCTGGGGTGGGGCTACTAGTGGCCCCACAGCTCGGTGCATTTACAATGGAGTTTACCCCGGTGAACAAGAGGGCTGTCTCCCTGCGCCTTCAGGTCGGGGATAGGTCCCTGACTGTCATCTGAGCTTATGTGCCGAATGTCGTTTAGAGTACCCAGCCTTCTTGGTATGCTGGTTGGCGTGCTACGAGGGGATTCCATTGTTCTGCTGAGGGACTTCAACGCTCACATGGGCAATGACAGTGTGACCTGGAGGGGGGTGATTGGGAGGAACGGCCTCCCTGATCTGAATGCGAGTGGTGTTCTGTTATTGGACTTCTGTGCAATGCATGGTTTGTCCATAACAAACACCATGTTCGAGCATAAGGGTGTCCATAAGTGGACATGGTACGAACATGCCTGGGGCTACAGGTCAATGATCAATTTTATAATTGTATCATCTGATCTGTGGCCTTCCATCTTGGACACTCGGGTAAGCAGAGGTGCAGAGCTGTCAACTGATCATCACCTGGTGGTGAATTGGCTCAGCTGGTGGGAGAGGAAGCCGGTCAGACCTGGTAGGCCCAAGCACATAGTGAGGGTCTGCTGGGAGCGTCTGGCAGAAGCTCCTGTTTGCCAGAGCTTTAACTTGCACCTTCGGCAGAATTGCATACTGGGGGAGGTTGGGGACATTGAGTCTGAATAGACACTGTTCCGGATCTCCGTTGTGGAAGTGGCCGTACGGAGCTGTGGCTGCAGGGTTGTCAGTGCCTGCCGTGACGGTAACCCCCATACCCGATGGTGGACACCAGAGATGAGGGGGGCTGTCAAGCTGAAGAAGAAGGCTTACTAAGAATTATTAGGCCAGGGGTCTCCAGAGGCAGCTGACAGGTACCGGCAGGCTAAGCGGAACATGGCTTTGGCAGTTGCAGAAGCAAAAACCTGGGCGTGGGAGGAGTTCGGTGAGGCCATGGAAGTGACTTTCAGTCGGCCTCAAAAAGATTCCGGCAAGCCATCCGGAATATCAGGAGGGGGATGCAGCTCCTAGTTCCTACTATTTATTGTGGGGAGGGGGTGCTGTTGACCTCACCTGGGGACATCACCCAGAGGTGGAAGGACTACATTGAGGACATCCTCAACACTCCCTCAGATGCGTCTATGCCCACTACCTTTGACACATCTGAGGGTACAGAGCCCGAGGGTGCTGGGGAGGGCTTGCCCATCACTGGGGCTGAGGTGGCCAGGGTAGTTGAAGAGCTGCGTAGTGGCTGGGCCCCGGGGGTGGACGAGATCTGCCCGGAGTACCTGAAGGCTCTAGATGTTGTGGGGCTATCGTGGCTGACACACCTTCTCAACAGTGCGTGGAGGTCAGGGACAGTGCCACTGGATTAGCAGACCGGGGTGGTGGTCCCCTTATTTAAGAAGGGGGACCGGAGGGTGTGTTCCAATTACAGGGGGATCACACTTCTCAGCATTCCTGGGAAAGTCTATTCCGGGGTACTGGAGAGGAAGGTGAGATTGATCGTCGAATCTCAGATTTCGGAAGAACAAGTTCAAGTATCTTGTTCACATGTGAGGGTAGGCAAGATCAGGAGCTGGATAGACAAATCGGAGCGGCGTTTACAGTTTTGCAGGTGCTTAACTGGTTCATTGTGGCTAAGAAAGAACTGAGCCAAAAAGCAAAGCTCTCGATCTATTGGTCCATCTTCATTCCTCCCACACCTATGGTCATAAGCTATGGGTAATGACCGAAAGAATGAGATCGCGAATACAGGTGGCCAAAATGAGGTTTCTCCGCAGGGCGTCTAGGCTCTTCCTTAGGGACAGGGTGAGAAGTTCGGATATCTGGGAGAGCCTCAGAGTAGAACCACTGCTCCTTCACGTCGAAAGGAGCCAGTTGAGGTGGTTTGGACATCTGGTGCGGATGCCTCCTGGGCGGCTACCCGGAGAGGT
>JAABNX020000046.1:12211451-12227831 GCA_015163995.2 Mormyrus lacerda | reverse complement strand
ATCAAGATGAGTATGGGGCCAGAACAAAAACTGACAGTTTTCAGTGACTCTTCAGCGACTCCGTGGCATGCTTGTCCTAATCACTATTAATGGAAGTACAGTAATGACCAATTATCTAATTTTCCATTTGGTAAATCCAGGCAGAGACTAAAAATCTCTCTCTAAAAAAAAACAGTGTTTCTCCCATCTGTAATGAATACCCAAGAGTTAAAATGACTCACCTCGTAATCACAGTCATCTTTCGATTAATCCGGCACCATTTTTCTAATTTACACCCTTAATTTGCATGAACTAGATCTTATCCGAATCGAAAAGACTTAAATAAACATTTCCTGTTTATCACAACCATTAGTCTTCATAACTTAAGGAGAATAAAAATGCTGAAATCGCGTATGTGATATTACGTCTGCTCTTAATAATATTATCATTTATGATGGTACCATGTGATAGAATATGTCGTTTTTGCTCATTTCAATGTATGTTGTGGTCTACGATGTTCGATTAACATGTGACGAAACGCAGAATCGGTTATACCACGCACGTATCGCAGGTGGATTGATGGGGTAGCTGCGTAACACCCATGGGCTCCGGTCGGCTCCACCCTCCGCGCGTCCGCGCAGCTCCGCCTAGCGGAGATATAGCTCGTTTGGGCGCTTCTACGAGCGCCGGCTGCCCGCTAACACTGGGCTTGAAGTTTACCGCAGCTTGGAACAGGTGAACTACCCTTGCGGCATCGTTTGGGAGCGGTGACTTGTGATTTAAAGAAGGAAAATCTGTGTTCCAGTCAAATTAAAGGTAAGTGCTTTTGTTAATATTAGTAGCAATAATAACAATAATAATAATTATTATTATTGTTGCTCATATTAATCACTTATGGTTGCAAAAATACGCGCGTTTTAGGGTAATTCGTGTCATCGGCTATTAAAAGTCTCTTACTTACAGTACATAATCGATCCTGTAATTTTGTTATAGATTCCCTCCAAGCTAGTTTAACGTGGGGACTGGTTGTGTGTAACATGTGAATGCCGTCCTTTGCAGAAAGCAATGCGCTAAATTTGACTGTGGTGGGTGCATGGAAAACAGTGCAGAGGTATATCATTAGATGAACAATGGCGTGTTTATAAGTATTAATATTTCATTTGTATTCTATATTTTCATTGCGTTATGCTACCTACCACAACTGAGCTTTATTCATAAGCTCATATAGCCTATCGAAGTCACATATTTAATTTAAAAGATAACTAATTAGATATGGCGGAGGAAAAAGTGACTTTTTTATACAAATCAAATCTAGATCCTTGTGCCCAAGGCTTCTGTGAAATCCTATTATAGGGTTAACGGTTATGTTTGAGATTGTCTGAATGGATGTGCCTAAAATATCTGCCAGCACAATATAGGGGGAGGGGCTGAATAGAGTTCGTTTTTTTTTAATTCACGTGTGACCGGTATTGAGAACTTTTAAGACAGTCATCTTAACTTCGGGAGTTACCCACCCCCTCGAATGCCCGAATGTTTGTATTATTATTGGTCATACGGGCAGGGCTTGCAGCGGGTCGGTACTCACTGATACCTCTATTGTTTCTCTCTCCAGAATACCGGGAACGTTTCTTGCATACTGGTACCTCTCATAATCTGCCGATAGTGTATAACAAGGTGAGTACCGACACCTGATTTCTCAGACTTCAGGTACTGCGTACAGATACTTTAACAAACACAAAAACAAATACAATTCTTCACATAGTGTGTGTGTGTGTGCGTGTGTATGTGTGCACATACAGTTACAGTAACAAAACAAACAAATAAAATTCTACAAATAGTGTGTGTCTATGTGTGTGTGCATGCATACAGTTACTTAAATAAAATTCTTAAAATGGTGTGTGTGTGTGTGTGTGTGTGCAGTTACTTTAACAACAAAACAAACAAATAAAATTCTCCAAATAGTGTGTGTGTGGATTATTTTTATATTACATCGTGGTGACCAAATGTTCCCCACAATGTGATAAAAACCTGTTATTTTGATGTTGTGGGGACCATTTTTCAGGTCCCCGCAAAGATCTGTGAATGCAATCAAAAAACTAAAAATGCTTAAAGTCATATATTTTGTATACTTACTTATGGTTATGGTTAGGGCTGGGTAGGGAGTAAGGTCGTCATGTTGGGATTAGAGTTTTCCCCATATAAATGAATGGAGAGTCCCCACAAATATATAATTACAAACCTGTGTGTGTGTGTGTGTGTGTGTGTGTGTGTGAGACAGTTACGGTCCTACATGAAGCCCAAATCAAAAATGTCCTGCTAGATGAGAGGGAAGCCACCCACGAGGGTGAAGGAGTCCTGTTTAAACAAGGACCAGAGTCTCACAGCTGGTGGCACAGATAGCTGTTATATAGCAAAACACACAAAGCTGACAAACGGCCTCAGAAAATGGACGGAGGAGACGGTCTGGCACTTTTGCGTCAGTCACATGGATGAAAGTGGCTCAGTGGGCTTGCAGCGAAATCAGCGGAGAGTATCTGATGCAGGCCAGGGCAGACATGACTGTTGTCATGACGTTGACATAGACGCGAGCGTGACTCAGAGTCAGGAACATAGAGACTGGTTGTTTCGACGGACCAGCTTTCCCCTAAAATCCTCCCATTGCCCTTCATCAGTGTGGTAAATAGGAGAGCATGTTTGGGCCACATTGACGTAAAGCAAGGTATCTTCACATCCTGGATGGCAGAATGCGTCATAATTGTGAGGATGAATACCTTTTACCTCCACTGCTCCTGGCCGGTACACAATGGTTATGACACACTGCTTCATGCACTGTCCTTTGTGTTTCTCTGTATACTGATACACAAGAGAGCCTGAGCTAGCAGATTCTGTGATAGTTTCTTTCTCCTAACCAGCCCTTAAATACTCAATCTCACATCTGTTCCTCCCAGATTCATACGACTCCTTCACACTTACTTACAGGGGACAGTTTGTGGGCCGCTGGGGTAAGTCTCTGTTCCTGTGATAGGAAGGTTGCCGTTTCGAGCCCAGCCTGGGCACATCTGTGGGTCCTTGAGCAAAGCCCTTAACCCCCCCAGTCCCCTGGGTGCTGCTATGGGTGGCTGCCCTTCACAGCCAGCTTGCTGTCCCCTACGGAGAACAAGCTAGGGCAGCATAAAGAGAATTTCCCCACAGGGATCAATAAAGTATTAATAATTATTGTTATATTTATTGACTATTTATATGTTTACTCATGTACTCATTACACTCTTACTGTGTACAGCGTACTGTACTGTGTAATCAAACAGCATATTGTTGCTTATAGCTGAAAACATAAGAATTGTGTAAAATGTGATCTGCAAATACATGTGAACGTGGTACATTTATTGGTGGCACAATGAATCAGATTTTTATTGATCCAAAGTGAATTTGTTTCTCACTTGGGTTGTTAAGCATGAGGACGTCAACACTGACTGCATCATTTCCAGTTGTATCCAGCACGACGTACCTGCGGAGAACCTCCTTATCCTTTAGCAGCCGAGATGGAGGCTGGTGGTGCCAGCTGGCCGACAGTGTTGGCGCCCCCCTGTGGCCAGGAGAATGGCACCGGGCAGGTCTTCGAGGTGGTGGTGCCGAATGCCTCAGCCAGTCGCGGCTCCCAGTTTGCAGGTGTGGAGCTCCTGCAGTCATTCAAGGGGGTCATCATTCCGTGTTACGCCCTGGTAGTTCTCATCGGTGTCTTCGGCAACTACCTGCTGCTTTACGTCATCTGCCGCGCCCGCAAGATGCACAACGTCACCAACTTCTTCATCGGCAACCTGGCCTTCTCCGACATGCTCATGTGTGCCACCTGCGTGCCCTTCACCCTGGCATACGCCTTCAACCCTCGCGGCTGGATCTTTGGCCGCTTTATGTGCTACCTGGTGTTCCTCATTCAGCCCATCACCGTCTACGTGTCCGTCTTCACGCTCACCGCCATCGCCGTCGACAGGTGTGTAGGGCGCTATAAAGGCTCAGCACTGAGTGACTCAGAATGCCAGGGACGTACGCTGTTTAAACGACCAGAGGGGCCACATTTACATATTGCATATAATTATTATTAAAATGATCCTAAATTAGTTGAATCCATTGAGAAAAATGCCAGGTGTAAATCCTATTCAGAGACGGGAAGGAACAGGAAGTTTAGATGTAATTTGAGCATACAGAGTATGAAATTCTTCAATTTTCTAAAGCCACAAGCAGAGTTTACTATAAAGTTGAACACCAGGGATTACAGGGGTGACGTACCGCTGCATTCTCCGCTGGCAGATTTTGTTCTGAAACAAAACGTTGTCATAAAGCCGCATGTCATGTTGAGCTCAATGGCCTGCTACAATTATTAGTTACTAAAAAAATTGGGTGATCCAGCCCAGATCTCATTCAGTGATGCAGCAGCACCAGCCTGGTTCCCTATTGACACCCAAGACAGAAACTCATTTAAAACAAAATGAAACATCAAGGTTGTGGGAAAGGATAGTTTTTGCTCTGAAAATATTTTAATGAGGTCTATTCATTAGTATGAGCATTCATCATCTGTAATATTACTCAAAGGCTTCTCTTTCTAAACCCAAAGGCATGCAGCTGAAAGCACCAATAAGCTTCTGAAAAGACTGAATGCAGATTTAAATTTGATTTCCTCTTAGTTTCAAAAGACTCCCTCCTCTACAAACAAATAGGCCGAAAATATCCGTGGAGGAGCTTCACATCTCCAGCTCGCTGTAGGACATTAAGGGATGCAAGATGGGTGCAGAACTACACCCGTGGTCACCCTGACTCTTTCCCCCTCCCCCTCCATCCAGGTACTATGCTACGGTGCACCCCTTGAAGAAGCGCATCTCTGTGCCAGCATGCGTCCACGTGCTCCTGGGCATCTGGCTGCTGTCATGCGGGCTGGTGGCCCCGGCTGTAGCCCACACCTACCACGTGGAGTTCCGTGAGGAGGGCTTCACCATCTGCGAGGAGTTCTGGATGGGCCAGGAGCGCCAGCGGCTGGCCTACGCCTACAGCACGCTGCTCATCACCTACGTGCTGCCGCTCTCTGCGCTCTGCATCTCCTACCTGTGCATCTCTGTCAAGCTGCGCAACTGCGTGGCGCCAGGCCACCAGACGCAGAGCCAGGCGGAGGCGCAGCGGGCGCGCAAGCGCAAGACCTTCCGGCTGGTGGCACTGGTGGTGGCAGCCTTCGCCGTGTGCTGGCTGCCCATCCACGTGTTCAATGTGCTGCGCGACATCGACATCGATCTGATCCACAAGCGCTACTTCCTGCTCATTCAGCTGCTGTGCCACCTGTGCGCCATGAGCTCCTCTTGCTGCAACCCCTTCCTGTACGCCTGGCTGCATGACCGCTTCCGTGCCGAGCTGCACAGGATGTTCTCGTGCCACCGCCGCATCGGCGTGCCCGCCGCCAACTGCCCTGCCGCCAGCATGGTGCTGTGAGAGGGCGCCGGGGGGGTAGCCAAAATAAATTCATGGAGATAAGCCCAGCTCTGGCTAATTAGCAACTTAATGCCGCCCTGACGGCATTCCAAAGCAATGCTGAAATCATGTGTATGATGTCAGTTCCTGCCAGACATCATATCTAAGAACCACGGGCATCAAAAATCCTATAGGCAGATGGCACCGTGTACTAGCCGTCCTGTTTGGTTGGTCAGCCGGTGCCACATTCTGATAGGAAGATGACAAATGATAACTTGTTAATACTAGTTCATGAAATTTTGCTTAAAGTCCCAAAAAGCATTGGGCCAGCGCTGCTGACATCATCCCTAGACATGATATGGACAGAAAGAGATACTAATCCAGGGCACACAGGGTCAAGAGACCTTCGGAATGCAGAACGCTGATGACAGCAAGTGGTTAAGGAGGTACTGATTCAGCTACTTAAAGGAGTTTTGCTGTCCTGCCTCTGAGAAAAGTATAGGCAGTCGCCAGGTTTCAAACTAGACCTGGTCCCTAAGTCTGACTTTAAGTCCAATTAGTAGGTAAGTTGGAAAAACAATAATACAATAAATAATACATCCATCCATCCATCCATCCATTATCTATACCGCTTTGCCATTTCGGGTCGCGGGGAAGCTGGAGCCAATCCCAGCATCTTCAGGCGAGAGGCGGGGTTGCCAGTCCACTACAGTAATACATAACATAATAATGATAATTATACAGTAATAAAAGTAACTTCACACTGTACATCAAGCCAAAGAATCACTGAAGCCGTGTGTTATGAGCATGACAAAGCAGCGCATGCATTACGAACCACTGTATCTAACCCAAATTTTTAATATAATAAGCTTTATGGCAGTCCGTTGATAAGTACGGGTTATCTGTAAGTCGGACATTCTTCAACCGGGGACTGCCTGTACTTGGTCATCTGTATTTATCCATATTGATGGATGAACGTTGCCTTGGGTAACAGCATGAGTGAGTGAGCGTACACTCTGCAGATGCTTGTGGAAGTATGACTGGGGTAGAGCAAACTCATAACAAATGAGTCAAAATTCACAATAACGGCCTGCCATTTCTATTCTTTATTTGTCTTTGACATCCAAAGTATTTTTTAAAGCAATCCGTACGTAACATTTCAGAGCACAGATTTGCAAGCTTTGACCTGGAATCTATAGCCCACAAAAGAACTGATGGATTTACCAACAACATTAAGTGAATAAAGGTCTTTGTTTATGTTCCTCCTTGGAAACATTCTGATTGGATAGAGCTCTCCTCTGATTTGCATTTTAATGCTTTTTAATGTTACTGCTTTGTGTTATTTGCTGTTCTGTGACGATGCATCACAAATATTGTTCTTCATGCTGCTGCACTGCACACGTCTCTTTTCATTTGGGATTCATTTGGCTTGAATATATTCCACTGCAAACAGGAGTATGAAAAAGGCTAATTAGTGAATTATATGAAATCAAATTCATAAAAAAAAACAAATTAGGTAAGGCTATTTATAAAAGAATTTATAGGGTTTTAATTCCAGGACAGTGCTCCCATTTTTGAGAAAACTAATGAGTTGCCTTAATTAATTTTGTATGGATTTTTTTCCCTTTCACTTTCCCTCCTAATGGCTTGGGGATCAAAAGCAAGAAGCTAAAATTTTCAAAGCAAAACCACAAGATACCTTTTCTGGCAAATAAACATTTGCATTTGTTGATTTCTTACACACAGTTCCTGGGTCACTGCTGGGAAAACATAAAAAATGACTTAAAAAAGTGCACTTACACTCATAAACAAAAGACAGGGAAGAACAAGTGCAGCCAGGAATGGAAATGTGACCCAGATCCTCTTGTTCTTAAATGAAGAACACCCATACACCCCCACATATTAAAACTTCAGCAGCAAAAGCATATCAGCTTAACATACTGTGAAATAATTTCAGTAAATTGATAACGGCACTTAATTCTTACATCACATTTGTTCTAAGACTAATAATTCCCTGACCCTTGAAATTTCACCAAATAATGGAGGTACTTGAGATTTTTGTAAGGTTTTGTAATGCGATGTTTTGTGATGCTGGCTAAATGCAGAAAGGACAATAAAACACCGGCAAAGGAAAAAATGTTGCCATGGTCACGGATACCGCAGGACTTTCTGCCTTCCTGCAAATCATAATGTACAGAAATCTTATCTTTCAGTGCCCCTCAAATACACTGCAAGGACTGTACAGCCTGTGATGTTGGTACCCAAGGAACTGTAGAATAAAAATAGTAGAAGTCGGCACCAAAAGGATGTCATTTCAAATGTTTTTGCATCTGCTGTTTTAATCCAAAATACAGCTCATGTGTATTATCCTCACCACTCTCTCCTAAACAGCCCTGTTCTATCTGATCATTCTTTTATAGCAGTTGTGGAATTGTCCTACCTAGTGGAAATGAGGGAAAAAATGGGAGGAGGGGCACCTATCTGACTGCCACTATTCTCACAAACTTTACAGAAGCTATCCTAGCTAAACAAATTAAAGCCCCCCCCCCCCCTTTGCTCCCATTAAATTCTGTGGCATTAAAGCAGACTTTCTGAAGGTTACAACACAAAATTGCACCCCATTTAATTTAGAGGTATCGTATTTTGCTTGGAAAGACAGACCAGTAAACTTCAAGGCAGCACTCCTTATGATGAGGTAAACACACATCTAAATTGACTAAAGAAACTTGTAAAGTTGCTGACCTGGATTGGAATCATGTAATAAATAACTAACAAATTGCTAATTCTTAAAATTAAATCTAAGATTAGATATGCAACATGGCACCCGACTGAAGAGATGTCCACAGTTACTGCTACACATGCATTTGTTTATAGGGCCAACTAATTCTATGTTAGACATTATAATATTCCACATACCACGGGTAAAATAAGTATTGAACACTTCACCATTTTTCTTAGTAAATATATTTCTAAAGGTGCTACTGACATAAAATGTTCACCAGATGTCAGGAACAACCCATGCAACCCATACATGCAAATCACACCTTAGATGTCCATAAATTAAGTTATGTGTAATAAAATGGAATGACACAAGGAAAATATTGAACATGCTTATTTAAATTTATTTAATACTTTGTACAAAAGCCTTTGTTGGTAATAACAGCTTCAAGACGCCTCCTGTATGGAGAAGCATTGCTCAGGTGTGATTTTGGCCCATTGTTCCACACAAACAGTCTTCAAATCTTGAAGGTTCCGTGGGCCTCTTCTATAAACTCTAATCTTTAGTTCTTTACATAGATATTCTATTGGATTCAAGTCAGGTGTTTGGCTTGGCCATTCTAGCAGTTTATTTTCTTCCTCTGAAACAAAGTGAGAGTTTCCTTGGCTGTGTGTTTGGGATCAATGTCCACCCTCATTTCATCTTCATCATCATGGTAGATGGCAGCAGAGTTTTATCAAGAATGTCTCAGTACATTTCTCCATTCATCCTTCTTTCAATCACATGAGGTTTGCCAGGGTCGTATCCTGAAAAACAGCCGCACACCATGATGTTCCCACCTCCAAACTTCACTGTTGGTATGATGTTTTTGGGGTGACGTGCCGTGCCATTTGACCTCCAAACATGGTGTGAATTATGGCATCCAAAGAGTAAAATTTTGGTCTCATCTGACCAGACTGTATTCTCCCATGATTTCACAGGCTTGTCTAAATGTTGTGCTGCAAACTTCAACCGAGCTTCAACATGTTCTTCCTTCAGAAATGTCTTGCGTGGTGAGCGTGCGTACAGGCCATGGCTGTTGAGTGCGTTACTTATTGTTTTCTTTGAAACAATTGTACCTGATAATTCCAGGTCTTCTTCTGATAATTCTTTTGAGTCCTTTATCAGAAATCTTGTGAGGAGCACCTGGCCATGGCCAGTTTATGGTGAAATTGTGTTGTCTGTAACCAATGCCATCAGTATGTTTTGCAACAATAAAGTTGTGAAGGTGAGAATTCTTTGCTTTTACCCATCATGAGATGTTTCATCAGTCGGGACTGAACCAGCTGATATTCATTTGCACTGAAAAGGGGCAGGATTGCTTTCTGATTACTGATAGATTTCAGCTGGTGTCTTGGCATTTGGTGCCTTTTTGCACCTCCATTTCTTTATGTGTTAAATACTTTTTCCCTGTGTCATTCCATTTTATTACACATAACTTAATTTATGGACATCTAAAGTGTGATTTGCATGTGTGGGTTGTATTGGTTGTTCCCGACATCTGGTGAAAATTTCATGTCAGTAGCACCTTTAGAAATATATTTACTAAGAAAAATGGGGAAGTGTTCAATACTTATTTTACCTCCTGTATGTTCTCAAGATCCTGGTATCTAGCTCCTAAAAAAGACTATATACTAATGGTTTATTTAGCTACATGCCTTTCTAATATTTAATAGCCAGGTATTGAGCACCAGGCCTACCATGCTGAACCCTGCAGTTCTTGCACATATATGTCCAACTATATGGGAATATTATCAGCAAGAATGCAAATGGGTCGTTTGATGCCAAAGAAAGGTGACTGTATACCTCTATCAAAACTGTGCTAACAATTTAATCTTTATTATATCTTAAAACACTAGATACCATAACAGGAAGCCTAGCAAAAAATGAACAACTAACCCTTAATATGCTATTTGTCATTGCTGACACACCACAGCACACAGTGCATAAGATGCATCCTCTGCATTTAAGCCATTGTGACATAGCAGGGGACATATATTATTTAGCACCTGGTGAGCAGTGCGTTGCTCAGGGTACCTCAGTGGTTCTCAAACCGGTCCTTGAGGACCCCCAGCAGTCCACATTTATAACTTTGACTGCAATTAAATGCTTGCGGTAGTTAGAATTAAGGAATCTTTCACCCAAGCTCATCGGGCTGTAGTTCTAGATCTTGACTAGGCCATCGAAAAACACTGCTTTTGTTATGTTGACCATTTGGATTTAGACTTGTTTCCTATATGGTCCAGTTGCATTGACAAAAACCCCAAGTCTGTGTAGTTCACTGACATATCGAATAATTTATGCTTCTAAGAAGATGGTAAGACCACCATGTCCGGAAGTAACAACCTACCCCCAAAGCAGCGTGCATGAACATTGTTCTTCATGCTACTGCACTGCACCACATCTTGTGCTTGAGGTGCATGTAGGGCGTCTGTTCCACTTTCCACTCATCTGATAAAAGATGAGAATCACTGATCTTTATTACCATGATCTAATTACCATGCCAGCTGTGACCCTTTGTCAAGTATAGGTTTCATTTAACACTATGATCAAAACAATTAACACTATGACTTGAAACAAACTTGTTTTTTTTCCTCCACATGAGCCGTTAACCTCAAAAACATTTATGCTACCATACAATTAACAAAACTGTGGTCTCTGTATATCATAGTAAAAACAGGCCCACTTGTTAACTACTTCACAGTTGAAGCCCTTTAACGCTTTGCTATCACACCATTAAAAATGCTTCTCTTCTGGATCTGGCTTTGCATACGGCTTCATGACAGACTAAAGGCAGGCCAAAAGCCATCTATGGGGAATGCTTCTTGACAGTAACCATAAAAAGATTTGGTGTAACTGCCAGGCAGCATGACGAAGTAACCTAGGAAATAATCAGCAACAACTGGAAAAATGAAGCTTCACAGATTCTTAGCGGGAGTCAGAGGAGGCAACGGCTAGAAAGTACTTTGAGGAAAATGTAATTAGAGCAGATAGTTGGACTTCTGTGGTATTACAGTTTTAGGACTAATACAACACCTCCCTAAGAAGAAATGGAAAGGACAGCACCATCCCAGAGAAGGAAGTACTGTGCATATAACTTTGCTACACATAAATTTAACTTTCAGGAGGAGAAAAGTAGGGCAATACAGCAAAGATGACAGTAAGGATAAAGTACTACTGCATTTAGTAAATAAATAAACATCATACATTTCTGTGATACCATCCAGGGTGTCCCTGCTCACTGGCACCTTCTATTGGACATAAGGTTGGAAGATGGATGAATGGAAATGTAGACGTCATGATTTGTCACATGCAGGCACAAGGACAGATTGAAGTAACAAAAAATTGGCTAAGAAAAACAGACCTTTTGCAATATAGTTTTATTAGATTTATATGGAAGAGCCAGTTAATATATTTACTGCTGTAAATTAAGATAGCAAAGCAAAGGGGAGAGAGAAAAAAAAAAAACAACACAAACTTTGGAATACCTACAAATCATTAAAGTAAAATCATTAACATATGAAGAAAAATTGCTTCAATGCAACACAAGTGCCAAGAAAATTCTGTGAATTTGTCTCATAAGCCTCTGGAAATATAACTGGTATCCTTAAAAAAAAAAAAAAAAAAAAAAAAAAAAAAAATCCAAACAGCCAAGGAAAAAGGGAAAGTAGCCAATACCAAGGCACAGGTGTTTAAGAAAAGGGGAAAAAAAAAAAGTTGATGTCCTTATTGCTATAACAAGCTTCCATATAAGGCACACCACGGTGGACAGACAAACTGTTTAAAACAAATGCAGAATGAGATTTATACCCTGAAAACATACAGCAGCAGATAAAAATCAAAATTTATTCAATATAAAAATGTCCACCCCAGTCTGAGACAACTGATTCATTGTAAATTCAAGCCAGTTCAGGCTGACTGCTGAAGCACTGTGTCACTATGTTTGATAGGCATTCAAGGGAATCCGGAAGTATTTGGGGACATCATAAGGTGTGTATTGCTGATTGAGAGGACAGCTGTGTGTATATGCATGAGACGTACCGCATTCTAACTCCGTTTCGCCCTACAGCTATTCCCAACCTTATAACTATACAATAAACTATGCCACACCATTTAAGTCAGAATTTTCATTATTTAGAAGTGTACAAACAAGAGATTCATAGATAAATGACCTTCAATAAATTAAAAGTTAACTGACAACCTGATTGGAAGTTGAATCCTTCTCAACGTTGCGCCACCAAAATCTCACAAGAAAATCTGAGAAACTTTCAGGTTACTGGCTAACATCCTTCATTCTCTTAGTGTTGCTTTTAATTAATCAAAGCGCACGGTGGGTGGGGCAATGACAAACATCCTACTCATCTTCTGCCACGCAATGCATTGGTGGCAACAGGGGGACACCAACAAGCATGATTTTGAGAGACCCATGGGTAAATACAGCTGTCATACCTTGCATGACCACAAGGGGAAACTCTACAAAGCGCACAGGCTAGGGATACAAGCATTACATACGTTCATCCTAAACTGCTTGATAAATACGGTGTGGAATACAAATGAATCTAAGAAACCCCACAGGCAACTGTCTGATATGACACATCCACGTGTTACTGTGTGTAGCAAAATTAAGTTCAGTTCTCTTGCATTATGTAGGCTCAAGGTAGACAAACGGGATAATCTTTAGAATCAGAACAGCACCCAAAATCAATAACTCATTTACACCGCTAATCTGTATTTAAAGTGATTTAAGAGACCTTGTAGGTTTAAAGTGATTTAAGATCGCATAGCAGCTTAATGATTTCATTACAGCATATGAAGTGTGAAGAGTCCTTCGGGAGTTTAAAAAAAATAAAAAAAAAAAGAGAGAAAAATGCCATGAGCGTGCAGCATGACAAGCCTCCAAAACATCACAACCTGCTAAGGTGTCACGGTAATGCTGGAGGAATCTTCGGCACCTTCAAAGTCGAAACGTCAAAATGACAACACAGTACATCGACACCTGTTTTCTGGTGTCAGCTGACGTGCAGCGCAGGTATGGAGAGGTATGTAACACAGAGGCAGCTCTGCCACACTGCTTCATTCATTTCCGTAGTGATTCCTAACACCACCATTTACATGTAAATCAGCATTTAGTGCCATTTTAGTTCCTCCTTCATTTAACACCATTTAGAGTCAGCAAAACCATCTCTCCCTGTGATAAAGTGCACATGCTCCGGGACAGACCTGTAGTGGGAACGAGGGACTGTTAAACATCAAGGCAAGGGACCAGACACCCTGATGCATAGCAGTGACAGATTTAGTGGAAGCCCTTTTTCCTGCCCTTGACACTACGGCTACTAGAAAGCCTTTTTGGAGGTTGGCATGGACATCAAGATGCTGGGCTTCTCATCAATGACTCTGACAAGGAGGTTGTCGATGTACTCCTCCAGTTCCAGGATCTTTGCATCCTTCTTGCTGATCTCGGCCTGCTGCTTCACCACAAGAGTAATCAGTTCCTCCTGGGTTAGCTGAGAGTAGGGCCCACTCTCAGAGGCGGTCACCTGGAAAACAGACCATTTAACTGTAACTGGGGACCACAGCAGCAAGATGACCACACTGGCAGACACAGAAAAGATCATTGCTCAAATTCATAAAACTCCAAATTCTGAAACAAATTCCACAGGAATAACTGGCTGAATAAATATACGACATGATTGTATTCCTTAACGTACCAGCTTACATGCATTACTGAAAAGGTCTATAAAGAACTGGGAATTTACATGCTCATGTTGATTTCTGTGATTCAGACACACTGCGCTAAACCTTTCCTAAGATTAATTTCAAAAAGGCACGGTCTGGCATCCAAGGCAAACGTGTGACCAAATACCTTTGGCTTTCTCAGAACCGGCTCATGGGTCTCGGTTGGCTTGCTGTCTCGCCCTTGCAGAGAGCTTACGGAGATCAGGCTTTCAGAGCCCAAGGGCTTTACAGGGTGTGGCCTGAGAAGACAAACCAGATTTGCGGGTTCAAATTAACAAGAAACTAAAGGGTGAAACAAGGAACATTAGTCACATTTTTCCTCTCAACAGGGTCAGTGTACATGATGCAACCAAACAAACCATATCAAGTTAACTGCAAGCACAAATACAAGTTTGCAGTTCCAAGCTTGTTGAAACTACAGGCTGGTAAATGGTGGTGTCTTCAAAACTTTATGGATGAAACTCATTGATTTATGACTCATGTCACATGCAAATTTACCATATACAGCTGTGTGCGTTTTGCCAAGCGGCCCTGAAACTTGTGGGAAATTATTGCAAAGGTTGGAAAGTGAATTGAAGTTTCCACATCATCTTAAATAAATCCTGCATAACAAGAAACTGATTTTCTGTACAGAAATACAAATTTTTGCTTTTTATGCTGACATGATTTAAACTTAAATGTGAAACAGCGAATGGAACAAGATTCTAAATGCCTTCCTGTAGAACAGCATATTCGTTTCTTTCCAAGCTGATGGTAGTTGACAATCTCTTCAATTGTCTTCAGGACAACATACAGTGCAAGTCTACTCCAGTGTTCCCAAGCAACAAGATTAAACCCAAGTTTGAAGAGTATTGCCATCTCGTAGGGGACTCAAAATTAATGCTAAGATTACTAGTTAAAAGAAAAGGGTGGGGGGCTCAAGGACTGTTAAGGACCACAAACTTCAGCTTACAAAAGTACTTACACGTGTACTTTAACATTGTTGGGTGACGACATCACTTTTGTGTGAGTAATTATAACACACACAAAACAGCTCTTTCCACATTTACATGAATTGTGCTTTAACAGCTAAATGAGGCCATATAGAAGTGAATCCACATCATTTGGAAGAGCCGGTTGGCATTCTGCTGACCATCACGCAGAATTATAAGTCAAAGAATAAAGCAGATTGTCAGCTTCAGAGTTTAAGCCTTACATAAAAAAAATTGCCTGAAGTTTGGTTCCAAATAGTTGGTCTTTGGATGAAAATGGACTCAGGGAAGAAAAGACTGAAAATAATAAAACCACCAGAACTCTTCCTTAAATCAGAACACATTGCCATTACATCCTTGTGCACTGCACATTCAGATAATGCAGATACAGCAGCTACCTGCTAACCCTCCAGATCACTCAAAAAGGAAGATGCTCCACAGGCAAGACAAAACTCAAGGGTCAGAGATTGTCTCACCTGCGTAGGCTTGAGGCTGGCTCGCCCATTTTCCCTATTGCTCCACCTCCGCTGCTACTCTGGACAGAGACTGACTGTGACTCGGAGGGCATTACCCAGGCCCGCAGTAGGGTTTTCCCACCAGAGGTGACACCATGCTGAGCAGTGCCCTCTTCTGTTGCAGACATTTGGGGCTCAGGGGAAATCAGAGGGGAGGACACAGGGGAAGAAGCTGAAGGAATGGGGTCAGCGGCCAGCAGTGGGTTTTTGCTCTGGAAAACGGCACTCTCTCTCTTGGGTGGACTGTCTAGATTTTGGAAATGAGTTCCCATCTTTGGTTCCCCTGTACTTAATGTAGTCACCTTAGGTTTGTATTTGAACAGATGCTCTGCTGTAATTTGGTCTGCATTATCTGCATTTACAGGTACTGGTGGAGCCTTTTTCTTTGTAAACAAATTGCTTTGGGCACCAGAACTCTGTTCAGCATTAGTTATCCCAGGCATCTCAATCTCTGATTCTGGAGATTTAGCAGACACATTATGAACAGAACCTGTAAATGGATCAACTATATTGCTGGAAAATATTTTTTCCAAGTCTTCCTCAGACATTCTTTGCTCAGACTTATTCTTTGACTCCAGTGGTAAGGCCCAGGGATCCTTAGAAAGGAATACATCATTTGGGAACGGGTCTGGTTCAACTATTCGCCATTTAGCAGGTGACTCTTCAGCTTTTTCTTCACAACCCAGCTTCGACACATTAGTCTTTACAAATATGCCATCAGAAAACAAGTCCGTTCCTTTTGTCATAGTTGTGGATTGTTCAATGATTTCTTTACTACCAATCACCTTCTCTAGCATTTTAGAGTCCTTAGCTTCATTGTGTGGTTTCTGGGTCACCATTGAGCCTAGCTTTTCCTGAACTGGGGTGGTTCTGATAGGAGCTTTATTCAGAGAAGTTTGTCTGGGTTTGACAGGAGGACGCTCTTTGGTACTCTTGAGGGGCATTTTGGTGACACCGTGAGATTCAGCAT
>JAABNX020000046.1:12178738-12200166 GCA_015163995.2 Mormyrus lacerda | reverse complement strand
CCGTAAGATATCAGACCTGACACACGTTCTAACATACGGGGAGTGCATACATGGTGTGTGTGTGTGTGTGTGTGTGTAATACCTATATAACAACGGTGATGAACGAAGTACTTACTCGGTCTTGTTACGGGATTTGTTCTCGTGAAGCTCCAGGAGGTTTATTACTGCTTGGCCCAATAACTTGTCCAGTCCTACCAGAGCTCGGTGCATGACGATAATGTACAGCGTGCAACGATCGGCGTTACCGCGGTGGAAGAGCGGGAGGTCGAAGGTGGCCTCCTCCTTCCAGACGGGGGAGACGCATTTTTCCACCACCGAAGTGGAGAATTTGTCCTTGGCGACTTGTATGATGGCATATGCGTCGTTGGTCCCATTCTTGCCTTTGATCCGCAGGTTCCTCGCCTGAAAAACCGTTACCTGCACACTCGTGGGATACCACTGCTGACTCTGACTAGCCAGGGACATTGGTAATTTTTCGTGGTCACGGATAGATTAAATCGCCTGGCTGATAGCCGGCAAACCGGTTTAGAGCACACTTGAATAACTTTATATTGTCCAGTCAGAGTGTTTCACAATAAAGAATGTCCTTGCTGGTCTTCTTGGGCTGGGTACTTCACGACGCTCAAGCCCGTTTTCTACAGAAGAATCCACTTATTTTTTTGGAAACTTCCTTAAACCTCAATGTTCCCGTTTCGACGACGGTATCTTGATGCGTGATACCTGTATTAATAAAAAAAAACAAATGTATTACTATAATATACCACAGCAGGACAATTAAATAGCTGGATTCTGTTTATACTCTGGCACAATCTGACAGAGTGCACTTTCTCCCCGCAGGGCTTCTGTTTGTTTTCCAAACTGGTTAAGCACACAGGGATCGAGCAAACACTAAATATTAGCCCCTCCGAAGCCAATCTCGCTGTTCAGAGTCACCGTGGTATTTCATTGCGAATTGTCCTTAAAACTTCGGTCTTCCCAGCGCGTGCCCCCAGTAACATCCACTCGGTTACTTACACGTTACAGAGCAGAACGCGCCAGCGCGAGCCTCCCTTTGTTCTTTCAATCGATGCTGCGTTGATTTGTTCTGTTCAGCGCTTTGAAGGTCCGGGGATTCGGTCACCAAACTATGTCCTCGTCGAAAGTAAACTGACTCATTAATTACTCAAGCGCCGGCGAGATAAGGTCACTCCCGCCGTGGTTCGCAACAGAACAGGCACGAACTGTTCAACATAGCAGGTGCCAAAGGTACAGCACACGGTAACGACGCCGAACTGTGAAGCAAAGTGCTCTTACCAGTTGGCCAGCTAACAAAAATGTATCGTTCACAGTTAGAGGTGCCGATTTTAAAACCAAGACAAAATAAGTAAAAATATATTTTCTATAAATTATGGCTATGTAGACGTATTTAGTTGCTAGGAGCAGACGCTGACATCTGAAGCTCTGTTAAGCAAACTTCCTCCTTCCTTGAGTGGATGGTGCTTGAGCCAACCCATATAGTCAATCGCTGGCATTTCATTGGCTGAGTCCCTGACAATCAACTCTATGCCTTCCGTAATTGGGTCTAAGCAACATTTTTTTCGCAGGGGCAGGTAAAGTCACACCATTACGTAAAGATTCCAAGCGCTCCGCAGTACACGTGCCGACCTTCTCCTAATACTAGCAAGAAGAATCCAGCAGCGATTTTCAGTTCGGGACACTTAGAATTTTAAATCGCATATCCGTCTGTATGTTAGTATGTCGTGTATGTGAAATATTTGTGAATGTTTATTATTTTTTATATTTTATTATGTTTATTGTCATTATTAGGATGTTGCCATATATAAGGATAACATAATTATAGAACTATAAAACCAAATAAACATACATTTACTGAATCTCTTTAGAATTAAAATAACTGTAGTCCACAAGGCGTTACTCTATAATTATCCCACTTATAATACTGTTATAACCCACACTGAAATCAGTGGCAAGTTTAAAGTTTCTTAAAAATCTTTATTTTGCATCAAAAACATTTTTATAAGGCACAGTTTGGAATCCTAAAACAAATATATTATTGGCAATCAATCATTTCATTATTTTAATGATCATTTTGATGGCACTGTGACAGTCAAAATATAAATATGCTTGCAATCATGAAATCTCCTTTTATTTGAGATGAAAACTGTCAATAAGTTGGAATGACAGCAAAAGACAACACAGTCCAACTCAGACAGACCCAAAAAGGGTCTAGACACAGTGAGGATGTTAGCAGAGAACCAGCCAGTATACACATAGCAAAAAAGCTTTACCTTAAGTAATTTCCCAATAAACATGGATAATTTAGTGTATTTTCTAATCCTGTTGACAGTCCTAAAGGAGAGGTTCCCTATCTCCTGCAGGTCAGATTTCATCTCCCATATGCTTCTCTCACCATGATTAAGTTCCCGGGTTCTGAATTCCCCAGCATAATTACCAAGGCAGCTCTATTACTGTGATACTTCTGACTTTTTTTCTTGTTTACAAACCCCAAAAGTAATGTTACAATAGATGAAAATGAAACTGCCGAATTCCATTTCATAGAATGGAATTAATACATTAATCTGGGATTGAATGACATTTTAATGGAATGATGAAATGTTTTGGCACTTTTTTGGCCGAAATGTTTCCCTTTGCGTAGCTTTGATGTTTGACAGGCTACTCTATGGATCAGTCTGTATCTATCAAGTGATACACAGTACAGATTCCTCCTTTAAAAAATAATTAGCAGAGGAAAAGAACTAACCTAACTGTACAGTGTCTAACGTACATAAAAATATCTGTCTCTGAATTTTTGTCAAAGCTCAGGATGTCTTATGATTTAATGCCTCCACATACACTAAGACTTTCTGGAGGAGCATTGAAGTCTGGTAGGAGAACACCCACTGGAAATATCTTAACATTATATCCTCTTGGTAAGGAGTGATGCTGTGAGGGTATTTAATACTGATCATTCTTTGGCAATGATTATTTCCCTGAATACACCTATAGCAACATCCTGTGTCAATTTGCAGCGGATAAGCAGAAGCTTCCCTGTGGCCTACAGAATTCTACATATGTTCTACGATGCCATGTTATCATTGGTGTTACAATAGGCTATACTTGTATATTACTATGTAAACAATGGTGCTCTGTGAAACAGATAGCCCTTAATTCGATGGCTGATTGATCTGACCCATAAATTATGCTATTGGACGTTGTTATTCTTGGTCATTTATATTCTACCAGGCCACATCGACATCCCAGATTAACTGCTGTAGAGCAGAACATTGGGGATTAATCTAAGATGCATGAATGACTGCACTTGCTGACTACATGTGCTGCCACTGCAGATGTAGTTATACTAGTAAATAATCTGGAGAAGGAAGAGCAAGTGGTGTTTCTCATTAAGTTCAAAGTGAAGTAGGTGCTCAGCTTCTTTCATTTTGATACTCTGCATGTCCACTTATAAGTGCAGTTTATGGAGGGTGTAATGTTACAAAACCCAGCCACAGTTTTCTGATTTATGTTGATTCATGATTTAGGTCCCTAATGTTTTGGTGTACACGCAATGACATTACTGATCCACAAGAGGGCAATAGATCCATATTGCTTGCACCATGAAGTCAAATTTGCATTCACAGAACTTTTTGGGAGAACAGCTTCACAATACTTACAGGTCCTTAAATTGAAAACGGCAGCCTGACGGAGTGGTCAAAACGTGACCTTCTGCGCTGCGGTCACCAATCTGAACAATCTGTCAGCACTGGTGTATTTTCCAAACTTTACAGTCAGCGGATTAAAAAGATGGTCATAATTATACAGCTGCACACGCAGGCACCCAAACATATGGACACCCATGACCAGACAGGCGTATGAGCAAATCTGTCCTTGACAGAAGGAATGTTCATGGTTTATGCTGAAAAAAGGCATATCTGGCTTCCCTTTCCCTGCCAAAGGTGATGTGCATAGATAGAAAAAGAAAGCAGAGCCGGAATATTCCCTGTGGTTTCTACAAGATGGAGTCAAATAACAAATAATTTCTAAATGCCCATGAGATATAAAACAGACTAGGTATTTATCTTGAAAAATGCAATAAAAGATAAAGTTATAGCTGTATTTATCTTTTATATTTCAGAAACAGAAATGTAGCATATTCCCGTGTGGAGCCCAGGTCTGGATTCTTACCATAGACAGACGTCCCTGAACAAATGTGTTCCAGTGACCACTGAGTAGGAAAACAGGATGATAAAGGTCAGAATTGCCACCTCCCTTATGACTCCTAACTCACTGCCATAGGAATACTCTGCTACTTCAACCAGTTTTAACTGACCGTTCACATTAAATGTTTATTCGAAGCCAGACTGGACTTGCATCAACCCCTTTGCCCATTTGGACCCTTTGGTAAAAGCTGCTTTGGTCCGCAGCCCATCACACGGTGGTCTCGCTCTTCCAGACGCCGCCCTTCATGCCCAGCGAGCCCTGTGACCGGTCCGTGCTACTAGCATCCAGCTCCACCCCAGAGCCCTTTAGTGTGCCATTCGGAGCCGCGGGGGCGCCGTTGAGCGGGTAGGAGCTGCGCTTGGCTTCCCTCTCCGCCGCGGCAGCCAGCTTGAGATTGTCCCGGCTCATGCTGCGTCTCTGCGCTGCCCTGCTGGCCACCGAGGGGAGCAGAGGGAAAGGCCGCCGGCTACCGCTGCTGCCACCGTCGCTGCCTTCCGATGGGCTGGTGACGGGCACCTCGCCCAGCCGCCTCCCATTGGCAAGTGGGCTCGTCTGGCTCTCAGAGTTGCTATGGCGGAGGCTGCCGTTTCCGCTGGAGGCATGTCTGTGGGGCGGCTGCGAGCCCAGCTGCTCCAGGCCAGGAGGTCCCAGCACCCCAACGCTGCCTCCGCCTCCTCCTCCTCTTAGGGCACGAAGGCGGTAGTGGCTCCTGCTCTCCCCCCGGTGGTGGTATTGCCCACCGCCCCCGCCCTGCTTAGTCCGGCCGCTGGCCTTCTTTCTCTGCGACTGACCTGCGGGCGCCGCACCGGACAGCAGGTTGCTGTTGGCCTGCTTGGCGATGTTGTCAGTGCTGGTGTTGCCGTTGGTGCTGCCATGGGCCCGGACGAGGTCGCCAGCACCATCCTGCGCCACCTGCAGGAGGTTGGTGAGCTTGCAAGGGGCGGAGCCCACGCCGCTCACACCGCTGGGAGTAGAGGAGGATCGGGTAGAGGTTGAGCCGGGAGGCTCCCCCGAGGGGACCAGGATCTGAGAGCCGTGATCGCAGGCAGTGGGCTGCACGGCTGGGGCCGGCACGTAGCTGGGCACGGGCCGGGCACGGCGGTAACGTGGACAGCAGCCTAGCCAGGCAGCTTGGACATCGAGGCGCAGGAAACAGTGGAATGCCAGCAGGAGGCAACCAAGCCCTACGGCGATGACCCCGTAAAGGAAGCTGAACAGCAGGCTGCTCCGCCCCGTCTGCCAGACGGCCAGGGCGCCGCAGCTCCAGAGCCCCATGTACAGGAAGTGCGTGACCACGAGGGCCAGAAGCTGAGCCTTCAATGAGCGCTGATCCTCCGGCACCACCGCCGGGGCCGCTGCAGAGTCCGTGGAGAGGAGGCTCACGCTCCTGCCCAGCGCTGCCTGGCTCTCGGGAGCCAGGGCCGAGGCGTCCAATGCGGGAGGCTCTTTGGACTGCAGTAACCCACGTCGCCGCAGACGGGACACGGTGCACAGAAAGTAGATCCATGTCACCAGTGCCGCCAGGCCAGCGGGGACAAAGAAGGCACCCAGACTGGGCCGGCAGGCGAGCCAGCAGCTGCGGGGGTCGCAGGGAGAGAGGGGTCAGCGGGGTCACGCACAATCGGGCCACTTGTTCCCTAGCCCTTTTCCCAGGGATGCCTCACGGCACAAATGCAGCGGCAGAGAGCAGGCAGCACTTACTATGGGATGCCGTTGCCGTAGTTGTTGATGTTGACAGCAGCAGTGATGCCGCAGATGATGAGTGGGACCCCGCCAGCAACTAGATAGAACCTGGGGGGGCAGAGGGTTCAAAAGCCTGCATGAGAAGGGAGTCCTGAAAACGAGGGTTGGCATTTGTGCTGAAGAAGGAAACACAGCTCATCTCTAAACTGCCTGAACTCCCCCACCCCCACAATGCCTGTATGTCATCTGTGACTCCCAGAGACCCCCGGGGAAGGTGGGGGGGGTCACTGACAGAGGTCTCCCTTGAAGTCACTTTTACTAGTCACACCCAGGGCTACTAAGCCTCGGCTATCAAGCGGCAGAGCGGCAGGAGCGCAGTCTACCCCCCCCGGAGGGGTCTGCATGCAGGGTGGGCTCTGGGGCTCCCCAGATAAAGGACCCTTGTTCCCCCGGTTCTGTTTCCTCGGGCAGCTGTGGATGTTTCAACCCGTAGGTGTCCCGGGTGAAGTCAAACGGGCCGCTGTTCAGGCCGCTCTGGCCCACTCGGCAGTTCCATGTGTGCTGAGGGCGCTCCCTCAGTGTGTCCCCCCACCCCCCCATTAGCAGTATGTGCAGGGGAGAGTGACAGGGAGGTCTGGCTTGGGGGTCAGGGGGCGGACATCGCAGAGAGGAGGAGCTGACGGGTCCCAGATGATGACAGCTTGCTCCTGACGGCGGTCACATCGGATTTATGGCCCTCCTCAAGACCTAACTAATTCATTGGTCGTACATTCCTCCCCCCCCACATCTGCTCCTGCTTCTCCGTTGTACTTGGGTGGCTTCAGTGGCCTCAGACATCTTCACGACAAAGGGGTTCTTTTCTCCTTGCTGCCAAGTCACGAGAGTCTGGTCAACAGGGGGCACCTCCGTCAGAAGTGCTCCAACCGTGCCCGTCTAGCACCATGTGACCTACGCGGCTCCCACGGCTCTGGTGACATCACTGACCTGAGCATGGGCCTCTGAGTGGGCGGCACGGGGGACTCCCCCTCCTGCAGTCGCGGCAACCGCCACACGGCCTCTTTGTAGATGACCCTGGCGCTGACACCAATCCAGACCAGCGTGGACAAGGAGGAGTAGTGCAAGGCGATGCCCACCTAAATGGGGCGTATATGCGGGTCAAAGGCAAAGCCCAGGCCACGTCCCACACTGGGTTTGACTGCACGGAGACGCACTCACCGCCTGGCACACCACAGGGTAGCCGGTCAGCGTGATGCCCCCCGTGTAGACAGCTGTCGTCATGGCGATATGGAAGCAGGTGTTCAACAGCGTGTGCCAACTCTTCCTACTGATGTGTATGGAGCTAGGGAAATGAGGCAGCCTGTTGCGTGAGGAAGCAGACACACGGACGCAGACGTGAGCACACGCAGACACACGCAAATGCCTACCTGTGGTGCAGGATGTGAGTGATGATGATGGTGAAGAGGCAGAGCAGCAGGATGGCCGTGCAGGTGTAGACCACCTGGTGAAGCTCCACGGGGCTGGGAGTGGGCCCGGGGAAGTCCGGCAGCTCCTAGGGGTGCAGCAGATGGTCAGAGTCCAGTCTCTGGGGGTCCCAGTACGCCCCTGCTGCCCCCATTCCCAACCCCTCACCTGGAGCACGGCGTAGTTGCCCAGCAGGGAGCAGCGCAGGGTGGAGAGTGCCTGGTCAGTGTGGGCCAGCTGGCAGCCCTCCTGGCTCCAGCCATCCTGCCGTTCTGAGGCCTTCGGGCTCCAGTGGGCCGCCACTGGGTCGCTGCCTGGGGATGAGTGCCGCAGGGACACAGTGACCGGCTCCGACTGGTTCCACATGGTGCAGCCGTCTGGTGGACATAGAGAAGGGGTCAGCGTCTGGCGTGGGCCACAATGCAGCATATGAGCGGGGCAGAGACAGGAAGTACTAGGCATCACGTAGGAAGCGGACTGGGATAGGGTGGTAAACAGGGCCGACCTGCAATGGTGAGAGTGTGACAGTACCCTGACAAAGAACTGGTCCATGCCACCGAATGTATTAGCGATGCTACGGTACCTGACAGCTCCGGCAAAAGAGTGTGACACCCAGCAAGTAAGGTAGTATCGAATGCAACATTAATATATTAATATATTAATATGCTCACAGGACTGAATTCCAATTATATTTATATATATTTATGCCAAATATATTTTATATTTATATATGTCATAGGTATTATTACTTTTGTAAAGATTGTCACTGATATTAATATGATAGTAATAAACACCATAGTTATTTATGCAATTACAGTGAATGCTGTGGATATTGTTTATAAAAGTAAGAGAAATGTTACAGATATTTATTATTGTTATTATTATTGTTGTTGTTCTTGCTGTTGCCCCAATAATCATTCAGCTGTAATCCAGATGAAGGCAGGCAATTGCATTAGGGAAGTCTCCTGATGGCACTCCTATTCCCGGAACAGTGGGAGGCCCGCGCTGCAGTACAGCGATGCCAGGCAGGGGGAGCCATACCCAAGTCCACGAAGATGACGGGCGTGTTGACACTGCGGCGGCGGCGGCCGTGCTCGCTGGGGCCGCTCGCATTGCCCGTGAGAGGGAAGAGACGACCTGTGCGGAATGCCACAAACTGCAGCTTGCACTCCGGGGGGGCGTCTGGGGGGAAAAGGGAGGCGGGAAGGGATACCGAGGCCAGGGCCACGGCATTCTGCCACCACAGAGAAGGAGAGATAGAGAGAGGGGGAGGGAGGAGGAGGAGGGAGGCATGGAAACACACTTAGGGGGCAGCTGGATGCAGCGTGTACTGATGATGAATTTATACAGTTATAAATAAAGATGCATACAGATGTGCACAGATGTGTGCCATATCACCCATATAAATATATGACCTTTATAAAAAAAAGTACATAAGGTACATGTGAACCATTATAAAGTACAATAGGTACATATAAACCTGTATAAAGTACATATGAACATGTATAAAATATACTTAGTATATCTAAACCTTTATTAAGAACTGTAAGTACAGGCAGTCCCCGGTTCACGAATGAGAACTGCTGAAGATGAAATTGTAGGTCATAACAGCCACATATGGTTCTCATTTAGTGTCAGTTACTCAAACATTTCTCCTAGTATATAGTATATATTGTACCTTTCTATGCATATAAAATTTGGAGAACTGCTGAAGCCACACAGTGTTTTCTGGAGCGTCACAAAGTAGTGAGAGTGTTTACTACGAACCCAAATATGAATCTTTATAAAGTTTAATAACTATATATAAATATGTTAAAAGTGTATAAAATGCATATAAGCAGGGATTGACATAGAAATGGCTGCTAATGTAATATGTACATATACGTAAAATATGTACGTATTTGCACTAATTAATCGATTGATGCGTGTGTCGCTTTTAAAGGTGAATTGCCACTTGCGTAGCGGTTATGTCAATCCCTGCTTGTATTAAGTATAATCATGCACACGGGAGACCGGGTGGGTCACTGGAGGTCACTCACCTTGAGGGGGAAAGTGAGCAAGGAGATATTGTGTGTCCCCGTGGTGCAGCGGAACCGGAGATGCTGCTCGTGCGATGGCTCCGCCCCCTCTGGGCCAGTGGCTCCGCCCCCCCCGGGACCTTCGCGCCGCTGGTAGGCCGTGCAGCTCATGCCCGTGAAGTGGGCAGGTCGAATCAGGTGTGCCTCCATGGCGATATTGCGGGACACCTTTGCAGGAAGCAGGTGCAAATCACTGGTAAGTCCCCCTCGTGTACTGCATCTCACACGGAGAACGGCCTCTCACGGCCCTCGCAAGTAAAGAGTGAATGGAGCAATCCCGCAGCAGAATATTTCCCCGTTAATTATGCAAGTGTGGTCACAAGCATCGAGACTTACAGCATGTGTGTATGTGTGTGTGTGTGTATGTGTGTGTGTGTGTGTGTGTGTGTATGTATGCGTGTGTGTGTGTATGTGTGTATGTGTGTGTGTGTGTGTGTGTGTGTATGTGTGTGTGTGTGAGAGCACGCGTGGAGGAGGTATTCAACAAGATTTATTGCTAGTACAATTCTTTTTAGCACATAATTGTCCCAAACAGAACTGATTAAATTCTGTGGACAGTCCATTACAAATGATGTCATATAAACATGGTAATGAGTACTCTCTCCAGTGATCCCTGTGCGGTAATTACGGTAATTCATATTATTGTGATTCATGTCTCCATTGGTAATTCATACTGCAGAACTGTGTAAATCCTTTGAAATGACGTACAGGCCGCTAAGCCAAACCCATTGTTCTGCACAGAAAGGTTTCTACACGGTGCTGCTGTATTCGTGAGACTCCCCAAAATGCTCCAGGGGGGCCGGATAAATGGTTGACCCTGCAGTCGGGCCCTCAGCTTTGCTCTCACCTGTATACAGCCGCGTCTCAAAGGAGCAGAGATGTGAAACCTAAATGGAATTCCATTGTACTCTGGCAACTTAATTATCATTTCATATAGACGAAAAACCCTTGTCTGAGGCCCCTCTTCGGTTTTGTGATTAAAGCAGCTTCCCCTGCCCCCATCACCAGCGCAGTGTGTTAACGCCCCTCCTACCATAGACAGGTCCTGAGAGTTGCTGTGGAGCTGAGGCCAGGCCAGCGTTTCCAGGGAGCGCAGGACCGAGCTGCAGGCCCGCTCTTCTCGCTGGGCCCGGGACAGGATCTGGTCGTCCACCTGCATCAGGTTGCTGCCCATTTCCACCAGCACCTCTGACAGCTGCCACACACACACAGTCCACACAGGCATATCTTTATGGGGACGCTCTATTCATTTCTGTGGGCAAAATCCTAATTCCAACGACAACACCCTTAACCCCTACCCAGCCCTAACTTTAATCATAAGTTTTTATTGCATTGCATTTTTTATTGCATTCACTGATCTTTGTGGGGACCTGAAAAATGGTCCCCACAATGTCAATATAACAGGTTTTTATTACATTGTGGGGATCTTTTGGGGGCAGTATGGTGGCGTAGTACCTAGTGCTACTGCCTCACACAAAGAAGGTCCTGGGTTCAGTCCCCGGGTCGGGCATGGGGCCTGTGTGGAGCTTGCATGCTGTTTGTGTGGGTTTCCACCAGGGGCTCTGGTTTCCTCCTTCAGTCCAAAAGTATGCATGGTAGGTTAATCGGCGACTCTAAATCGGCTGTGTGAGTGTTTGTGCCCTGCAGTGTGTTGGTCACTGCCTAGGGTTGGTTTCAGCCTGTGCCCACTGTTCCCAGTATAGGCTCCAGTCCCCCCTTCAACCAGTTGGGATTAAATGGCGATGGATGGATGATTTGGTCCCCATAATAGCCATACACATGTTTGTATCTATATCTTTATGCGAACTCTCCATTCATTTATATGGGCATAACCTTAATCCTAAAATGACGAGCGTAACCTAACCAGCCCTAACCTTAACCATAAGTAATGAAAGAAAATAGAAGGCTTTTGGCATTTTTAATTTTTTGACTGCAGTCACAGACTTCTATAAAAACGAGTTTCCCCTTGTGGTCTCCACAATGTAATATATGCATAAGCCACACACACATACACAAAGATGAGTCATCAGGGTATAAACTCAACAGCATCCCCTACACAGCCCCGCATTGCTCCGTGGCCTCTCTGGGCCGTCCTCACCTCACGGGACTGCCGGACGTACTCCATGAACTTGGATATCATCTGGGCCACGTACAGGACGTCGACGGTGTCGGTGAAGCCGGCAGCCTCCAGGGTGTAGGTGCGGACCTGGTGGGCCAGGGTCACTGCATTGGAGGCATTGATTGGCATCTGAGAGGAGAGATAGAGAGAGAACGAGTCAATGAAAATGAGAGAGACAGCTGTGTGCTCCCTCATGATTCCTAACAGTTCTAGTCCTGGCTGTAAAAATACTTTGAGTAAAATCGCTGGCTAAGGCAGTGTTTCCCAACCCGGTCTTCAGGGACCCAGCCGGTTCACATTTTTGCTCCCTCCCAGCTCCCCTTGGACTGTCTGTGGGTTCCCGAGGGCTGAACTGGGAAACACTTGGCTGAGCAGTGGCCCCATGAAACCTTTGGATGGGGTCACATGATGACACCATGGGAACGGACCAGAATGAAGTTGTAGAGGACACGTGTGATGTCGTTGATGTACAGGCAGCGTGAGTAGTCCCCCTCCTCCCAGCGGCCCGAGCGGTCGCAGTAGCGTGAGGCCCTCTTCTGCTCTAGGTCACCACTCATGCTCACAGAGGGGTAGGGGAGCTGGAGGCAGAACTGATAGGAGGTGATCCCTGCCAGCGTCCGAGGCCACCTGAGTGGGGGGGGGGGGGGAGTAAGGGCAAATGCTGGACACTCGTTCATAGGAGTCCGTTCCATTTCCCCCCTGCACCGAGTCCCCCCATACCTGAACTCTCCTCGGTTGTTCGTCACTCTCTCTTCCGAACAGAAGGAGGCACTGTTCTCCAGGACCACAATCTCCACACTGCGCGAGTCATTGCCGCGATCCGTGGATACCATGCACTTCCACTCCCCACTGGCCTCCACGTGCACGTTGGAAAGGATCAGCTCACTGTGGCAGGAAAGTGCCACGTTAGCCATTAGCTCCGCCTACTGGATTGACCAGGAGGAGGAGACAGGGAGGCGGAGGGAG
Organism: Mormyrus lacerda; assembly: GCA_015163995.2. Lineage (NCBI taxonomy): Eukaryota > Metazoa > Chordata > Actinopteri > Osteoglossiformes > Mormyridae > Mormyrus > Mormyrus lacerda. The sequence continues at coordinate 12,187,641 of JAABNX020000046.1, read as the reverse complement.
CACGGCAAGGGGGACGGTCTGGTACCTGGTGACGAAGGTGCAGTCGTGCAGCATGCTGTCTTCAAGGTGGACACCCTTCTCGGGGTCGGGGGTCACAGCCTGGCCGTTGTGTTGCCAGTGCAGTGTGGTAGCATTGTCCACTAGGGCGGCGGTACAGTGGAAGGGAAGCCGGTCCCCCTTGAACACCACTTGGCGTAAGGAAGGCAGGAGGGAGAGGGTGTGCAGCTCCAGGGGTCCGTCTGAGAGACACGCAGGGAGCGAAGTCTATGGTTAACGGTGGCAGACAGCCAGGAGGCCAATGAAGATAATTCCCCCGCTTGCTGCCGCTGCCCTGTCATTCCCCAGCCCCCTCTTTTCTGATGGGCTGTACTGAATCAGCCTGGTTAGAAAATTGGTTGCAGACAGTATCAATTCGCAAACAACGCAGCAGACCGTTGCGGACAACGGCGGAGTCAAAAATAGGCCCCCACTGCGATCCATCGCAAATTGGCCAGTGGAATGAGAAAATGTGCGAAAAACACAGGGCCTCCTCTGAAGCGCAGATCAGCAGCAGCTTTTGTGCACATTACAGCATTTTGTTTAATCCGGTGGGGAGGCTTTGAGGGAAACCTGATGCCAGTTCCAAATAGGTGAGGGCACAGATTTTCACAGATGGACATTTGTCCTTTATCATTTCCTATATAAATGACAGACTGACTGCAAACATATCTTGAAATGTAACCATTTATCATACTTGCAGCTTTTATTTAAAAATTACATTTGAAGTACTACTTTTTATTTGAAGTTGAATTACAAATGTGAAGCAACACGTTAATGCAGTCACAGGTTCCGCAGACCTCCAAATATACACTGTTTACCTGACAGCTAGAAGTCCTGCACTCCTTATAGGGAGAATATGACTGTGAATGTTTTTGGAAAGAAAATTTTGTGAACATTCAATAACTGAAAAATGGCATCCCACATACTGGTGCAGTTATTGGCACTGTTGCCTCACACCTCTGGGACCATGGCAGAGATGCCCTGGTTCCATGTGTGTGGAGGTCGCATGTTCTCCCTGTGTCATCATGGGGTTTCCTTCAGGTACTCTGGTTCCCCCCCCCTCCGATCTAAAAACATGCTGAGGTTAATTGCACCAAATTGCCCATAGGCGTGAGTGAGAATGGTGTGTGAGTGAATGGTGTGTGAGTGTGCCCTGTGATGGGTTGGCACCCAATCCTGGGTTATTCCCTGCCTTTTGCCCGTAGCCTCTGGGATAGGCTCTGAAACCCCCTTCAAACTGGTTACAGAAACTGGATGAGTAGGTATTCTGTCCACGGTGTCCCCTGCCTTGTACCCTTGTACTTCCTGGAATAAGCTACATGTTGTTGTGAAGTATCAGATACAAAAGATGGAAACTGAGGCTCATGGACGCAGCTGAAGTAGAAAATGTTTACACCTGGTTATGATGTTACCATCCTTTTTACACATCAAACATCACTCACCGCAGGTCAGCTGATTCTCTCCCAGGCCGCGCAACGGCTTCCCGCGGAGGCTTCTGGGATACGAGCAGACAGTTTCTTCACCCAGACGCGTAGAGCTGGAGCGGATGTAGACAGGTACCCAGCGCATGGCGCAGTCGCAGGAAAGGAACTCGGAGTTGAAGTTCCTGAAGAAGCGGAGTGCATTGCCAGAGTGATTTATCCCTCTGGGACACGTTTCTGACAGCATGTGCTGTGCACTTCTGCTGAGACTCAATGGGCTATGCCAGCTGAACAATTCAAATAAACAGCAGTAGTGTTTGGGCGTCCAAATCCAAAAGACAGGCACACTATAACTGCATTTCTCCTTGATGGTTTCCATGAACAGGATCAGTAACTCACACCAGCTTCAGGGAGGGCAGCTCCTGGAAAATCCCTGGCTCTATGGACGAGAAGATGTTTCCAGAGAGGTTCCTGTAGAGCACAAAGAGGGGACACCTCAGTCTTCTAGCAAAGGCGGGTATCATGGGCCATCAATACGAGAGTGTACATGTGCCATATGAGCCCTTACAGCTTGGTGAGGTTTGTCAGGCCCTGGAAGATGCTGGGAGTCAAGCAGCCAATCCGGTTGTCAGAAAGGTCCCTGAGAAGGACCAGGAGACAGACGCACCAACATGAACAACCTGGAACCATCTCCATGATCATCTTTTATCGTTTTAATTTTCATGCATCTCTCTCAATACTTCATTCTTTCTTTTGTCCCCAGTGTACAGTTTATCTGTATAATTATTTTATCTCGCAGCTAGGAAAACAGAATACCATGTGCTATTGTCCCGTAAGTGATTGTTACAATGGCTGGTATTTCTGGTATACTCTTTCCTGGTATGTGACCTGGTGGGATGCTTTGAATAGTTCGAAGCTCAGTCCCTCCCTTCATTGTCCCCTCTGCTTCCCCAGAAAGCCGGGAGCTTCCAGAAGCACGCGGCCTTTCATTTAACCCTGTCTGAGAAGCCCTGGGAGGTGCAGGCACACGGGGCGTCCTGCCTGCGGCTGTCGGGGCAGCGCAGCCCTTGGCTTCAGCTCCATCCCCCTTTGCTTCATTCACTGGAGTCTATTTCTGCCTTGCATTGTGTGGCTCTGGCAGCCCCGTCTTCCCCTCTGAGCTCGTGCACAAATAGCGCCGTGCGCATTGTTCTGCCGGCACCTGTCCCGCCACTGTGCGCCATGCGACGGAGAGAGGGACACCTGCTGTGTCCATCGGCTTCCGAAATGTCAGACCGAGACAGAGAAGTCCTACTCACAGCTTCCGGAGGCTGGTCAGACTCCGAAAGGCACCGGGGCTGATGGTGCTGATCAGGTTGTTCTTCAGGTCCCTGCAGGAAGGATGGGGGACAGGGGAGAGAACATGAGCACCTCAACAGAAATACGCAGTAACAGCCAACACAGGCCAAAGTTTTGCCTGTGCATGCGAGAGTTCTAACTATTTTGCTTCAGAGACATTTCATGCGGTTAGGAGCTGGGTGCTACAGCTGGATATTTCTGGAGTTTAATAACTGCATTTTTACATGGCTTGCGGCGGCAGTTTATAGAGGACGAGGAATCACATGTCTCCAAAGACCACCCCCGGATGTGGAAAACGTCACATTTCTGCACGTGAGCACCGGACAGGGGTAAAGTTTTGAGCCACCTGGTTAGGGTTAGCAAGCATGCAAACACAAGGTCAAGGGAAAACGCCAGAGAAACCAAAGACCACCAAAGAGAAGCTGCTTTACAAGTTTTAAAGTCATTCTTCCCATGATAAAGTTACACTAGCACATGCCAAGCCATTCATATTAATTTCTCAAACTGCCTTTGAAGATCTTATTCGATATTGCTTCCCCCCTCACCGATTTCTACTCCACCCTTTTCCCTTTGCTTACCCACACCCATGTGTTAAACTACTCAGCGCCATCCCTGAACCTCCTCTCTCCACCCCCCCAACCCCCCAAGCCTAAAAATTAACCTCTGGTACTCCAGGAAAGCTTTTATTGGTCAGATGGGAATAGCAGGGCCGGGAGAGGTCATTACACGAACGGTAACAGCCTTGGGAGCTGCCACATGCTTTTCTCGCCAAGAGCTATGGTACAAAGTAGGAACTCTGGGCAAAAAAACAGGCCTTTCACTTGTCCACCACTTCCCTACTGCCAGACCTCACCCATGCTTGCCACTAGCTACCAGAAGTAGCCTGCTGAGGCAATGGCACTGTTTTCTCTGGGAAACTTACACTACACCCTATCAGAGTCTGTACTCTGAATCTGCCTTCCTAAACCCAGTTGCTTTTCGCCCATTACTCACGGTACAACAAGTTTCCCCTTACACCCAGAACTGTAAAGTCACACTCCTCACTCAAGACAGAACTCAACACACTGTTTCAAACTTCAACACTACTTCAAACATAAACACTGGAGGCCTCTGGCTTCAGTTGCTTCAACACGGACCTTGTGTGTTTTCGCAGACGTTCTGTATATATGGTGAATGTACTAGGTAGCACCATACACTGTAAAGGCGATACATTCTGTGAAGTACGTCGACCCGGACAGCTGTTTACGTTGAATATCTCTGTTACGCTGGCAGCCTGCTAGCATGCGGTGACCTAGAAGTCACTTCAGATCAAAGCATATGCTAAAAGAATTAGCGCTTGAGTTAGAGACCTCCTGAAGCGTTACTAATACCGCTGATCCCAATGGCACACATGTCGCAAACCACACCATGTCACGCCAGCGAGAGCAAGAAGCCTCAGCCCCAGACGAATCCCCATCCTCAAAGCTAAAGAGCCAGAACTCACCCTCTAAGGGTTATTTTTAAAAAAGTTCTGATGGAATATATATTTGAAAATAGACTAAATATCAGAGTGTGGTATCCGGAGTGAGTATGTGTTTTCTTGAGCGTTGGCTAACTGCTCACTGGGGGCTATAATCACGGCTATTACTCAAATCAGAGTTGGCTGCTGAGGAATGGAGAACGTGTGCTGTTCCATATGAGGGTTGAATCATTTAGGGGGGATCTGCTTGGCACTGGACCGCCTCATTTTTGGAGTCGAAAAACCACACGCTTCCACGTTTCTGATAAAGCTTAGCACATGTCTTAGCGAGTATTAGCGTAGGCGAGCGACTCGCCGAGAAAATGGGGCAGGGATTTGTACCTGAGCTTGTTATCTACACATGCTTGTGCTTTTATCTACATTTATGAATAAATCTTCAAAAATGATGATGAGCAGGTGGATATGGGTGTCCGTGGATGTAGGAGTATTGATTTCTGCTCGTGTTACAGTTTTGTGTGCGTCTCCCACCACGTACTACATGAAAAACTCCTGTTGTTCGGTATCTGTTCTTAGCTGCTTAACAGCTGCAGCCTAGGTGTTGACTAGGTCAAGGAGAACAATGGGTACCTTTCCTTCATTGGTATCCTGGGACCCATTAGTGCCGTGATAAAAGGTGCCCCCTCCCCCCCTCCCCAGCCGTGGTTTCCTCCTCCTGATGCTACCGCCGCACAGACGAAGGGCCGGCAGGGGACAAGCACTGACCGGGGGAAGCCGCTAAGTGGCTAACCAGTGGCTGGTAATATGGGCAACTTGTCGGTCTTTGGGATGTTACTGTTGCTAAGCTAAGCAGGAGCATTGCTGGCCAGACCCTGGCGCTTCCTGCTGTCCAAGAGACGGCCTTGCGATTATCAACAGGTCTGAAATACAGCCTTATCACTGGGCCGGAGAATGAGGTGTGTGGGGGTGTCCAGATGGGCGGCAATATGGCATCAGACGCTGGTTATCTAAAGCTTCTGTCTCTCTGGAACGACATGAGGGAAAAGGCAGATAATTATGATGGCCATCATAACCGCTTACAGAGCCAAAGCAAGCTCAGAGAGAGAGCAAAAAAAAAAACGGACCTTCAGATCAGGGAGCAAGATCGAGCCCCCTTCCCCTATCATAACAGAGCCTCTAAATGAAAAGAGCATGCTTTGACAGAATGACATCATTGTTTGAAATAAAAGCAAAATGAGCAATGCTAACCCCCCTTAACCGACCGGCTTATCTTTACATGAAACCATATCTAGCTGATGCATTTATCCTACGCGACATACAACTATTATTATTTTTGTTGAAAATGCAGGTTACCAGACAGCCACTAGAACAAATAGGATCAAGGGCCTTGCCTGAGAGAACAATGGTGTAAACACTGCCGACTCCACTGAATCCACTGAGCCACAGACCGCCCCAATGGAGAGTGTCATAAGGCCATAAGCGCTTATTCTTCATTTCATCACTTCCTGCATGTACCTGGCCTGTGACTGCACATACCCATTTGGCCTTTGCAGTGTTCACCCTAAGCACAACATAAGCACATTACACACCAATCATCCCCTTTGCAGTGATCACCCTAAGCACGACATAAGCATATTACACACCAATCATCCCCTTTGCAGTGATCACCTTAAGCACGACATAAGCACATTACACACCAATCATCCCCGAGTCACCTGCCAGACTCCGCCCCTTTGACCATTCTTCCTCGATCTATCCAGTGCTAGACAGAACAAGCCGTTGGCAGCAATGCTCGATTGTTTGATTGTGCCTCGGCACCCCCCCTCCCCTCCCGATCCTGATGAATACTGCTGACCCAAGGGGTCCGTTTTGTCTGGGCTGGGGCAGCGACACTGCAGGGTTCGGCAAAAGGCGGGCGAACCGGGCCATGCCGGCGGAGACAGAATGGCTGTGAAAGGGGAGGGTCATAATGAAGGGCCTCGGTGTGGAGTGGCCCATTAAGGGGTCGGCGGCGGGGGCTGGGGCGCGCCGGGGACATTGTTCGGCCTGCGGCCCTGGGGAGCGCTGAAAGAATTACTGCAGCCGGGGCCACAGGCCCTCATTATCGCCAGACGGGAATTAAGAATTTCCTGTTTCACTCCATTAAAAGACAGCCATTAAAAAACAAGGAGTAGGGGGCATTCCATTCCTCCTTTGCCCTCCGTCCCCCCCACCCGGACCCCGAGCCCAGGCCTGACCCCGTGCGAGAGGGCTGGTATATATGCGTGGCCCAAGGGCGGGACTTGGAGCCAATAGCCGGCACCTTGGCCCGACTGGAAGCCGACAGAGCTCATTTTTTGCACCGTGTGTCATTTCCTGTCTCGTTAGCGCAAATGCTGGGGCCCCCATTTTGTTTATTTTTAAGGTTTCCCTTTTCTTCACCCCCCCCCCCCCCCCCCCAACTCCTTTTCCCGGGAAACCATGGCACAGGGGGGTGGGGGGGTGACACGACAGGAGAGGCAGTTATGAAGAGAATCAGCTCTATGTAATTGCCCCCCCACCCCCCACCATTCCCATTCCCCGCTTCTTGTGCTCGCACACGCACACACTTATTCACAATGGGAGCTCTGTAATACAGTCGTACTCGTGCCTTCCCCCACAAAACAGGAAACCGGGATCTGCTTGGCGCTTATTTTTCCACTCATTTCCTTCTTTCCTGCCTCCGACCACAGATTATTCTCTTTATTTTCTTTTTCTGTGTACCCCAGATTAACTAATCGAGGCAAAGGGCTGCTGTCGAGGGGCCGCTATTCAATTGTGTGCACCCCCCTTCCCAGGCAGCGCTACACCTAAGACCCGCTATCCCACGCAATCAGCAGTGTGCCGGCCAGTGATTGATGGCTCCGCGATTAACTGCGGAAGTGTCACACAGAGGGCTGTGGACTGCATCCTGCTGACCGCCACGCTGGATGTGCCAGAAGCTTCTATTTGCTTTCAAGGAAGACGGAGGTCTTCCCGCCACAGCTGAACACTAACAAGGCAGTGACTGGATTCCAAAACCAGCAACCCCGTCCTTCCGATACCGTGTGTTTTTAAGAATAGCAGGCAGAAGTCCCGCGTGGGGGCCGCGGCTACAGAGGTGGGGGGCGCTGTACAGTGTAGCTCAGATGGCAAAGTCTCAGAGTCGGCACCTCTGGGCTCAGCTGGCTGCAATTTCGCTTTCAGTACCAACAGTGCTAAGGGAGGAACACCAGAAGGGAGATGTTCAGTCGTGTTTAGAATGTTTCCTAGATCAATCCTAATCTTGTGTCTCTGATGATTTCGGTGCCTGTGCTGCAGTATTCTAAGGTGCTGTGTGTGCCCCCTACCTGCGGGACGTGAGAGTGCAAGAAGCGACCCTCAACAAAGGGTGTTGATCTTTTTGTTGTATCTGTTCTTCCGACCAGATCGCAATTAATGTTTAATGTTTACTTCATTTATCATTTTTTAATGAGTTCAAAACTGTTTTCAAGGTGGCGTTTGTACCGTGTTTCGGCGGCAGCCTATTTGCATAAACAATCAACAACGAAAGCGTTTCAAGTCGCACCCCAATGTACCGAAGTACCAAAGAGGATCCCCAGCTGGTTTGGCACTTTTGGTCCTGGTACTCGGTCGGAAGTCAATGAAAAAGGAAACGTACTAAAAGTACTGTATCAAAAGTACTATACTTGGTGCAGTGGAAAAGTGCCCTTAAACAGAGTCTAAGAGATGGAGGATACCTTCAACCCTGATATAGATTCACTCACAAACCCGGTGAAAGTGCGTTACATATGGCGCAAGCTAACAAACCAGCGGTTACAGATCATGTCATAGAAGAACCTTCCAGGGGCAATCAAAAAATCCCAAAGTGTTCATGAGTAACGGGATTCACTAAAGACTCCCTAACAAAAGCAGGACCCCCCAGGAAAAACAGAATGTTTATAAATAAACACATACATATTACCATACAGCATTCATACACGTCTGTAATCATAATGTACAGTTTGGGTACCACTTTGTGGGGGTTCCCCCTTCATGCGGCGGGATGGTATTTACCCATAAGCCGCATGTGAATATAAGAGAAGATGAGCGTCTATTAGATGCCTCCGGGCAGGAGCCTGGCGCAGACAGTCAACGACGCCACATGTGATTGCAAAGCTGGGTCCCTACAGCCACCAGGGCCACCAGGAAACAGGCTGGCATGCGCACTGCCGGTGGGAGTATCGTTACAGGCCATTTGTGAGCATCCACGCAGCCCACCCCCCCCCATATTTGACTGCCCTAGTGAGTCACGTTCAGCGTTCTGGGAAGAGAGGGGGGAAGCTGAGGAGCCGGGTGATGGGGGCTGGATGAGGGAAAACGAGACACTGGCGCTGATGTGGATGTCCCCGTGCGTCCCTATGCGTCCCTGAGCGTCTCTGTGCGTCCCCGAGCGTCCCTGTGCATTGCTGTGCGTCCCCGAGAGTCCCCGTGCGTCCCCGTGCAACGCTGTGCGTCCCCGAGAGTCCCCGAAAGTCCCCGTGCGAGGTGGTGCGATCGCCATTTCGCAGACCCCGCTGGGCCCGCAATGTGGACACTCCCCTTTCCTTCAGTTTATCTCCCAGACACATCTGGAGTCTATCAACCCCCCTGCCCCACCCCCCCCCCCCCCC
>JAABNX020000046.1:12165620-12177004 GCA_015163995.2 Mormyrus lacerda | reverse complement strand
ATGGGTCTGAAAGGGTCCAAGTGCCCCCCTTTCCCCCCCGCTGCCAGGGCGGGCCTGTAATTCCCCCGGGTTCATTTCCTCCTGATTACAGGGCTGACCACACGTATGTGTAAGTGCTCGCCACCGTTTCCAAATGACAAGCACATGTAGACCGGCCCACGGAAACAATGAGAGTGGGGTGGGGTGGAGAGATGGGAGGGTGCAGAGTGACCGAGCAAGCAGATGAAGCAAAGAAAACAGCCCCCAAAAAGCGCAGAAACAGCACAGGAGGCCAGGGAGGAATTTGTCATGGCGTGACGGAAACGGCGCAGTTAACCCCGCCAGTGCGTCTTGATCGGAGTGGGAGACTCCTAACATGGAGGGGCTCGGGCCCCAGGTATAAATACAGCGAGACTCCCATGCACCATCGCATTTTTCTGTCTCTGCGGGATCTGCGGGCTGTTTTACACCAGCACTGGGACCGTGATGTGGAAGCCTTCGCAGGCATGCATGGCTGGAAGGGGAGGTTTACAAGGCCTCGCAAAATATATGGCATAAACTGACGTACACAGCATAGACACACTTCTCACGGTAGGGAGGGGGGACATAGCCGGGGCAGAGGCCTGCAGCTTCAGCCGGGGTAGGGGGGGGGGACATTCTGCTGTGACGTGAATAAACAAACTGTCTCTGGTGAGGAATCGGCAAGCTCAGAGTCCTTGTGCGGCCCAGAGTGATTAATGACTCTGAAATGGACCCCCACCCCAGAACTAGCCATGTGAGCCTTTCTAACTGCCTGGCCTTTGGTCCAGATCCCATCCCCCAGGTACAGCTACAGCCAGTGAGTGCTTACCCACCCGTCCAAACCCCCCCCGGCCAACCCCAGCACCACATCTTGGGAATAGGTGGGGAGGCATGGAAAAGGGGGAGCTCTGGTTTGCGTTTGCCAAAGCAAGCAGAGCCGCATTTCACTTCACGTCCAGCTATCGTCTGCTCTGGCCCTTACTGGACCATGCCAAGACACGGCAGAATGCTGGAACCAACGGCCCCATTGCAGCACGCATGGAATCACACGGGCAGACACGGCAATCGCTTAGCAACACGCGTGGAATCTTATGGCCAAACACAGAAATTACTTACTGGCACCTGTGGAATCAAAAGGCCAGAAATTGCTTAGCAAAATGCATGAAATCACACAGTCAGACACAAAAATCACTTAGCAACACATGCGGAATTACATGGACGGGCGTGGAAATTGCTTAGCAACATGCGTGGAATCACATTGCCAGACACAGAAATTGCTTAGCAACATGTATGGAATCACATGGCCAGACATGGAAATCGCTTAGCAACATGTATGGAATCATACAGCCAGACACAGAAATTGCTTAGCGACATGTAGGGAATCACATGGCTAGACATGAAAATCGCTTAGCAACCTGTGTGGAATTACACGGCCAGTCACGTATATCGTTTAGCAGCACCCATGGAACCACAAGGCCAGACACGGAAATTACTTAGTGGCACGTGTGGAATTCACATAGTCACAAACAGAAATTGCTTAACAGTACGCGTAGAATTACATCGCCTGACATAGAAAACGCTTAGCGACATGCATGGAATCACACGGAAATCGCTTAGTAGCGCATGTGGGATCACATGATCAGACACGGAAATCACAGTGACACACATGGAATCACACGGCCAAACGTGGAAATCACATAGTTGCACATGTGGAATCACACAGCAAGACATGTGAATCACTTAACGGCAAGTGTGGAATCACATGGTCAGACAGAGAAATCGCTTAGTGGCATGTGTGGAATCACACGGTCAGACAGAGAAATCGCTTAGTGGCATGTGTGGAATCACACAGTCAGAAGCAGAAATCGCTTAGTGACAGATGTAGCAGTCCCATACGCCTCACAAATAGCTGGCAGACGGTGCTCTGGGTCCCTCATCAGCCATCACTCACTCACAGACGTCGTTCTATTGAGAATATAACCAGAGTCTGTGTTTAACACAGAGCTGACCGGTGAGAATTTCACCAGAAACCCAGAGCACTTACTCTTTCAAACAGTCAAAGATGCTTCAGTTAAAAAAATACATAAATCTGAACATGGGATGAAGCCAAGCCAACCAAATAGAATGTTTTATTAAGAGACATTTCCAGAGAAGGGCTAAATGCAGTGGCGTTGTCACACAGTGTTTCGGGGTGTGGTGTGGTGACTAGACAGCAGCACATAAACATTTAGGGTGCGCTTTTGCCCCTCTCCCATACCTGTGCATCTCTCACATGCTAGTACCTCTCTACCAAATCGGTGATCTTCTTCCATATGTGTTCCCCTCTTCCATACCTGTGCTTCTCTCTCATAACTGTGTGCCTCTTCCATTCATTGCCCCTCTGTCACACCTATGCCCTTCTCTCATACCTGTGCTCCTCTCATATCTCTGCCCCTCATCTATAGCCCTGCACCTGTACTATACCTGTGCTTCTCTCTCATACCCGTGTCCCTCTTCCATACCTGTGACCCTCTCCCAAATCTGTGCTCTTCTCCCATACATAGCCGCTCTTCCATATCTGTGTTTATCTCTCATAAGCACGTGCCTCTTCCTTTCCTGTGTCTCTCTCTCATACCTCTGCCCCTCTTCTATACCTGTGCTCATTTACATACCTGCACCCCTCTTCCATACCTTTGCACCTCTTCTATACCTGCGCCTCTCTCTCATATCTGCACCCCTCTTTCATACCTTTGCACCTCTTCTATACCTGCGCCTCTCTCTCATACCTGTGTCCCTCTTCCATACCTTTGCACCTCTTCTATACCTGCGCCTCTCTCTCATACCTGTGTCCCTCTTCCATACCTTTAGCTTCTCTCTCATACCTGTGTCCCTCTTCTATACCCGTGCCCCTCTCATACCTCTGCACCTCTTCCATACCTGTGACCCACTTCCAACATTTCTAAAGGATGTATCATGGCCTGTGGCAGCTGAAAAACCAGCAATCCAGATATGCAGCTGTAAGACATGCTGTTGCTCCAGAGGATCCCCCACACACCCCCAATGAGCATCTTGAGAAGAGCAAGATGAGTTGGCCTCAGCCAAGCGTGGGGCTATCAGGCCTGACTCTTCCTCTGAGCCACGAGGGAGGCCAGCCACTGCCGACAGCCTTATCTCTCCCTATGATGTGGGGCTCGCCTCGCCTTGACGGATGGTGATGTAATTACTCCATATTTCCCACATAACTCTGTGCTAGCCGCTCATAATGCTGCTTCCTCCCTGCTGGCGGATGGCCCGTTTGATAGCGAAGTGGCGGGATCGACAGATGTTAGAAGATGGGCCAGTCCCGCCCTCACGCCAACTGGTGTGGCTGTATAAAACAGGAGTGGACATTTTGGACATTGGGAGTCAAAACAGAGGTTCTGAACTCCACAAGCATCTCAGCAGTTCCTAGTCGGATTCTCTTCCAGCTGCGGCACAGCTATGAAGGTACGAGAAAAGAGGTTACTCACAGCTTCTCCAGGGCCGTTAGTCCTAAGAAAGACTCATTCCTCAGCATCCTGATACGGTTGTTGCTCAGAATCCTACAAGAGACAAAAAAATGGATCAGAACAGCAAATACACTCACACGATAATGTTTATAATACAGACAGCCAGATCGCTTAGTCTAGGTAAAACTAATATGTCAATAAGGACACTGGAATCTTTGGCAAAGGCACTGGATACCTTGGCTGAAACCACTGGACACACTGGATAAAGACACAGTATACTTTGGCTAAAAACAATGGACACTCTGGCTAAAAACAATGGACACTTTAGCAAAAGACAATGAATATCTTGACAAGATGCTGAATACTTTAGTTAAATACACTAGACACTGTAGTTAAAGGCAATGGACACTTTGGCTAAGACACTGAAGGACCAGGCATGTGTCTAGAATGTACTCAGGTCAGAAGCTTAGAAAATGCTCTCCCTGTAGCTACTACCAACTGTTTCCTGCTAAACTGCACCCTCAGCTCCTGCTCCAGCATTCTAACACACACCAAAAAAATCTTCTGATGTCCATCGATATCTAGCTAGCCTAAATAGGCCATAATTTAATACACAAAACAACGATTCCAGAGGGAGCATATAATATGTTTTTATAAGTATACAACTCATTGGATTTTACTGAGCAGAACTATTAGCCAGCTAACATCGTTATTAGCATTAGCCAGCTAATGTAGTAAGGTATCTGTCAGTAGTCTAATCTGCCTGATAGTGATCTCAAACTTTATACGGAACAACTACAACATAGTTAAATAACACAGTACTTAGATTAACCAGGTTAACTACAATGTCAACAAAATATTACCCCTCATGTCTTAATAAGTATTTGAAAAATGTCCCCGGTGAACACTTCAGCTAAAAACAATACACACATCAGCTAAAGATACCGGACACTGTCGCTAAGGACACCCAACACCTTTCATAAACACATTCGACACTTTAGCCAAAACCACTGGACATTGGACACATCTGCATAGACAATGGACACTTTGGCTAAAGATGCTGGACATATCTGTTCCTAATTAATCTAGGCTAATAAGCAGGGAAGTGGCTGGGGAGCGTGGGACATGGGGCAAAGCAAACCGAAATCTTGATAAGCAGACAGGAAATATTTTACATCAAACGACATGGATTGTAGATCTGATGAGGCCCTGGACCTGGCGTGACTATCGGCCCCATCCAGGGCTGTGATGCTGCTTATCAGGCTGCCAGACATGAAACGGGGTGAAGAGGGACACGCGGACTCTCTTACGACGCTCAGGGTCACAGCCGTGTCATTCATCATTCATCAGGATCAGCAGGATCACCCCTTAACGACTCGCTGGCCCCACCCCTTATCCCCAGTCCCCTCCCACTGCCCCATCCCTAACCCCGCCCATTCCTACAATAGTTAGCTCTCTACTTACATTTGAAGAGGCCCCTTCCCTTCCTTGCTTACTCTCACCGGTCAATCCTAGCTCCTCTGATCCTGGTGGGCCGCGAGACGCCAGCAACAGGCCCCTGTCATTAGTGCTGCCCCCTGCCTTGTCGTGCCCTCTCCTGCTCTGTCCCCAGAGGATTGTAATTGGCTGTTAGTTACAGGAAGTGTGCTTTTAATTGGCGATCTGGAAACTCAGCCGTGAAGCATGTCTTTGATGGGGGATCTAGCTGTGAGGCGTCTCAGGAATCAGCAGCTGAACTCTCCCGAGATGTACAGTCACTGCCAGCTCCGGTTCAGAAACATTTAATGAGATGACTGAGAGGGTGTAAAGTGAATTTTAAAAAAAGCTAATTTCACTCATATACGAGACGTTTTGCATGTTCTACATGCCACCTGGATTTCGACCCTGGCAGCTTTAGCCCTGAAGCCTCATACTTTGGCCTGGTCTGCTGCCTTCTGCAGAACCTGACACTGGTTCTGGATGCAGAAGATCCAGCAGCATCTGCATAATTCAGTGCAGAGGGGAGCAGCAAAAGGTCACGTCTGGCAACAGGACAAGCCAGTTAATTCAACACAGGTAGTTCAGACAGAGATAGGACCTTTTTTGTCTCTCGGTAGGGTTGCCCATTCAGAGCAAGAGGAAGCCCGATAAGATTGCCTGAAAGTCTGAGTGCAGTCTGAATGCATGCAAACACACATATGCACGTCCTCCGGGGGGGTGTCCTCAGGGTTATTGAGATCCACCAGGCCAAAGGAGCATATAGGAATCCAGTGGATCTCAGCCTTTAATGGGAGGGCGGGAGGTTCCACTACGTCATGCATGCAACATTTCTCGAACGAAAGCCAGCCGTAGCTGCAGGGAAGAGGGGCCTGTATCCCTTTTTCTGTGGGAACAGCCATAAATAGCTGGGGGAAAGTATGAAAAGCAGAGCATGTATGCCATTAGTCACCTCAAGAGTATGTTTGGAAGAATGCATTGTTCTTTCGAAGGGGGGGCAGCTCTAAACAATGTGGAGGGCGCTACTCCAAGACAGAGCACTGTAAACAGACCAAAATAGGCAACAGTCCCATCAGGCCAAACAGGAAACCCAGCCAATTAGCTGTTTGTTCAGGACATGGCTGGCGGAGGTCAGAGGTCATGGGGAGAACACTTCCTGGACAGCCATCTGAGGGACAGCACTGCATCCGAGAATGAGCAGAAGTCAGGGGAGGTAGGAAGAAGGGAGGTGGAGAGACGGATGTCGAAGTGCCCCGGGCCGACGACGGAGCCGAGGGCAGCTGCTGGGGGCATCCGCTGCAAGTGGAGCAGGGGGGGGGGCGTTGCATTCGCACAGAGGGGGCTGGGAACAGCTCTCTGCGTCACAGGGATGGTTGCGGAAGACAAGCTCAGAAAGAAGCCTTGTAGGAATGACCGGGGCGTACCCCTAGTGCGAAGGGAATCCGTCTGGAACCACAGAACCAACAGCGAGAGCGCTGTCCTGGCAAATGTGTGTCACGGCCAGCTAATGTTGCTGTGGCGACCCAGATCGGCGCGTCCTGAGTGGGGTGACTGAACGTGGGATTGGGAAACAAGATACGGTACGATGTTACGGCAAAGTGAGAGCACAAACGAAAATATTTATCCGCGTTTCCAGCAGGTTTAGCTCCCTGCCGCCCCAAAAGGGGTGTTTAGGGGGGGTTTCAGTGAAGTCTCTCCCCCGATCATTCCAGATCTCCAACGTGGTTGTGCTAATACTGAGCTCCCCCTTTCCTCCAGCCCAGAGCCCCGAATGTGGCTGGAAGTGCCTCTTGCCTGTCTGATGGATCTTTGATTGCTTCTCTTTGCAGCAGACAGCTGAACATTCAGCCCCTTCACCCCTCCCAGCCCTCGCTTTCACAAATCTAACCACACAGTACAGCCAACGAACTAAGATCTGATATAATAATAATAATAATAATAATAATAATAATAATAATAATAATGGGCCGGGATTACAATGAATCTCTTTGAGCTGGAGTCTTTCATCGGTTTTCTCCGCAGTGATGCAGGAGGGCGGTTCTGCAGTCAAACAGAGCTGAAATGCCCCACATTCACGGAGCACGCTGCCCTGCGTGTCCTTCTGCAGCTCCGCACACACGCTCACACACGCCTACCCAGCCACTTCACTTCCACAATAAGGCGACACTCCAGTCTCTTCTCTCTCTCTCTCCCTCTCTCAGGAATGAATGCGATGCATTTGCGGGGACGCGATCGTGCCGTAATTGTTTATGTGAGTGTACGGCTACCAACCTTCTCAGCTCCGACGAAGCCCCCCTCCCCAAACCCCAAGGTTGCCCTGGGTTTCTATAGTGACCGGCGGGGCTGAAAGGTTGCTGTCTCCCACACAATGCCGGCGCACCTCCAACCAGCCCCCTCGTTTGGCGGGATGCTCGCTGTCAGACAAAAGGCCGTGTCACGGCGATAGGAAACCGCAGCTGCCGTATGCACCCCGTGCCACTCAGCGTGTCGCTCCATTCAAAGAGCTCCCAGTCCCCGCGAACCATGTAGCGGAGATGTGGGGTCCATCCTTAAGAGATGTACACACTTTTTTTTTCTGGAACATCCTGGCAGGGCCATGCCTTCAGGGTGCTTCCGGGATATGGACCATGTTCGGGACTCATCTGAACCCATCTGGGCTGACAGGGCCTGGTAAACGCCTGGTCTGGTTTCCCGGGAGCAAGGGTAGCAAAAAGGGAGGGAGCAGCGACCCGGCCAGCCTCGGGGTTAGTGTGGGTGCAGCTGCAGTGGTGCTGCTGTGCTGCAGGCATGCGATACTGTTACAGCGCAACCAGTTGCACTCCCATCTTACGGCGCCAGCTGCTTTCAGAAAAAACAGGTCTGGGGTGACGCCTCCCTCTGCCACCCCACCCCACCCCACCCCAGCAACATTCCCCAGTAAAATCCTCCTAAAAACAGGGAAGGATATCCTGTTTTTCCTCACAGAAATGTGTTCCTAATAAGCCATGCTTGGCTTTGACTTCATTGCTCATACTGCCTTATTTACAGCCCTCTCACTCCCAGTATCTTCGTCAGCTGTGTTCTGAGCTTTGACATGAGATTCATGTCTCTCCCTCAGGTTCCCCCAGGCTGCCGCTGGAAAGAGCTGAACTGCTGGCCCCTCTCCTCACCCGGCAGCTACTTCCCTCTGACTTTACAAAGTCTAT
Source organism: Mormyrus lacerda (assembly GCA_015163995.2). Taxonomy (NCBI): domain Eukaryota; kingdom Metazoa; phylum Chordata; class Actinopteri; order Osteoglossiformes; family Mormyridae; genus Mormyrus; species Mormyrus lacerda. Next base: position 12,168,876 of record JAABNX020000046.1, on the reverse strand, counting down.
ATAGCTACTGGGTCTGTCTAAAAGCCTCTTTCTCTGCTTTACCTGTATCTGAGTCTACAGTGTCTGTCTAAAAGCCTGTTTCTCTTCTTTACCTGTATCTGTGACTATAGGGTCTGTCTCAAAGCCTGTGCCACTACTGAGTCTGCAAGTTCTGTCTCAAAGCCTGTTTCTCTGCTTTACCTGTGCTTATAACTGCAGAGTCTATCTCAGAGCCTGGTTCTCAGCTTTACCTTTATCTGTCCCTATGGGGTTTGTGTGAAGATCGGCTTCTCTGCTTTACCTGTATCTGTAATTAAAGGGTCTGTTTCTCTACTTTTCCTGTATTTGTAACTACAGGGTCTTTCTGAAAGCCTGTTTCTCTACTTTTCCTGTATCTGTAACTGCAGGGTTTTTCTGGAAATCTGCTTCTCTGCTTTTCCTGTCCCTGTAACTACAGAGTCTTTCTGAAAGTCTGGTTCTCTACTTTTCCTGTATCTGTAACTACAGGGTCTGTAAAAACATGTTTTTCTGCTTTACCAGTATCTGTAACTACAAGGTATGTCTGCAAACCTCTTTTCTGCTTTACCTTTATCTGTAACTGCATTGCCTCAAACCACACAGCATTAGTTGGGTGTGCATAAAACTGTAGCAGGGATATCAAACTTAAGGCAAGGATTTAAATTTAATAAGGATCATTCAGCTAGCTAAGCCCACTCCATCTCACATACTGCCACCAAGTCCGGTAAATGACCCCAGGGCAAACTGCTACCCACCCCTAGCTTAATTATTGCAAAAACAATAACAAAAGCAAGCATGGTGATAATCATAACGGCACTAATTGCAAGCAGCCCCCATTTACCTCCCAGCGCTGGCTAACCCTACTAACATCTCACAGCTGTCACATGTGAGGCAGTGAAAGATTAGGGGACTCTGTCACGTTTGGTGCGCAATAAAACAGAAAGTCTGGCGGAAATGAGGTTGGCTCACGGTCTGACTGTTCCCGATGCTGCTATCCCAAAAGCCAACACATTTAAGGGCTCTAGGTTAAATGGCATAAATAAAGTCAAAACAACGTTATTTGACTTGAGAACAACCACATTGCCTCAGGGCCACACAGAGGGTAAAATTGCAGATACAGGACAGCAGCGCTAGGGAGATTCAAGCTGAAGGAAGTCAATCTGCCCAGCAAGGCTTCAGTAAAACACAGACCACTCTACCATGCTCCAAAAGTCTGCTACAGCCGCTCTCCCAGCAAAAAGAAGGGGCAGAACACAGTGTTCCCAGAAGCCTTAGCCCACAGCATGCTCAGAAAGCACTGAGATTAAGCTGGCTATCGAAACACCACCCCTGTGGTCATTTGAGCCAGCATTGGATATCACACAGCCAGACCCCCCTCGTATTTCCATGTTATTGTGTAACATTTGACTCTATTTGTCTCTTGACACAAAAGAAAAAAATGTATCTTCGATTTCCCTGATAAACACAAAGAATCCCTATTTCAAACAGGGAAAGTCGGGAATGACGTCCACTCAAATAACTGAGGAACTAGAGTTTTCTTGATCCGATAACCGGGATAATCCAATTTTATGCACAGCACGACGGACACGTACCTAGGCAACAGTAACTGCGATGTGTATTTCGGACTCAAACGTTCAAATTGAGGAATGCTAAGGTAAGGCCCAGGTTGGGCATTTTACAGGCCCGCTCTACGGTGCATCAACCTTGTCAATAAGTACCACATAGCTCTAGTTTAATCTACGACCAGTTTGGGACAGCAGTACATAGAAGGGAAGATGATTTCAACTGCACAACAGACCGGCATCCCAGCCAGGGTGTCCCCTACCTTGAGCCAGATGCTCCCTAGGATTGGCTCCATCCCCACGAGAAAATACGGCAAAACTGATCCATTGCCTGTCCCCAGGATCCTGAACCAGGTGTGATGTTTCATTCATGGATAACCAGGAAGGGAGCTTCTGCATCAACTCAGGTACAGACTGTCAGAGCTGGTATAAGCGAAATTAAGACTTAAGACTCTGGACTGTGAGGGTGTGACGTAGTGCAGAGCATGACCTAGCAGGAATACTGTATGCCACTATCATGCAATGTAAATCTGACTGCCATTATCAGGTAGCTTACAGGCTAGCGGTGCTCCCAGTTACACACACACACAGACACACAGACACAGACACACACACATTAGGGCTATCGCTTTTTTCAGAAACCAAGTTTGAACGAATACCAAACATTACACGATTCGTTCGAATGCAGTAGAATACCTGCAACCCCCGCACCAAAAGAGAAACAAAAATTAATCATTCTTTTCAGTATTTTATTAGCAGGTCATGCAACGTTATGTTTGTACGGAGCCCATAAGAGGGTCAACGGGGGAAAATATTTTTTAAAATAGTTTTGTGTTCCCCATTTCCATTGAAATGACAAATCATGGAAATAATGGACTAGTAAGTATAAACGTAAATGACACAGGCATGTCCTGTAAAGTGTGCTTTAAGCATTAAACTGTAGGGGACCATTCACACCATGTAACTTTCATATGTGTGTTTTGATGCATCTTTTTAAATGATTATGTTGTGACTATTGGGCTCAGCTGGGCTATTAAACGTGAAGTGCACAGACACGGAAATATTAATTAAAATTCACCCGTAAAGATATTTGGAAAACCGATTGCTGATGCTTGCATTTGTTGAAAGATATCACAGTCGGAAAACTGAATATGAAGCTAACTGTACTGCGGTGTCATAGTTTAAACCCATAACCCACTTTCGGGCGTACAGTACCAGCCTGGTATTGTCGCTTAATGATGCATGTGGAGTATTTGTGTGTGAACACATTACAGAGCATTATGTTTATCCTCACTGTCATATTACAGGAAATAGTAAATGGGCAAATGTAGCGGATTCACAAAAGTATTGCAACGGAATGCAAAACTATTCCAAAAAACATTTTCCCACCCTGAACTTATAGGGGTTCCGTAGACGGCAAACAAGAATAAAGTCACAGCCCTAACACACACACACACACACACACACACACACGTTTGTATCCATATCTTTGTGGGGACCATCCACTCATTTCAATGGGCAAAACCCTAATCCCAGCAATGACACCCCTAATCCCTACCCGGCCCTAACCTTAATCAAAAGTAACCAAACAAAATATTTTGCCTATGTTAATTGTTTGAGTGCATTCTCAGATTTTTTATAAAACAATTGAAATACCCCCACAGGGTCAGAATCAGGGCTTAAAAACGAAAAAAAAA
>JAABNX020000046.1:12135710-12151457 GCA_015163995.2 Mormyrus lacerda | reverse complement strand
CACCAACAGCTCAATTAATTACTAAAATGAATTGGTTTAAAAAGTCAGTGACAGATTGACTAGCTGTATGAGGTGTGATAGTGGCCTAGTCAAAAAATACATGGCTGTACAACTGTACAACTAATCATAATTTTACTCCAACACGAGGATAATTTGAACACCATTTTCTTTGCCTGCCTAAGACTTTTGCACAGTACTGTGTATATATATATCTTCCTAGATGCGCCCAGTAGAGTTGGGTTGCCCTGTCATGATAGCAGGCTAGCGATAGCGAATTAACCTTCCCGCTGCTGCGCCAATTGCCTGGAGTCTGGAAGAATTATACGCAGCACAACCGCCAAGTACCGCATGCAGTTCACGGACATGCGCCGGACGGCTCATTGCCCATTGACGCAATTTACAGACGCGCAATCCGTCGTACAATTCATGCTTTCTCCGCTTAAATCACAATTTATTGTCTATGGAGGTTTTTCTTTTTGCCTTTACTTTATCAGGAAAATCTCATCGAGATTACAGGATCTTCTTTGCGAGGGAGACTTGGCCAACAATGCTTTCAGAGATAAGATGTGACTTTGTTGACCCAGATTGTAACATTCCACAACGTGAGAAAAAGCACCAGTAGTAAGAACAGTATTTTAAAAATGTTGACTTCTGGAGCAAGACAACATGTCATATAACGATGTAGCACCTGGTTGAGCTCAGACAGATGTAATCCCAAGTTGACAAAGTGTGTTTACCTTGTCCCAGTGCATCCCCATCCAGTTTTTGGGGACCCACAGCCAGTCCACCTTTTTGCTTCCTCCAAGGGCAGAGATCTCAGAGGGAGCAAAAATATGGACTGGTTACGGGTCCTGGAGGACTGGATTGGGAAACACTGCCCTAGACAGAGTTCCAGTGATGTAGAATCTTAATAAGGTAAGAAATGACCAAGACGAAAGCACCCTGCTTAGCTGCAGAAACTGTGGACGCAATACCTGAACCTATGAATGACTTAACACAAAAGTTTACGATGCAGACCCGCTTCCAGTTGGTTCTCTTAGTGCTGTATGTATAAAGTGCCTAGACCTCATGTCCACATGTGCACACCAGAGAAACTGGCCTCCCCCAAATTTACCTGCCCTTGGCCATCTCTATCTTTCACTTCAGACGTCAAAGGCAATGCAGCAGGACTTACTTGAGCTCCATACAGAGTCAGTCTATCTTTCTGTCTCTTTCTTTTGCCATATTTATTCTTCGTCACCACCGTTATTGCCAGACGTAGCCATTTAACCCCAACTAACTCCTTATGGAGGGTCAAACAAGCTACAATGATTGCTATTAATCATGTTCCTAAAAATGTACCCGTCCACTACGTTAGCAATAGCTAAACCCTCAGCTTTCACATGCAGAACATCAGCGTAGGATATTTGAAGAGTCCCTAAAGAAAAGAATTTATTGAGACACTAAGGCAACAATACTATTAAGCTTAGTTCTCCAATGTAGATTTGTGTGAGTATGTGTGTATATATACACACACACGCACACACACACACACACACACACACACTTGTGCGGATGGTAAATAAAGCATCATCTTCATCAGATAATTTTATTTTTTACTTCAAGTGAAATACATTACTGCTCATGAAAAGTAATTAAACTCCAAGCATATAGACACGGTCTTACAACTTCAGAAAAAAAACTCCATTATCTATTGTAAAATCTCGCACGTATAGGCATTCTTAATGCCTGTTCACCCAAGAGTCCTTTTTAAACAGGCCATTCGTGCATCAGTTTTGCCCAATTTGTAGCAGTTCTGGCTAAAGGTCTCTGTTTAACATGGTTAGACCACGATTGTTATTTTAAGGAAATGCATCTGCTCCATTCAGAGAGAGTCTGCGGGACAACGCAGTGTGGTGACCATGCTGTCCTCACACAGGAGGAGAAATCATGTCACTAACTTAGCACAGCAAAGTTATACAGAGTAATCGAAACAATTTGCTCTCTCTCTTCTCTCCCCTCGCCCCTTCCCACTACAAAAGGCCTCGCCGTAGATACATTGTACACATTAGTACGACTGGGAGGTACGTTGTACAGGTACTCAAGAAGCTGTGTCAAGTGTGAGGTGCTGTGCAAGATTTAATACCATTCTTTATTATTACGGATGTTTTTATGAATGAAAGAAACCAAGAGAAGACATCTATCTACTTCCCATTAGTGCTTATCCTGTGCAGGATCATGGCGAGGAAGCAGAGACCATGAATCAGGGGACACCCAGGATGGGCAGAGGGTTAGAGGACATACATTCATATGCATAATCTCTGAATAAGGACAATGCGGAGAAACCAATTCACTTAAGTGCATGTTTTTTGGCACGAGATGACATGAAGGAGACCCATGCAAACATGGGAAGGACATGCAAACACCCACAGATACCCTACAAGGAAATACTCACAGATACCCTACAAGGAAATACTCACAGATACCCTACAAGCAGACAGAGATACACTACAAGCAAACAGATACCTGACAAGCCAACAAAAATACCCTACAATTAGATAGATAGAGATACCTTACAAGGAAATACTCACAGATACCCTACAAATAAACACACAAAGATACCCTACAATCAAATACAAAGATACCCAACAAGCAAACAGACAGACATAATGTACCCTACAAGCAAACAGAAATACCCAAAAAAAAACGGATACCCTACAAGCAGACAGAGATAGCCTACAAGGAAACAGATACCTGACAAGCCAACAAAAATACCCTACAATTAGATAGACAGAGATACCCTACAAGCAAAGAGAGATGCTCTACAAACAGAAATACCCAACAAGCAAACACAGAGCGATACAGTACCCTACAAGAAGACAGAGTTACCCTACAAAGAAAAAGAGATACCTGACATGTAAACACCAAGATACCCAACAAGCAGAGATACCCTGCAACTAAAGATAGTTTTCCAACAAGCAAACAGACCAAGATACCCTTCAAGCCAACAGACAGAAATATCCAATACATAAAGAGACGGAGATCAACAAGCACACAGACACCCAACAAGCACACAGAGAGAGATACCCTACAATCTAGCTTTGCTGGTCGGCCAGTAGCTGAGTAGGTGGACTGGGACGGGTCATCACGCAGTGCCACGTTCAAGCGCAAGGGATGGGCTCTTGCCACTACACCCACCACTCCAACCCTTCACAAAAGGCACAGTGTACACGGAACCCTGAGCTGCGGCCCCCCACATTATTCCTGCATGTGATACTGTACACCGTAGCAGGCTGGGAACGCCTGCCTGACTACTTAAGGAAACCAGAAGGAGAGGAGCGGCGCCTGCTCTGCGGCAAAACACTGAGATGTTTATACAGCCCCATTGAGGAAGGCCTCAAGTACAACACCCCGCTTCAGAGCACCAGCCCCCCAAATCTCCCTCATCTGGTGTGCAGTTTCCATTTTCAATGGCACGTCCCAAACTGCACATTACATCAAATTGTACTTAATGGCATCCAGACAAACTTTTATGTCGGTCCAACATTCCCCACCCCCCCCCCCCCCCTTACTTCCATGCCTCCCATAACCCAGCCAGGGATCTCGCTCCCTCGTTCTGCTACACATCTGGACCCCATTCCAGGTGGAAAACAGAAACATGGAAGATGGCTGGCAGGGAAAGGTGAACAGCTCTTGGGGGGAATATGCGAGGGAGACAAAGGGGACTTGTGCAAGAGAGTCCAGCATGGTTTCCTCTGACACGCAATCACTACTTCACCCCCTTCCCCCAAAATCAGTTTCTCACTGGTTGGAACATCTGTCTTTGAGTGCTCGCATGATCCGGGGGGCAAGGAGACGGACAGGTAGCGGGAGGGTCACCACGGAACTTCGGCTTGTTGCTTACGCAAACCAGCAAACATCTCCCCAGCACCAACGTTTTTTCATCATCACACTCCAGCCGGTCAGGATTTAGCACCATCTAAACAAGTCGGGGCAGATGGAAGCCCTCCTCTCACTTTATTAAATGTGACAAAATGTGGAAATTGGAAAAGTAAGGACAGGCATCTGTTAAAATGAAATGATCCCTTACCTCACGAGACATCTGTCCCTTATAGATGGAGCGCCATCTAGTGGACAGATGCACTGAGGCATAAAATGAATATAAAAGCCTGCGAATACTGGGGTCTAATATAAAATCACCCTCCAACTTCACTGTTATTTCCAGACTCTTAAACCCTTGTTAGTGCCACCTTTTATTCTTCTGTGCTGTCTTTAGAGTTACAGTGAATTGAATAAGTCTCTCGAGGTAGGTAATGTCTAAAGTCCCAATCCACTTTCAGCCTACATGTGTCTGCCATCTCCTTCCACTATTTCACAAAATATTAATTCATTTATCTGATACCTTTATAAAACCGACTTGCATACAGGGAGGGATAATGACTCAGTCACTACTGAAGTACAAATAATGAACAAATACAGTCCCTACTTGAGATAAAAGATGCATCGTGATTCAGCAATGTCAAACAAACATGAGATCAGTATTTATCTTGTGTTATTTATTAGTTCCTTAGTTGTTCCTTCAGTAGTTCACAGAATGAACAGATTTAGTAACAAATACAGTAACTGCTTGAGATAAAACACGTGTCAAGATGCGAACAAGCATTAGATCGGTACGTAACTAAGGCTTAGTTTGTGGTTAATTAGTACAGTACATTAAGTGGAGCATAATACTATATTATTTGTGCCCCACGAAGTGTGACACAACTTATGTGTCAGCAGGGATCTGAACCCATGAGCTTTACACTGGCAGCATGATGCTTTACTTATTGACCTACAGGAGCTCACACAGACACAAAAAAAAGTCTAACTACAGCAGAGCATTTTCAGGGTTGGTGTCACAAACTGCACGGAGGCCTGAAGTCGTTCCACCTGACATTGCAAAGGCGCTCCTCAGCACAGCTGCATGTGTACAGAGGCACCGCGAGGGCGCTGGAGGGTCCGGCCAGCATGCCCAGTGTCTCTGTGAGGTCAGGTGGCATTAACGCAGTGTGACAAACATCATTCCCAGCCTCCACCTACATCACAGGAAATTCCACATGGAAAAATGCACCAGATGCTGGAACACAAGCATAGAGTTTGGACTCCAGCCATCTGTGTGTCAGAACTGTAGACTCATCGTTTTTTTTTTTTTTTGGATCCAGTGTCCATAGAAAGATGGAAAGTATGTAAATGCTCATACTAATATACTAGTACCTTCAAACTGACCGGTTTGCCTTGTATTCATCAAAATTTAAACCATTTTACTATTATTTACTGCAAATAAATTCAGCCAAACACATTATGTGAAGTCGAATAGACAAAAATACTAAATATGCAGATGGATAACTATAATGTTATACCAGCAAATATTTAATGCATTGACATACCAGGTACTTGGCTACTGAATAAGTTGATGCTTGAGTCTGAAAGTGACTCTCAAAGTGATAAAAGGGCGCCCTCTTGTGGTATGCAAGCGAACCAGAAGGATACAAATTGTCAACTAGCGTTAAACCAGAGCAGGAGATTAATACGATGGTACGTGGATAACAAAATAACACTATGGACACGTGGACATTTTTAATATAGGACCCCTCCCCTAGATAAAATATTCGAAAAAGAACAATTAATGAGCCTGTTAGTTAAATAAACAGAAGTCCTAAGATTCACCTAATCGATTATCTAAAAGCATTAAAAATATCTAAAAATTGACTGTGTCATAGCATATGCTCATGAAAGTAACCTTCCTTTTCATTAAGTGTCGTCCAAGACTAATGGGATTTCTGTTTATTAAGCCTTAATCTCTGTGTGTCGATTTTAGTGCTGCTTTTGATACTATTGACCACATTAGCGATACTTCTATGCTTTGTGAGAAACTGCATTGCCACTTTTAAGAAAGCTAGAGAAAGATGAGTTCTTATCCAGACTGACCCATCACACTCTTAGATTATGTAGCAGGTTATCTGTGATTCCACCAAATAATCTGATAATCCCTCAGCAATCCCTCCAGTGTCACTAGCGTAGCCGGTTATGACCGACATCAGTGTTACTGCGCAGACTGCCATGACTCCACACCTGTGGCTGGCGGCCACAGCAGGTCAGCAGAGGACGGCGTTTCCTCCACACTTCACACCACCCTGACTCATCTGGAAACGATCATCTGTCATGCCAGGCTGCTATTCACGGATTACAGCTCCGCATTCAACCCGATCATCCTCTCCAGACTTATCTCCAAGCTCTCAAGCTTAGCAGCCCCCACCGCAATCGGACTTCCTCACCGACAGACCACATTACGCAGGAATAGCCAAGTGGACCTCTGTCGCCCCAACGCTTAAGACTGGCACATTTCAGGGCAGTGAGCAGAGCCCTTTGCGCTACCCCTCCTATTCCCGACGATGTGGCCATAAATAGCTTCTCATAAATCTCCATTGTGAAGCTCGCTGATGACATCACCATTATGGGACGGATCAGCAACAGAAACGAGATGGTCTGCAGGGAGGAGATGGAACTCCCACCAAAAGTGATGAGGGCAATAACTTCTCCCTGAACAGCAGCAAAACCACAGAGCTAACCACGGATTACAGGAAGCAAGTGGCTGATCACAATCAAATCTGCATCCTCAGAGCTGCAGAGGTGAAGCCCGGCAACTTTAAACGGGGAGTTTCCGTCACCGAAGGCATCGAAAGGACTGAACAAGTGGCAACTGTGCTAAAGGCGGCCCAGAGATGACCTTACGCCCTCGTATGTCTGAGGAAGACCGGAACGTCACTGGCGGCTCTGAGCACTTCCTTCGGGTACTTTGCAGAGTCGACCCTGACACAGCAGCTGCTCAGCCCAGGATCGAAGAGGACTGGGGTGACCCTGCCAGTGGATCAGGACACGTCTGCCTCAGAAAAACCCCACACACAATGACAGAGCCCAGCCATCTAGCAGACTCATATTTCTCCTCCCCTCCAGACTCCACTGGTCCATCAACATCCAGACTTCAAAAACGGCTTCTTCCTTAGGAGCCACTGCCACTTTAACCTCAGCTCTTCTTTGTCTTACTTGTACGCTATTGTATCTTGTATGTATCTTGCAAATTACTTGCATACTGTACATATTACATGTAAGGTATCATTCACTATTATGTTCTTTGCTGTTCGTTGTCATTATTATACATTGCTAAAGTCTTTAGGGTGGTATTCAAGCTAGTATTTCATTGTACTTGTACAAATGATAAAATAAAAGGTTTGGAATACTTTAAGTCTATACATAATTGTAATGCATCTACAGTATTTTCACAACTGATCTCATTCCCCACCCCTCCCCCACCAAGACTAAGCATCTCTCTGCTCAACCAGAGAGATCAAGTTGCAAGACCTACATCCTGACTCACACCACCGGCTGACAGATCACCTCTAGTTTCCTACCAGAGCACTGAGCGTGACACACACACTCCTGGCCTTAACTACTCACACCTGTTCCCAGCTTGTACAATGTCTATACCACTGTGGGGAGCCAGTTGACCTTGGGCCATCAGAAGTTTCCCCGTTCATTCGTTTCCACACACACACACACCAGCTAATTTCCTTGTACCTTTAACCACATTGAGCTTTAATTGCTACCAACTTACAGATGATGTGGCTCCCGTCATTAAACCTCTGAGCACTTTGGTGTGACCATGCAGGGATGGGCACCGCATTTTAAAAAGAACACGAGGCATTTACACACAATCGATTTCCTCAAATCGTGACAGAGTCGCAGGGTGTAGCACACAGGATTCTGCAGAACTCACCCGACTACTTGCATGACTACATGCACACATGACGACGCGAGAAGAATCCAGAAGAGGATCGTTACGGTGATGCGGCACTGACGCGGAGAGCGCCGGCGGCTGACGCTCAGCAGTGAGGTACGTGAGTCAGCCAGGGACTTTAGGGAAACTCACACCGGCCGAAGAAAAAGGAGCCGACACTGCAGAGACCAGGCACAGCTTTAATATTTTTTTCTTAACATTTGCTAAATGAAGAACCTTCGCATTTCCAAAAGATGCGATATACATACGACGCGAATCAAAGTGTCCCTGCACCAAGTACTCGCCGCTGTCACCACGACCTGCAGCAGCCCGTTCACACAGATCTAAGGGTGCGACCAACAGGCAGTAAGAGCGAGTATCACTCACTTAAGTGACATGCACTTCCAGGATAGATATTTACATACATACTATAGGGCTAGATTTATAAAGTCGCAGATATAGTCCCTCATTCAATAAAAGCAATTAAGGCAAACCTATTAAATGTGCTTATACTGCTTAAGTAAAGGCATCTGGATTTAATACATCAATACATTACATACATTTGGGGAGGGAGGCTGGGGAACACCAAGCCCTTACAAACAGGAAGTATATGAGTGTGACAACATATTTCAAACTGCTTCCCATCAAAGCAACCAGCACCCGTCTTGTCGCCGAAGGTCTTGGCATCCTGCTTCCTGTTTTGACTTCACCCACTTCCTGCCTCGGGGGGGGCGGAGCCTGAAGCAAGCACCTTCAACCTCATTCGCTTTCTGATGGAATGTGATAGATTGTAACCAAGAAAAACCTTAGAGCACCTGACATCTTTCCAGTAATATCTGTGTGTGTGTGTGTGTGTGTGTGTGTGTGTGTGTGTGTGTGTGTGTGAGGGGGCACAGAAATCGCTCTAGCCTCGTGGATCAGCACACTGGCCCCAGGCCGGTTAGAGTCTCCAGAGGTGGGATGCCCAGGTGCTAGGCAGGTGGGGGCGGGGCTGAGACGACGAGGGCCTTCAGTGGTGGGGAGAAATGGGGGCCCTGTAGTTGGCGCCTGGGCCCTGGTACCGCTGCCGGGCGTGCTTCTCGCAGAACATCTCATCCCCCACCCAGAAGTGGCCTCGCATCTTCAGGTTTAGATCGCACTCAGAGCAGGTGTAGCACTCGGGGTGACGGTAGCGCTCGTCCGCGATGCGCACTGCCTGGTTCCTGTGGAGAGAAATGGGCATGATGGCGGTCAAACACCAGCAGGGGGCACCATGCTATCCCCTCACTGTAATGCAAATTCATAATACCGCGGAAACCGCTTAGTGTGATCCTAGTTACAGTAATTAACCACTTATATGGATCAAAAAGCTAGGACAGAATCATTCCTGTACAACTACTGTTTAAATAATTAGCTAATAATGTTTAAATAATTAGATAATAATCAAATATTCCTCTTACAGTGTTCACTTTGGGTCTTTTTAAACATGACAACATATGGAAACAATTGAAACTCTAGCATTTTTTTCCCCAAACTTTACTTTGTTTGTCCTACTTTGCCTTGCAGTAACCAGTTTGCTTCCGGGTAGCTATCTGAGGCTGATGCTGTGCGCACAGAAAGCGTGACGGGAAAAAAAAAAAAGTCATTTTCTCTCAGCTCAAACTCAAAACTCAAAGACTCAAAGCTGATAAACCACCAAAAACGAGATACCGAGATGCAGCATCAAAACTACAGTAAGGGCTTTCAGACAATGTGATGTTGTGAAAATGCGCTTTATAAATAAAATTGAACTGAATATCATCATCTTATCAATTATACATAGGTCAGTAATTTAAATTTACACAGGACTGTAACTTGAAAAGCAACTGGATCACCTGTACTGTATTTTAAAAATTGTCAATAAAATTAAGTAAATAGCAACGCTGTCAGTTTTATGCATGTAGTATATAAATGTCAATTAGATGGTAATCTGACACATAAAGAAAAAAAAGAACGTTATAATGATCACACACATATAGTGATTCATTTCACCCAGAAAGACGCGATTACTATAAACGGCTTCAGCTGCACGTTTCTTAAAATGGACGCATGTCCCAGGTCCAAGAACAATCGCATTCTGCCCCCCGCCGCCACACTGAGGTGCACAGTGAGGAGTCTCTTACACAATGTTGGTGTTGCACTTCTCACACACGTGGAACTTCTGCACGCCGGCCACAGAGATGGGCTTGGAAGGGCTGGGGGTCAGTTTGCTGGGGAAGCGCTGAGCAGCCACTGTGGGGGGGGGGGGGGCAGACAAGAGGGCTGTCAGCAGAACCCACGACACCGTCCCCCGAACACACACACACACACACACACACACACCTATCTTTGTGGGGACTCCCCATTCATTTCTATGGACAAAACCATAATCCCAGCAATGACAACCATAACCCCAACCCAGCCATAACCTTAACCACAAGTAACCAAACAAAATTCTAGACTTTTGTCATTTTTTAGTTTTTTGATCACATTCACAGATTTTGATGAGTTTCCCCTCACAGGGGCCGAAAAAATTGTCTCCACAACATAATTAACTATCCTGACAATTAACTTCAAAAATGTAAAACATCAAAACAATGATTACAAAGTAAGGGGCAGTGTTGTGCACATCAGTGCCGCTCCACGCCCACGGGCCCCTTGCGTAGACAGAGGCTCACCATTCTCGTCCGCCTCCAGCACCTCCTGCAACATCTTGAAGGTGCTGGACTGGCGGGGGGGCGTACGTGACTCCCTGTTCTCCTGGATCATCTTGTACACCTCTGAGTCACGGTCGAACTTCTGCATGGTTAAGTCGGAGCTGGAGAAAACAAGAGGCGATACGTGAAGCCCAGGGTTTGTATGCACCCGACGCTCTGGGTGAGGGGAGGGGGGGGGGGGGGGTTACCAGTCTGTAAGGCGACCCAGTTGGGGCTTTACCTGAAAAGACCCATCCGAAACACCACACTGGCGACTAACCGACTAACCAACGTCACAAACTAGTCATCGATCCTCAGATACGCACTTCACACGTTCTAAGAAACTGCCCAGTCATACCAAAAACATAAGCAAGTGCAACTCCAAAGCCAGTGACTTGCCAACATCATCAGGACGAAGAGTCTGTATCTGAATTCCATTCGAGGGAGGGGGGTGAGGCGAGGTCTCTGACGAGTGCCACACGCCCTGCCCACAGCTGACCAATGACCGTTCATTGCTGCACGAGGCCTTACCGACGTAGCTTTGCCTGACCTGTCGCACGAGGCCGACAGGCTTGGCACACCCTGGACGAGAGCCAGGAGCAACACAGACAGCCGTGGGAAGGGCAGAGGCACAACCAAAAGGCAAGGACATCAGTGACGATTCTCTATGTCACACTACTAAAGCTCTAGCCACACGTGTCACAAGCGTCACATTTTAAAGGGCCAGAGCGACATTTTATTGAGCATAAGCAGAGAAAGATTCTTGGTTAATTAGACATGGTATCATCATCTACAGTATTACAGTAACTTATATAAACTTTACTAAACTGCTATTATTGCCACTGCATTTAATACTAGGGCGCGGATAAGTCATTCCTTGACGTCCCATCCCACCTCCCCGTAAAACAAACAATCACATATCAATATAGGTCTGGAAACCTGTTTGTCCTGAAGAGACACCTGGTTTGCAGGCACAGTCCGCCCCTCATCTGTAATCAACAGAGCAGAACTGGCATGCTTACATTAGAGAGGCGGGCCAGCGAATCGGCAGTGCTGAATGATGGCGAAGGTCGCCATGGTATCTGCACGCATGCCGAGGATGGTCGTGATCCCCCCCCACCGATTCAACGGGGCAAGATTTCAGAATGCACCACCCACTGAAACACTACTGCAGCTGCAGCACCCAGGGGACCCCGAGCACGTGTCCGGCGGACCAGACTACAGCCAATGCTGACCGAACAGTGAAGCGGGAGGAGGGGCTGATGGGTAACATGTGTGAGCTGGGGTCCCTCAGTTGTGCAGCATTTGGAACAGCTTTGCTTCAACAAAACACCCCCCCGAATCCATGCAATGGGACATGCCTGAAAGCAAAGATCACGGGAGACACCATAAATCATCTGGTGGACTTCATGCCGAACTCCATTCCTTGCATGTTAAAGGAAGAACAGCGTTCAAACTGAAAGCGTACCGATGGAGACTCTAGCGCCCTCAACGCGCTCCGCCTTCTGAGGGCCAAAAACCCCGAAGGTGGAATACATCAAGAGACAGGTACCCCAAAATTCAAGGGGGAGGAAAAAGGAGCCTAGGTCAAGTCTGCCCGCCGGCCGCTGCCTTTTTGAGCTTCAGACTGCTCTGAAAACTGAGGGCAGAAGAGATGCGCACTAAGGCTTCGATGGTGTCCGAGTGTCGCCTTGTTTCAGCGACAGGTCAGAAGTGTTTTCTGTAAATAAAACAGCTTTTCATACCTTCATGACTTTAATCTGGGAGGCCATTAATAAAACAAGGTAAAACCATGATATGAAACACGCAACCCATGCAGGGTAAAATGAAAAATGCTGAACCAGCTACTACTAAAAATATGAAGAGTCCCCCCCCCCCCTCTAAAACAGCATAAGTAAGTTTCTTTAAAATTTCAGGGCCCGATAAGCAAATCTGTGCACTATAACATTTTAGGGTCCATCTTAAGGATCATAAGACACAGAGTCCGAAAGGCTTACCTATATTCCAACGTCAGAACAAAGACAGAAATCCCAAATCCCAAAATAGGCTCAGTTTTAATTAATAGATCCAACAGATGTGTTTTCAGGCCCAGCAAACTCTAATATACATCCACTGTCACGCAAGCAAAACGTGTGTCTGAGTGAATCACCACACAGAGATCAGCTCTCGGTTAAAGGTGTGTCCTTGTGCCAATCCTCATTGGCTCGAAGTGAAAAGGGGCAGTCAAAGAGATCAAGCAAGTTTCTGATTGGCTGAATGCGAAGGGGAGGGGTATAGTGAAAGTTGTGGAAGACTGCGGGGGGAGTACTCTCCATAAGGACGGGCCCAGCATTCTGGAACAGCATCCAGATACACCCCTCCCAGCACCGTCGCTTAAATCTGCCCTCCCTCCCCCCCCCCCAGAAAAGTGGAGAATCTGCATGTGGAAACTGCACCACCCCACCTGCCCCCGGAGAGCCGAGGACGAAGACAGGAGACCCCTTACCTGCGGCGGGGGGACACTGAGGGCTCTCTATCCAGGGGGCTGTGGGGAGACTGGTGGCCAGGGGGGGTGGGGGTTCTACTGGACCCAGAGTTGCTCCGGTATTCTGGTGAGAAGTCCTAGAAGGGAAAAAATAACGTGTCAGATAGACTCAGTTCTGTTCATCTGGGGCCACGTGACTTTGGGAGAGTCAAGTTTGAACATGGAGCAAAGGTCAAGGTCAAGGCACCATAACCAGTGGCAACCATAAAAACCAAACCAGTATAACCAGCAAGGCCTGAACTATTTGCCCTCAGACTATGGCCAATGCAGGTTAAAAACATTCACTCAATTGAATTTGCTTTATTTTCTACGGGGGGGGGGGCAGTTTGGTGATGAGATTTGTAATGTCAAAGCTCTGAGACCCAACCCTGTGCAAATTCAGTCAACATGGTTTTCCGTCCAGGGTTATTTGAAATGAGCATTTTTTTCAGGGTCAGAAAAAGCAAAAAAAAAAAAAAAAAAAAAAAAATGGTGGCGGGTGGGGGGCTGGTTACCAAAGAACTTTAACGCCAAAGGCAGTGCGGACAAGAAGTGCACAAGGGGCGAACCTCTCACCCTCAGCACAGCCGAACACAGGCCGATGCTTATAGTACACCCAGATCCTTCTGAACTTCACAACCACACCAGAACCCAGCAGAGGTCCGGATAGCTTGCGGTTTGGCCACTGAGAATAAATGCAGGGTGTGCCCGTCCATCACCACCCTGCTGATGCGCGCCGTCACAAAGAGGGGGCCCCTCCCACGACACACGTCACTCCTCAGCCGACACGGTCACCCGTGAGCCTCCCACAACAAACGCCACTGTCGCTGACAACACTGGATCGCCTTTCATAACCGGAGTGTCGACTGTGGGCGTGACGGCAGCTGGCGGAGTCACAGTGAAGGAAGCCTGGTGCTCTGCTCACTGTCCCCAGAGAGAAGAGGCAGAGGTGCTGACAGCTTCTGGTGGATCGACGCGAGCAGAGCAACGTAAGGGATTGTCAACACGTCATAGCAGCTAAAGCACAGCGCAACTTCCATTGATGTTCCCTCATATAAGCAGCATTTCTGGGGGCATATAAAGTAATTCATCCATCCATCCATCCATCCATAAGCGCATGTGCATCGCAGGGTCACACTTAGCCTGAAGCCCAGGTCAGGAAGCACGGGAAACAAAGTAGATAAGTAGATCAAATATTAGCCACAAGGGGGCGCCAAATTTTCAGTGGAAAGAGCAAGATGTACTGATGTATCTAGACGACAGTCCATAATGTAACGGGCTCTCCCATCTAGCCTGACTACCCCCACGCTTGAATACCCCCCCCCCCCCCACTCCTGTCCCTCTGAAAACTAAAGGGAATCAAAAGGTATAGTGTGATGCAAGAGCCACACTGCCTACCATGTGTGGAAGAAAAGGTTCTCTGTTGCACACACACACACACGTCACAGGCCGCACAGCGTGTTTGCGGCTTCCTCTCCAAGCCGGCACAGGCAGACAGAGCACAGGAGCGTCAGAAAACCACTGCCAGGAGATTTTCAGAAACACACCCAAACAGAGCAGTCAGGTACACAGGTGCCGCTCTGGAAATGTCACTCGTTACGCAGGATGGCGTGTCAGGTGTCGGCATTTACAAGGAGGGCTGGGGAGCTGATCTGTGAAGGAAGACGTGATGAAGAGGCAGGACAGCAGTGCCAAGCTTAGCATGCTAACACGGGGCGGGCAGGCAGGCCCCAGCTCGGCCTTCGAACCCCCAACCCCGAGCCAGCAATGCCGCTCTAAGGCCGTCTCCAAAACTGACACCCGGTTCCAATTGGGAAGGGCCTTTGAACAGATTCCTGCTCTGAACTCACCAAATGCCTGCCCCCCCCCCCCCCAAAAAACCCCAAAACCCCCAAACCCCAAAGCAGGTCAAAACTCAAGCCAGCTTATTTTTATGGGAAGTTTTGGTGCCACTGTTCCTTTGTGGTTCTTCACTGTCGCACTGCTGGAAGGGGGGGGGGGCATTTTATTACACTCTCTCTCCAAGACTCGCACCCCCACACTGCTGTCCCCTGGCACCACCCTTGCCCTGCCCGACGACCAGCCCCCCCGTGCCACGGGAACGTCCTGAGGGAGGACGGTGAATCAACAGGCAGCTATTCCTGCTTTCCCCGGCGGCTGAGAGCAGGAAGCCCTGATTGCTGCACTTTCAGTTAGCTAGTCGCTAGTGCAGAGTGCCAAATCACACGCCTGTGGGTTTGGAGGGGATTCGGGCATGCGGGGGGGGCTCTGTACTTCCAGTGACAGCAGCAGAATCGGGGTGGGACATCATGGAGTTGGTCCACTTGAAAACAAACACAGACAAACTGACACGGGCCGGTTGCACCCCCAGCCATGAACAGAACACTAAACCATTTCATTACTTCCTGCCATATGGAATATGAATCAGCTCTATTCAACGCTGGGGCAAGTATGGAAAAAACAGAAAAAAAACAGAGGCTTCTTGAGGAAGACTTTGACGCCTTTTCCTTTGGGGGGGGGGGGGGGGTGTCTGGAATGCACTGCTCCCAAACGGCTGATTTCGGGCGCTGATGTGGAGCCCGCAGCTCAGTACTGGACCTGGATTTGGTGTGTGTGTGTGTGTGTGTGTGTGTGTGTGTGTGTGTGTGGTCTTGGTGACATGGCACATTTGTTCCACATCAGGGAAGGGCCTGTGAAGGTGATGGGGGGAGGCAAAATTCACAAAGTACTAGTTTAGCTGGGGGGGGGGGGGGGCGGAC
>JAABNX020000046.1:12061241-12084400 GCA_015163995.2 Mormyrus lacerda | reverse complement strand
GAAGTGCCGCGCGGAGCCCTGTGCCCTCTGGCCAGTCCCTCTTCCCACTCCCCCTTTCTCTCTCTCTCTCTCTCTCTGAATTCACTTTCTCTGGTAACAACTTCCCCGTTGACAGGCGTCACCATGGCAACATCGCCGGCCCCCTTCTAAAGGCGTCCTCCTCCTGGCTGCCAGCTCTGTGCTCAGTGAGGAAAACACTTTGTAGTGATAAAGTGATATTTCACAGTATGAAGTTATGGAAGACGGAAGAAAGAGTCTGCAGACTACACCTCCACCCCTTCCTCCTCCATAACCCTGGCCTGAAAAAAAAACAGGAAGATGCATTGAGAGCAGCCCTTTAGAGTTGAGTGAGCTCTTAAGGAACTGCCGACTCTCCGGGACGTGAGACATTTAAGGTGCTTCCCCCTACCTGTTGTCACCAAGGTCCTTCAGCAGTGTTTTCTTAACCTCCTCAATGTTCAGGTTCCCTACATCCGCTTACTAAATTTTCACCAGTTCAAAGTGCTGTAGATGACTAGTGGAAGTACCTTGTGCACCAGTGCAAGTTGTGATCACCCTGCACCACATGTTCACTAGCGCTCTGCTAGCATTCCCTTGACAATGATATAATTGCGCTAGCTTTCCATTAATTGCTGACCTCATTCTGTAAAAATTCTGCTATAATTCTTAACACTCCATGAGCATTTTGGCTTAGCTATGTTTTACTGTTATAACTGTATATCACAAGGTTATACTAATTGTCAAAACTGGCAGATTGTCAAAAATCAGTCCACAGACACAGGAATGCTAACACAAACGTCTGAACTTCACAGGTACAGGATAACGCAGTCAAACTTATCCCTCTTTGGGAGATCCATGGATAAGTAGTCTGCTCAGATTCCACTAATACTTTAACTGCACAGGAAAAAACGCACAATACATCCATAACCAAACTGAAATCATTTTAAAACTTGCTATTCTAGTTCGCCCAAAACTTCAAGAAAGAAGTTCTTGCTGACTGCCGTAAGAGTTTCGGTGCAGAAGATTCCTGATGCGGCTTTGGGTCGTTTAGTTGTGAGGATGCAGGCAGGACGGAACGTACCCTTGTCCACCCACCTAATTGTGAATCTGCTTCCCCGTTGTTCAGCAGTCTGCCACATCGCATTCCTGACTCGCCAACAGCTCTGCGTGCCCAGCTTCAGCTGCGAAGCCACAGCGTCAGCTCATTCTCAAAAATTCTGTGGTTGCGCAGGCTGGCTGGAACAGCAGAGACCAACACGAAGTGCGGAGCTCCTGGCGGAGGATGTTTCTGACCCAATGAGATGAGGGGCTGAACCGCGGCGACATTCCCATTCGCTGTGCCACATTGAGAGACGTGTCACTCGCCAGCTCACTGCAGGGGCAGGTCTGGTCGCAAACCTGGCACCACACAACCAGGCATCCACACAAAACATAGACTGAAATAAAGACTAAATGACCCTCACCCACTATCCCCTCCTCGACAGTCTACTCCAGGGTTCCCCAGTTCTGTTCCTGGAGGCCCAGTCCGCGGCACGTTTTGCAGGTTCCCCTGGCTCAAGCACATTTTACTCAGCTCGTCAGCCGATTGCCAGGTTTGATAGGTGTGTTTGAGCATAGAAATCTGCAAACTGTGTTGCGGACTGGCCCTCCAGGAACGGAATTGGGAAACTTTAATATACTACGATTGTCACCCATACCCTGTTGCCATCACAGCCTTGGACAGACTTAACCAAAGATGGAAAATGCTCCCCTAAAACAAATACTCTTCCAAGAACCTTTAAAGAAACATTTTTTAAATGTAAATGAAACACCCCAGAGAACTTAACGAATAAAACATTTAATCATTTGTTCGACATTCTTCCACAAGCTCACAGTATGTAACTTGTTTGTGACTTGGACGCCTTTATGACCAAAACGCCAATTCCTCAAGTTGAAGTTTATGCAGACCCTTCAACAGTCCGTCATTTGGGGTTTAAAACTCGCGTGAAAGACTGGAACACCAAATATACTCCGCTCCAATTTCCAACCATCAGCGATACACACAAGGAGATGCGCTCAGATCTGTACTTGGCACGGCAGAGTTTGGTTGACTGTATAACAGGAGGCTGTTTGATAGTTAAAGAACATACCAATCCCTTAATCCTACTTGTGCTGGAAACATGTTAAACTCCTTTTTTTTTTGTTTACATGAATGAACATGAGCAGTTGTTTCATCATGTTATTTTGAAACAGTCACAAGCTCCGTCCCCCATGACCTCTGTGAGAACCTAACCCACACATTCAATGACAGAAGCAAATGGTACCTGGTAAAAATCCAGAACCCTTTCCTACACCTCTCATGCAAGTTTTAGTAGTTCTTGACAAGTAGCAGAGAGGATATGATGGAGGGGGGGGGCTCACAGGCATCCATTTCGGTGTCCAACTGAGCTTAAACTGAGCTTAAACCAGGGGGGCAGATCTCCATTGAGGGATCACAGTGATCTTTCAGTGCAGACTAGACTGAGACATATTGACCAATTCCCAGTAAGTGCAGAAAAGGTCCAAAAGACTTGAAATGAAGTCAGAATTGGTGCCCAGAGGTTTGCAACAGAAAGTCCAATTTTAAAAAATTACACAACTTTGAGGGCTGATCTTTACAGCCTGATAGGCTACAGACCTTCCAGTTCATAAATCCAGCAGCGGACAACTGCCAGTTTCAGCTCAACAGCAAGACAGTGATGCCTCATACAGGGAACCTCAGATTTTAACATACTCTAGACATGGTTCCACAATTCAATTGGTAAAAGACAGAACATGCAAGCCTGGTGTGGACGGTCCCGCTGGTGTGCGAGACAGTCCCTCAGTGTGGCCATGTGAGGGAGCCAGTGAGGTGCAGAGGAGTGAGGATTAGGTACTTACAACGCCCTGGGCGTGGAGTCGCCGCCACAATGCGCGGAGAGGTGCAGGAGTAGCTCCGTCTTAGATGGGAGGCCGGGCGGTGATACGTGCTCAGGAGCGGGCAGGGTGTTGTGTGTGTATGTGTGCATGTGTGTATGTGTGCGCGCGCGTGCGGGACCGCGCGGCCAGCAGCACCCTCCCATTCCTCCGCTACAGCACGCGGGGCTTTGTAATAGTTTCCACCCGCAGCTGGAAATGATACAAATTCCCGTGCAGGCACAGTATAATGGCAACGCCCTTTTGTGTTTCACAAGCAGGAAAGGGCAGGCCCACTCACCCTCTCGGCATCATACATAGAACCGGCCTGTCCCAGCGATGGGCCCAACCTCTGGGCTGACGGTGTAACTGTCTGAATCATATACTAAAATATCGATGCTGTCATTTCATAACACAACACTCAAAAAAGATTCATTAGTGCGAAACTCGCTCTGGCTCCGGGCAGAAGAATTCATTTATCCCTTCAACTACGTAAATAAAGGTAGTCGAACTACAATTGACTACAGTTAAGGAAGTACTGAAGTACACACATACACACAGCTGGAACAGATTGAGCTCCGCAGGACTCAGTGTTTCCACACCGGGGTCCAACAGCAGCCAGGCGCCGTGGGGGAGACGCTGTTCACTCACTGTGGAGTACACATGTCCCTCATGCAATAAACATTTTCCATTATTGTAAAACCATTCACGGTCTTCCTACCTTCATTGGGAATTTGTTAATTTAAATCAGTTTATGCTGTGAATTGTAAAAAAAAAAAAATATGTAAATATCAACACATAGTATTTTAGCATGTGAGGCAACTTTACCGTGATGTACAATTTATAGTGAAGCTTTGTTCATAAAATTTGCTAAATGAATGCATACAGATTCAGTTGTAAATTATACACATCTGGAGACAGATGTTCACACTGACAGGCACTGACAAAGCAGGCAGGCTTGGTTACTTTCTAAACACCAAACCGTATCATTGCGAGGCATGTCATTCACTGTTGGCAGTTATGCAAAGCTACTTTGTGTGAGATGTTTTTGAGATATTTCTTTAATTTGGGAGGCTGATAATGAACAGAAGCTTGCTTTATGTGTCCCATTAACGGATTTCTCCTTTCCTAATGATATGGGCATATTCTATAATGGTAAGATTCATCAGGCTTGAATTGTCAAAGAGTGGTTCAGGGAGCAAGAGGAATCATTTTCACACGTGAATTGGCCACCGCAGAGTCTTGACCGTAACCCCACTGAGAGTCTTTATGGAGCGGTTCAACTCACCGATCATAAATACAAGATCTCGACAAGAAATTAATGCAATTCTGGATTAAATGTGGCACGAGCACGTGGAAACAATGCATTGATAAATGTGCACCATAATCAAAGCTAAAGGCGGTCCAATAACATACTGTATTTATGTGTTTATGTGACTTTTTTTGGCCGGGCAGAGCATCTAGCATACAGGAATAACAAGAAGGGATACCTGCTTAATTTATTCAGCAATACTTCATTTGTATTTGCACAGACGTTCAATACTAATTTCGAAACTAACTGCGTGCCAGTGTTACCCATGAGACGTCAGAAGACTATGAAGCCAGTTTATGCCAAACGTAACTAGATTTAAATTCAATTCCTTTAAATCCAATTGAAACTGCGCCTTTCCCATCATAGCTGCCCCAAGCATTTACCTAAAATTTAGTTAAAACATAATCATAGGTTCACATAACACCGCAAAGCATAAAAATTCAGAGTGGAATGTTAAATTAGGAAAATTAAATTAATCTTGTGGTTCATATTTACACTTTTGTCATTTGTATATATGAATGCACACATATCTATATTAATCTATATTAATATATATAATTCACATGTACCATTTATTTCATTCACGTTTGTATAACTGCGCCGCTAGATACACCACGTAAATAATATGGACAAACTTACAGTGTTTAACTGGTGCATCATATTATGTCTACAAGAAAATATTCCCGGAAAATTAATTTCAAACAACACTTATATTATGGGAACTATAAGACTTCTATCCACCACTTAAATAATATAAAAGAAAAACGTGCCAAAGCAGCTGGAATTGCGGTTTCTTCAAGTCAAGTTATTTTGAAATGAACTTTATACTGTGATTGTGCTGCCGCCTAGTGATGGTTTGTGGATTTTAACTTAATAGTTTTCCAGATTAACGGAGTATTAGCTTTCATATTAGACAATCGCATTTCTTGCGCTCCAAGTCTTCCCGAAAGCTTCCAGCCAGTGACATTCCTTTTTATACACATACGTTACTGCCGCCGCCCTATATCCTATTGAGGTTCAAGGAAAATGTATTTCTCATCATTTCAATTTGGAGATTGTTCGTTCGCTAGGTTTGACGTAGTCTTTGTAATTTCCCTGTAGGCAAGACCATCGCATCTAAATCACTCTTAAAATGGGTACGATAATAAGACAAAAATGTACAATTTATTTTACCCTCAGACAACAGAAACACGTGCACTGAACATATTAAATGTAATTAATTTGACTCCTTTATAGACTTACGCCTGCTAATTTAATAATTTAAGTCCTCTTTTTTATCTCAAGACTGCCTCTGGTCTTTTTGATGCAACTTAATTAAATCAGGACTCAAGGCCATGCAATACGTTTTTTTGTTTTTATCGAAAAGTGGAATTAAGGCCAAAGCATCATTTCTCATTTATAACCATATAACCAATTAAGGCCCTGCAGCTTAGACATAGAGAGAAGTTGCGAGTTCTAGTAATCGCCATTCACGATATTTAGGGAACAGAAGCACGTTTCGACACTCGCATCTTCAGTCACACACAGCCGAAGATCTACAGGACTCATTTTAGAAAAACAGTATATCATCGTAAACATGCGAAACGAATAATTTAATGTTTAATTTTTCTGTGCATATCCGTGTGCAAATTGTGATTTATTTTATTTTTGAACGACCATTCGGCGGAGGGTTAGGTTAATAAACAATACAAACGAGATTCGCTTTTCAGAGCATCTTGCCGGATCCCCAGCATCGCTTCTCTTCACACTGGCACCAGCTAAGTCAGGAAATAAGGCGCAGATGTACCAGGAGAAAGACAGAAAAAAGGAAGCAATTCACACATTTTTACCATTCACTCACACATGCATACCTACGGGCAATTTATTAACTCCAAACAGCCTCAGCACGTCTTTGGA
This sequence comes from Mormyrus lacerda, assembly GCA_015163995.2. Classification (NCBI taxonomy): domain Eukaryota; kingdom Metazoa; phylum Chordata; class Actinopteri; order Osteoglossiformes; family Mormyridae; genus Mormyrus; species Mormyrus lacerda. The sequence continues at coordinate 12,078,279 of JAABNX020000046.1, read as the reverse complement.
CTGTGGGGGGAAACCGGAGTACCCAGAAGAAACCCCACGCCGAAACCCCACACACGTAACCCAGGCAAAGACTTGAACCCGGGTTCCAGAGAAGTGAGGCAACAGTGCTAGCCACTGCACCACCATGTCACCCCATTATAAATAATGCCCTCTCATTTTTCTTTTGACAGCTTGAGTATTTAACTCTCTTCTTTAGCATGATTATGAGGGGGCGTATACCGGCCCTGATACGATTTTTATAGACAGCTCTTTAACACGGGGGCGTAATTAAATACTGACTGTCCTTCACTGGGGCACTGGTATCTCCACACCCCCGTCTTTCCCGGTTCCTCAGGATACTGCGTTTTCCTCCTGCAATCCAAAGACTGTGTCTCGGAATTCCCCGTAATGTCTGACTCTATGTGTGAGGTTGCATCACCAGCACCGAAACTCTTAACAGCAAATGATTATGTCTCCATATGGATTACAAAGTGCTCCTTATTCTGAAGCATTTTGATTACCAGACATCGTATTCACTAACTTATTTGGGTATACATTTCAACCTGTGTCCTGTAGCACTTCCAGACATCCACAGGATTGGTTATTGACTCTGACAGGAGATGCATCAAGTTTGATAAGTTTCAGAATCTTACAATCCTACAAGGACAATATGCAGTTTTGTTTGGACGCTTTATTGCACCCAATGAAAGTTACCTTTGAAAAAATATTATGTACAGTTGGTCTTATTGATCCAAGTGACATAATTAACCTTTTTTTCATATATTCACAAATACATTTCATTACAATTATATAAATTACACATATGTACAAGATAAATGCATTCCATTTACGTTTTCACAGTCAATTTAAGTTTTCATAATTCCAGAATTCAAATGAAAATAAAATTTTTAGTTGCATTAATAACAAAATAATAGCTATTCATTGCAATGTTTCACTTATTAACTGAAGTTTAAGCTTTACAAAGTTATATGTATATTTCATCTGTATCCACTGACTGACTCACATCCTGTGTTCCAGGCTGCCTGTGATCTTGAACTGCATAAACAGTCGCAGAACATTTCTGGATGGATGTATATTTTGTAAATCTTCTGTCATTAAAACCGCTCTAAAGTTGTATTGTCCCGACTAAATAAAACATGGAGATTCTGGAGAGGCCTGGTTTGTATGAAACTAGCTGCTTAAGGTTAGAGTTGATGCCCCAACTCATGGGTTAGCGAGGGCCTGGAGATAAAGCTAAAATATCAGGCACTGGAGGTAGAAGAGTTTGACAATATGTAACTGGGTCAGTGCTGCAAGAAAACTGATAGACTGCCATTCAATTTGTTATTAAACACAGATGGTAAAGTGACAGCATATCTGATCTTGCCTTCTCAGTCAGCATATTGGTTTAGTTAGTAGTCACGAGCTTCATCCATAAAACCATAGTGCTTACTTGTCTCCATTCTTTGTTAGGCAAATCTGTAAATGATAAACCGTAATGGGAGATTACATTCAATGGCTCAGTTGGCATTCTCCCAACGCACTGATTGGGAACGTCCCTTCTGTCTTCCAAGTCCTCCTCGTGGAGCGAGGTGTTAGCTGGGAGCCAGGCTGACATCGAGCAGGTCCAAGAATGGCTCCCGGCATAGAGGACACTCCCTAAAGATGACACAAACCCTGCCCACACACTCGAGACAGAGGCACCGGTGTCCGCAGGGAAGAATGGCTGTGGCCTTCTGGCACAGACAAACGACGCAGTTTTCGGAAGCTCCTGAGGGACGCAAAAGAAAAACCTCCAGTCAGACATCAGGCACGCATTTTCTGCATTACTGTGAAAGTAAAGCGGGGGCCATTTCATTCTACAACTTGGCAAACATGTCCCAGCACGAAGATCTCAGCTATGCATCCTGCGTCTATGTAGATAACCAAAGCAAACATACACTAAAGGGAGCGCTCTCAACTACGGGGCCCAGAATAATGGTATGCATACTCTTCGTCTGTTATGTTTGGCGTATATTTACCAGTAATGTGGAGTAAGAGTTTGGAATTTTGGGGAAAAAAAAATCAAGAAGCATGAAATGATGTTTTGTGGCCGTAATCGGAAGTGTTCCTCAGCAGGATAGTCGCATCTCCGTTGGGCCCCTGGCCAAGGCCCTTAGCTTTCCCAATTGCTGCAGTGATGCAAATAAATGGCCTGACCCTGCATTCAGACCCCAGGTTTGCGTGTGTATGCATGATGGAACATGCGAACACAGAAGCATCACTTATCATTTAGAGAGAGATTAAACGTGGCGGGTGGGGGGTGTTAAAGAAAGTCAGAGGTCCTGCAACTAGTAGGGATGAAGGTTAAACCAGCAGAGAAATTGTTCAGGTACTTCTACACACAATTCCACTGTCTGCCAACACAGATTCTTCTGAAACGTAATGGAATTTCACATATGGTATTATGTACATATTTATTTTGTCTATGAACAAAAACACGCAAACGTTACATTGCATCTATTTGCTTTCAGGTGAAAGATTTACTTTGAACTGTGACGATTCTGGATGTGTGCTCAGAATTCATTTTAAAGAACAGTATGACTTCAGATTATGTCTATGTAAAAAGACTGTTCTATTCTTGTCTCTCTATTCAGTCAGTAACAATTTTTTTCCCCTATCTGTCCCGTGAATATTTCAGAATCTGTTTCTCACTTTTCAGTTGTACTAGAAACTAGACTATTTTGACAGGAATGAGCTAGGAAACAAAATTGATTGATTGATTGATTGATTGATTCCCTTTCTTGCTGTTGCAATTCACCATGTCACTAGTCACAAGTACCAGCGAAAAATAATAATAATAATAATAATAATATCTCTGTAGGGCTGATGAGAGCAATAGGAGGATTAGGTGTCTGATACCAAAATTTTCAGCTGCTTATTACTTGTACATAGTAGACTAAGTAAGGCCAGCAATGTTATCTATACATTATCTACACGCACATACTCTATATCCCAAAAGATCGAATAGTGTCTCACATAATATTCACTTTACCTTAAATATGTAGCACTATATTTTACATGTTCTATAGAACACCACATTCAAACATTCCACGATTATGGCTTTTAAGATAAAACCTTTGCAGTCATTCTGCAGAACCAAATTTGCAATTCTCAACCTTCATCAAGATCAACTGATAAGCTGCCCCCTGGTGGTTGCAATTCGACAACTACACACACGCACACAATTATACACACACGCATGATAGCATGATGGATACACAGAATACAGTGAGGCCTGGTAATAAAAATTCTATGCTTGAGGCTAACCTGTGATCTGCTCATTGTCGGAGATGGGGTACCAGGGGTCCGTAGGAGGCCATGGAGACTCCGGGCTCAAGGTAGTGTAAGAAGGGAAGACGTCGCCGTTGATGTGAGATGCCATTCTGTCCGGTGAGGAGACTGGAGGTGGCACTGGACAAGACGTTTGGACGGAAAACAAATTCCTTTTCTTGGAACCTAAAACAATAATTAAAAGTCATGTTTTGATCTAGTCATTTCCTCTACATGCCTATTTTCGATTCTTCCTGTATTTGTGCCGTCTAATATTGTTACACGTTACTAACTGGGTGGTGTGAATAAGAATTCCTATGCACTGATGTACACAACTCAAATGAATCTTCAGCACGGAAGGTTCACATAAGCAATGCCTCAGGTGAGTATAAATGTCAATTGTTCGTGCATACATACCCAACAGGAGCACCGCGGAAGTCTGGCCATACACGTCGATCATGGCCCACAGTGGCTGTCTCACATCCACACCTTTCAGCAAGATCTTCTCTGTCCCTAGTACCTTCAACTTTAGCTCTCCGTGTGGCGTGACCCAGAACTGCAGCTCGGATCCAGGATGCGAGCACAGCTCGGGTACGATACCGGCCCAGTACCCGGGCGTATCGGTGAGGTTTGGGATGGCGAAGGAGGGCAGGGTCCGATACGTGGGCCGAATGGCAGTGAAACCCAGGCGCAAGGCGCCGTGCCATTGCGGGGCGGAGCGTTCCACACGCAGGCGTACCCGCTCCCGCACCTTCACGGGCCGACTGCTGAAGACCAGCCCATCCCGGAAAGTGTTCCCGACCCGCTCTGCCCGCCGGGCGTCCAAGCTCAGGGTCACCCTAGCCCCCGTGGCCCCCGTGTAGAAGGAGAGAGGTCCCAGGCAGCGCCCGTTACAGCAATGCGATGAATCTGTAAGATATACAGCAAAAGATAAACACTCCGATATCCATGCCGTCGCCGCGCTGTATTTCCTTGAAATTAGCCAAGCCAGAGATCAAACGAACAACTGCGATAGTGAATGTAAAAATAAACACAGTCATAGTGAAAGCGAAATACATAACGTGTTTAGCGCAAGGTGTTGCAAATTCTAATAAATAAAAATGGCACTTATGTAGGCCTATTTTAAGCATCGCTGTATCATTACATTTATTTTACAGATTCTTTTAAGTTACCTCAATCATAAACGCTCAAAAAAAAGATTAGAAGTACGGGAAAAGTATAGAGGAAAATGTTCTTACCGCGTCTTCTGCGAAAATTGTCCCGATCTGGCATCTTGAATCTGCAAGCAACTACGTCCTGCTGAAGAAAACAGGTGTTTTCCCGGTGGTTAGATGCGTACAAATGATTCAGTAAGATCCTCCGCAGGCGCATAAATTTACAGCCCATGTGCTATAGTTTGTATACAAAGGAAGTGTGGAGCGGTGATAAACTACGCTCCGTTTGGGAGGAGCTTACAGAGACTCACGGCAAACTGGAAAATTTCCACAATTCCCGTGTGTGTTGCTCGTGTGGCTTTGAAAATGTATCCAGATTTCTTTGCGATACAATAGCCTATGTTATTATATAACGTTTAAAACACATTCTTATTATATCCGATGTTTCCTTTTGGTCCCTATAAAAAAGTTTTCATTGGCTGTCAGGCCAGTCCTTACATAGGCTGTAGCAGGTTTTACAGTCCGTCGTTAATGATCTGAAGACTTGAATTTGACAACGTGTTGTATCACCTTTCAGGGAAGGAACCTAGCTGCGAATGATATTATTGTAAATAATGAGTCAAAAAGGAGACGCCGATACTTCTCTTTGTTGATGGGGAACCGCACCAAAACGACATTTCGGGGGCCTTGAAGATCAGTAGTTTCTTGTAATACCGTTATTAAATTTTATTAGGCTACCAAGTTACTGGTGTCTGATTTAAGAATTAGTGCAAACTTTAAAAAGTACATATGTATAATCCGATTTGCCCCAATACCAAGGTTAGTATCACGATTGGTATTGGGTGGGGGTGCTGTGCCCCTGAAAGTCCTCCCTGAAAGCCCTGTTCTCCATAATAGCATAAGCATTCAAATCAGCAGGTTAAAAACTGAGGTTTTAACGGTAGGATCAATTCTCAAAAATGAATCATTCAGATCGAAAGGCTACTAACATTGCATTTATTGCACTGGAAGCTCAGCCCAGTCGCACTAACGCCTATTGACTCTTCGCTGGATTGTATGTAATGCGCCATTTACCTCACGCGCATTAAACACAACCGTCTGTTAATATGCATGTTTCAGTACCGACTCGCACATCGTTACTTTCAACTCTAACATACATGGAAACACAGGGAAAACGCAAACCACATTTTCTCTCAAGACTGTAATAGCATTAAAATACTGATATATCAAATATCACCGGTATCACAGACGAAATTGCAAATGTCATCAAACACCGGCTATAAATTCATTACCGTGATTTTAGGCTAATTTTAGCACTTTAAGCCACTAACCATAAAATAGCCTATAGCCGTACAATACCCATAAAATTGTGAGCGATTTGCCTAATCTTTGCTCTTTAATTCATGTTATAGAGTATTGCAGAACGATTAAAATACATTTAATCTTGTCCCTTTAATATTATTTTACCTTATGGGGTCATTTCACTACAAAGTAACTGAAAGCGATATATACAGTCTTAAAAATATATTGCTGTGAAATGTCGTAACAGGAATGCACAGATCATAGGAACGGACCGTAACACGGTGGAAATCCCCCGCACGTTATAGTCACAAGACCACATCTGATCCTTGCCCTTTAACTATGCAACCCAGGGCTTTACTGGAAATTTCCACCTTTTACAGTATCCTGCATGCTCTAGCCTGGTCTGCGGTACATGCAGCTCTTCTGTACGATCGGCGTTCACCCTGCGTCGTTGCTTGGCTTGGCTTTTTGATTGTTTTTATTTATTAAGTTAAATACCACGGAAATTTAAAGATTTCAAATTCTGTTTAACGTTAAGTAATACACGCAATTATTTAACTTTTTATTATATAATTTTTAGTATCCATGTTAGTGGAAAAAAACACACAGTTCAGTACAAAAGTTACTAGCATGCATGGAACAAATTTACACCCATATGATTCCGTAGACTAAGGAATTTCATGAGATTTCTAATCGGGAAAATGAAAGCTGCAGTTTTTTCAGTGACGAACGAAAGCGAACGCAGTAGTGTGTTTCATGGGGATACAAAACTGCGTTCAGTATCTGTTATCCGCTGGGTGTCACGACAGTATCGTTAAGTTACCTAGAGTCTTAGAAAATGAAATACAACAATCAGTGAACAAATAACTGAATAAGGATCGTTTTAATAAGTCAAGTCGTCGAAACAAAAAGTCCTCCCACAGTTTTCATTAAATAGGCACAACTGTGATAAACTGATCAACTGTATTGTATCGTATTGTCTTTTAACACATGAGATAATAATTCAGTTATCCGGCTTCCAAATCCGATAGTCTGGCGCTTTGGTTAGTGCTATAAAAACACCCGAAGACTTGCATATAAATCGCGTCTTTCTCAAAATACATTTTATTGTAATTAAGCTGATTTCATAATCTTTAAACCCATAGTCGATTGTATATGTCTTCTGCCTGGCAGTGAGCTCAGTATCAGTTAATACCCGCAACAGATCTGACATGTTCTTCTCGCGGGCTTTAATTACCAATAGGGCGGAGACCTAACGAAAGGGGAAGCCTATGTGTGGTAATAATTTATTCTATGATTGATTCGTTTTACATTCTACATGAGAAAAAGTGTACGTGCCATTCGCCATTGTTAAGGAGAGGCAGGTCTCTAGGTTACAAGCAAACCTAAAAATACTTACAGGCAGGACAGATGAGATCTAAGGTGTAGAGCTGTTTGCCAGTTTCATTTTGCTCTGAGTACAATTTAGTGACTCGTCACCTTCACTGAGGTCCACTTTTTTTACCCAAATTCAGCAGAACGTAAATCTGTTAGTAGGCATGATAATGAATATAAAATCAAAGTTCTGATTACACAGAAGAATACCTTAATCATAGACGATAAACAGACTTTTGCCATCTAAGTTTGATTCATGCGGTTACTGTGTTCAAAGAGTGTCGCTTGAGTGTTGCAGGAAGCCGTTATTTGTAAAATACGGTGAAATGTTTAACTACAGTTACATATCAACAGGGTCAATGTGAGTGGAGACTAAAGGATTTGCTTACAGGTCAGAAATGATGCAGACATGATGCACACTCCAGTTTAATCCTGACACTCACTGGGACGTGTTCGGATTGGCGTAAAATCACCCTGTGTGAATGCACTGCAAGGTGACACGCGTTTCAGCTTAATGAGTACAGTAACACCATTCTGCTCAGGGTTGTATGATTCGAGAGGCCTACCAAGGAACTGTGGACGTTCCTGACCCCAGAAACAGGCACCACGTCTGTGCATGTTCCCCTTGCCATGTGCCCGCATCTTTGGCTTTCACAACAGCAGGCCATCAAAAAGCAACTTATTCCCACTCTACCTTTTTAAAAAGCGATTAATTTGCTGACGTCCAGTTAGAGGCCTGTGCTCTAGCGAGTGGCCAATGAGAGAGGAGCTGTGTGCTTAGACCCCAGCCAATCCCGCTCTGCATTATAATGTGGCCTGTCTTTATCAAGAATGTGTCACCCGTCTTTAAGGTACTTCTTATTTATTGGGTGACCAGAAAATTTCTGTGTAAAACAGAGTTCGCTTCGAGGAGGAATGTGAACGCAGATTTTTCCGTCGACCTCGACGTTTGTTTTTGGAATAACTGTGCGATGTTACAAAACAGGTAAGGGGCCGCAGAGTGGCTTTGATAGGGGGGCAAACACCTTTCCCAAGGAAGGGAGCGGCAGAACGTCATCCAGCGGCAGGGGGGCTGGGAACCGACCAGCAGTACCACTGAGGGCAGCCTGAAACTCATCTCAAGAGCATCAGGGAAACACACCCCTCCCCCACCCATCTCCTCCACCTTGTCTGACGGTGCAGCTCCTTTCATGCTGGGTGGAGATTGAGTGACTGTGTGAGGGAACCAACCTGGAGGAGGAGGCTTTTCCTATGGATCCCAACCTTCCGGGGTCCTTTCTCTTCAACAACGGCCTGAACCAGTACCCCTCGGACATGAAGGCGCCGGTGTGCCAGTATTCGGTGCAGAACTCCTTCTACAAGCTGGGCCCGGGCCTCAACAGCCAACTGGCCTCTGGCACGCCGCACGGCATCAGCGACATCCTCAGTCGCTCCGTCATCGGCTCCCCCAGTTCCGCGCTGCTCTCCGGCTACTCCGCCGTGGGCACTTTTGGTACCGTCCCTGCCCCCGGTGTCTACTACAATCGGGACTACGGCACCTCGCTGGGCAGCTTCACCAAGCCCAGTACGGAGTGCCCGGCGAAAGGACGGAGTGGTGGAGGCGGCGGGGGATGGGGTGACCCTGGGTTCGAGTGGAGAGGAGGAAGGCAGCAGTGCAGCACCAGTGAGTTTGCCTACAGCACCACGCCACTGGGGGGGGGGGGGGGGCACATCCTTTACCAGTACTACCGAGCCTTAAAAGGGACAAATCCCTTCAGTCACCTCAGGTTTTACACAAACATCTTAATGAGCAACCGATATCAACAGCCAGACTAATGTGCTGGTGCTGACTCCAGCACCCACAAGCTGCCACGGCTGATTTGCGGTCCTGTTTGATAGAGTGCTTTTCAGGAATTCCCTATTGCAGATTTCTAGTAAAATCCGGTTTCTTTCCTGCTTTGGATTGTGAAAAGTCTGCTTTCGGGCTGTTGTTATGAAACTGAAAGTTTTTAAATAGACAGAGTAATACATCAACATTAGGGATCACAAAAGCATGTCACATCCAGTTATGTCATCCGGGGCAAAACGTTGTGTCTGTGTCTTATTTGATTTAATTCTCACTTATTTTGCAGTAACATCTAGACAGCTGCTAAGGATCATGTGCCTCCCTAGCCCTGTAAATACGTGCTGTTGTGAAAGTGAAATATTCTTGCTCTCTTTTCGTCTATTGAGCCATTAACCTCCATTTTATGGACTTCGGTTGTTAATAAGCATATAAATATATAGTTTATAAGTATGTAAAGTGATCGATTCCGACATATCTGTTATCTGACCGTGTCAGACCACACTGCACATATACTAATCTGTATTTAATGTAAATGCATTGACGTGAGTTTAAAACCAATGAGATGTGTAATCGATCTCCATCCTGCTGGAAATCTGAAGATGGTTGTATGGGGTTGAAGCGGTATCAGTGAGGGTCTTTGTGCCATACAGGTGTGCGTTCACTCTGTGCAGGCGGTGGGCAGCTGGGCGATGCCACCAGCAGAAAGAAACACACGAGGCCCACCTTCAGCGGGCACCAGATCTTTGCCCTGGAGAAAACGTTCGAGCAGACCAAGTATCTGGCAGGACCAGAGAGGGCGAGGTTGGCATACTCTCTGGGAATGACTGAGTCTCAGGTGAAGGTAAGCCTGCCCACGGCTGGGAAAACACAGTCACAGTCCCATGTCTGTGATATCTGCATACAACTCAACCCAAACCTACTGCCTCCATTCTCAAAAAGACACAAAAACTGATAATAAGGGAAGACCGATATTTTGTAGGGACACCACAGAAATGATTGCTTTCAGAGGCTGACTGTGTTAGTGAGGACATTTCTTAGGTGCATTTCTGCATGATGAAGGCTGCGTGAGAGTAGATACGTGTCTTAAATCTTGCAGTTAGCATTCCGATGCTGGAAAACCTCCTACCAGACTCCGGGGGGCAGAACATCCCATGGTGCAGCCGTGCTGCTTTTGGTCGAAATACTCGTTGTGCTTTGTTGTGGCAAAGCTCTATGTAAAATAAGCCAAAGGATGGCAGAGGTGGACTTTTCAGGTTCAGAAAGTATAAATCCAGACCAAGATTTTGTTTCAACTAACCAGTTGAGTATATAGAGTCACACACACACACACACACACACACACACACACATATATATATATATATATATATATATATATAGAAAGAGAGAGAGAGAGAGAGAGAGAGCGGTGGAAGATGGTCTCTGCTACTCCTCCCTAGCACTGTCACACTCTCAGGTAGTGATGGTCCAGGCAGGATCTAATGTTCTCTGTTCAACTCAACCTGTAGGAGTTTGTGAAACCAGGAGCTGCTGACCATCTCCACTGGAAATTGAGCACTGTGTTGCTTTTATTGTAATCTGCAACACCACAGGAATGTATATAGTATTTAAAGTTCATTAAACTGCCTGTCGATGAACACGCATGTTTAGGAACCCGATGAAATAAATGCATAATGTTTGCCATTCCAAAGAATGCACACATACTCCAGAACAAAGCTGTTAGGGCCAGGGGACACCAATGAGTTTATCTGCCCCCCTCAGGTGTGGTTCCAGAACCGACGGACCAAGTGGAGGAAGAAGAGCGCGTCAGAGCCCACCTCCACGCAGGTGGCACGGGGGGAGCAGGGTGGCGATGCCTCGGAGAATGAGGTGGAGGACGAGGAGTACAACAAGCCTCTGGATCCGGACTCCGACGACGAGAAGATCAGGCTGTTACTGCGCAAACACCGCAGAGCGTTCTCAGTGCTGCGCCTCGGGCCGCACCAGGTCTGACATGCATGCGCACACGCACACTAGCTTCAGGGAGCATCACGTAGGCGCACAACTGCGGTGAACTGTCTGCAGACACAATGCCACATTCACACTGCAGCGTGGAGCTACGACCTTGCAGCGGTGATCACTGGCACGCAGAAACCTTGTTCTCCAGCAGGGTAACCTGATGAGGAGATTAGGAGCTACTGGTTATCCACAGAACATTTCACTCTGTGCTGTGAGCCAGAGAGACACTGGATGACTCGAAAACATCAGATTCACAAACAGTGATATCATCTGAAAACAGAAGAAACCGGTTTCCCATTCCTATACTTCAAGTACTTAAAGTAACCATGTAAAGCTCTGCATCATTTCTTTGAAACCATATGGCTCGATAATGGGTAAAGAATGAGATAACTGATTATCGCTACAAACATAAATCACTCCAACGGTGCCGTTTGATCCCTCCACAAAACAGCCTGTGCATATTCGCTGTCATTTGCCAAATTCATTATAATATAGATGTAAAGATGATCCCGTTGAATGTTACCTGATTTCCCCGAATGTAAATATAATAACTGTGGTATAAACAGCATAATGTACTATAGTTTCAGTGGCTGAACCTTCAGAGCATTTTCACTGGGATTTAGGTTGAATTTGCCTGGTAACGTGATCTTATGGTTCACATTTTTAAAGAACAATTATGGCACGACATCCCACCTCCATGTCTCAGCCACTAGTTATACAAGTTATGTAAATTAACTGAGAAATTGTACAAAATAAAATGCTCATTTGTTAAAAGTAGAGATTTTGTGTCTGATCTTTTCATTAACTCTTGTCAATCAATCAAGTCTTGATCAAAATACTATTAATGTAAGGGATTGTATTAATGTTAAGTGCCACTTTAATAATTCTTTATAAGGCTACCCATATAAAGAGTTTATGAATGATTTATAATATGGTTATTAATTAGGTTGTAAAGTTTAACAAGTTATCTTTATGGTTTCTTTTTATTAATGAGTTACTACCATTTACAAGTGGCAAGAGGGAGCCTGATTGTAAAGTGACACACAAGGGAACAATATCAGGGTTTGACAAGATGAGAGCAGAAAGAAAAATAGAAGAAATGTTGATTTATCTTGGTTGACATTTTCTAGGTTATGTACAAATTGTCCATGAGTAACAGGTAATCTGATAAACATCAAAGTCTATGACAAGTCTATGCGCATTGAGACAATGTAATGTTGTGATAATGCACTATATAAATAAAATTGCATTGCATTGCATTGCATATGTTCCACGCTGAGGGCAGCCAACAGTGGTCATATTTCATCTTTACCAAGAAGAAAAGGGTTAAAGGACAAATTATTTAAGACTGAAGAATGTTGGCTGCTGAGGCATGATTAGCTTACAGCTGCAAGGGATGGTATCTCTATTAGGCGAGTGAAACTGGACAGACTTGTTGGAGTAAATTGTTCAGATGTGATGGTAAATGAAACTTCTGCTCCAAAGCTCTTAGAATGTTCTCCCCTCACTGTAAATTGCACTGCAACGGTGGCAGTCTGGGCACGCTGAAATGCAATGCTGCTTCTTGAGCTTCTAGAATGGTCTCCCCATTCAGTAAACCAAACTGCAGCATGGGCAGTGTGGGCATTGTGAAATGTAACTCTGCCTCCTGAGCTTCCAGAACCTTCTCCCCATTTGTTAAACCACACTGCAACTACAGCAGTCTGGACACAGTGAAATGTAACTCTGTCTTCTGCGCTTACAGAATGTTCTCGACAGTTACTGAACTGCATTGTAACTATGCTGGTCTGGGCATGATGAAATGTAACTCAGCTTCCTGAGCTTCCAGAATCTTCTCCCCATTCTGCAGTCATTTGTCAATGAACCGATGCTGTAAATCTGAAGTATTACAAAGTTCATATGTAAATGTATATAGATATATGCAAACACATACACAAGATACTCAAAGTTGCTCATGCCAGAGGTAAACTAACTTAAGTAAACCACGGCTAAACTGCAATTAGAGAATATTTATCAGTACTGCTTTCAGGGAGTTGCACAAATGAATGTCTGAACTAGATGTAATGGATGTAATTGGCAGCAGACATTTGCAAACAGGAGCGCCAGTAAAACCAGGATGCGAACTGTATATTGTATATGAAAGCAGAGACAATGCTGAATGTGTATGTTTTGTGGTGGTACAACAGAGCAGTGAGCATTTGTTATAGCAACCAGTCAAATGTCACTGCAAACTATGTGACCAGGCCCGGTCTGTCGAGTTTTGTTAAGGTTAGCCTTTGATGGTACATTTTATTTTATCTTCTTCCTCTTCAAGTAAACAGGCAGGTATACAGACATCCCAAGTCTCCCAGAAGTTCCGGGGGTCTCCCGCATATTGATAGCGGCTCCCTGATGACCGCAAATTAAATAAAATAATATAATTAAATAAAATAGTGTTCCAACTAGAGATAATTAACAAATAATTATATATGTAGCCAATGTAGAAATGCTCCCTGAAATGAGTTTTTGCAGGTTGGGATGTCTGGGTATAATCAACCAGTGTCCACAGGAGGTCCTGGAACCAAAATAAAGTCCTTGTATAAAATGTAAAATATAACCTACGCACATCCCAGTACCGGTCCTAGCTGCGTAGCCCTAGGCAAGCATCACAGCCGGTACACACACACAGCAGGCACATCCTCCTGTGCACTTTTAATCATCTCTAGATTACTTATAATACGTAAGGCACACGAATAACGAAGGCATGGTAATGTAAAATAAAACCTACTGAAAGAACTCAGGATCACATGCCGAATTTTTGTTCCTCATCAGTACAATAAAGCGGTGTGAGTAAACGAGAAAGGGGAGGGTCTCTGGCATTCAGCCTCAAAAATACGGCAAACGTGTTTTTACGGCGGAATTAATGAAGCCGTTACTTTTCAGACGTTGCCAGATCTGCCCAGACAAGATCATACTTTCAATATAGTATGATGTTCACCGCACAGCAAAATCAAGTTTTGCTTTTTGGAACTTTCCGAATACTTTTTTATTCCCTCAAATATTTTCGATCTGCGGTTGGTTAAATCTGCTGATGTGCGGATACAAAGGACTGACTGCATCCTGAATGTCATGTAATAAATATGGGATGTGAGTCAGATTATTAAAATTTGTTCATTTTCATTTTGGAAGATGTAGGCCACCTAGATCTAGAGGGACAGCATCAAGGGCGTAGATTAGGGTATGGACAATACCCTATAAATATTGTGGGAGTGCTTTATGCGTTTTGGGGCCGGGGGCTTTGGGGCTCATGTGGTGCCCACCAACGGTCAAACCAAACCTGCGTCCTTGGACAAGCATGGCTTCCTCCAGTGAGCTGCAGTCAGGTTTTGGGCACCGCAGATGAATTTGAAGCTGTTCTATCAGGCCAGCATTTATCTCCTCAGACAGGATCAGATTCTGAGACACCTAATTCTGTCTAGCTTTTTCTTCCTCCGTATCGATCTTCACACGTCTCGCAGCTCCCACGGTCCAGAACACCGGTTCCATTTCACCTTTGCGAAAGCATGTTTAATATCTCATCCGTTTGCGCCTTAGAGCCCATTGACCGGTGGTCATGCTTTGAGGCGTGTACAACTTAGTTAGAAAGTTAGTTGAAAACTCTCGACTGTACAAAAAGTGTCTACCCACAGACCTGTGGGCCGATGAGCTGCGAATGGGTTTTGGTGTCCGAGGAGCACCTGGGAAGGAAGCGCAGTCTGGGTTTAGCGTTTGGTGCCACCAAATAGATTATAGCTAGTAGACAAGTAATGTTCTACAAGTGGTCACATGTAGCCCTGAACCCCAAGGAACAGGAAGGCAGCGACCCGAATTGTTGCATCCGTGCGAACCTCAGTGTGTTTGCAACCTGATCACAAAACATGCTCCTCTGGCATTCTGTGGGATACTAACTCAGCCACATGCTAAGAGACAGCGGGAGCATTTGAAAACACAAACACGAGCTCAGAATGAGCTTATTGTATATATTAAAACACGGCACTCCTGCATTTCACAAACGGCAGTTTATAACAATTCAAACGTTTAAGTTATTACATAAATGTAGTGTTTATTTTTTAAACAAATGTACAGCTACAGCAGTACTTCTTGCTTAATAATATCACACTCCTAATGGTGAACTCTACAGCATTTCCCAGGGGGTGCACATATAAAATATACAGATAAACACAATTTCAAACATGCATTTGACAAATGGCTACTACCCTGCATACTCTAACAACACACATTATCGATTGTCAACACATTTCAAATTCCTTATTACATGCTGTGTAATAGATGTATATTTTAGCTGTACTAAGTCATCGGTTTCTTGTCCTATCAGTCTCCACTTATTCCAAATACCAGCGGCACTTAATTCATATCCAACTGATTAATGAATCAAGCAAAAAACATCAACTGCACCTTCCACGTGTTAAAACCCAACAGTAGGTGGAGGAAATTGGGCTTGAGAATGAATGTTTACCATCTCTTAGCACTTAATGAAGAAAAAAAAATTACAAAAGAAGTTTTACAGGTTTCTCCGAGCTTGGGTTCATATTCATTTTAACATGAGTCATGATCTCCGAAAGATCATACCATTAGTGCGTACAGGTGAAATAGTTGTTAAAAAAAATTAAAAATCGTAGAACATAAGGCATGGTAAAATTCATCGCCGATAAAATATCATAAATCCTGGTTATACCAGTGACTGGATAAAATCAATTTGTATGTGTGTGCACCTGTGATTTTACGAGTACAGATTTTTTTTTTTTTTTAATCTAAGCCACCTTAAATACTTAGTCTACATTTAGGTGTGGGAAATCTTAAACATACATTTCTGGCTTGGCAGGGAAATGCTTTGAAAACCACACCCATGAAGAAAATGCACGCTCTCTACACCTGACACAAGGCAGTGAATTCAGCAAAATGGTATCGGCGAGCAAGAGCGAAGACGGCCAGAGAAAAAGCTACCTGCAGGTTCCAGAGAACCAGCCCCGTCACCCTGTCAAAAAAGAGAAGAGTCTGCCAAGTGAAATCAGAAAGCGACCGAAACTCTTCAGGGTCTGCAAGGAGGAAGTTCTTAATAAATCGCCGTGTCCTCCAGAAGCACGGAGGTCATTGCTCGTTCAGAGAGTTCGAGACGAGAGAGATGATGGAACGAAGCGCTTTGTGGTAGTGAGACTGAATACGAGCAGAGGGGAAGGTGACAGAGCCGGAGTAAAAGGAGAGAAGTGTTAGCAGGCAGGGGCCACTGCTGTAGGGCCGAATCAGACCAGAGATGACAGGGGTGCTGCTTTACAGTCCGGCCAGGATCGAGCGTGCGGGATTTCAATATGCAAGGCAAAGGCGATGGGGTTGTAAATGTGTCCCCAGTCGTCTCTAACATCCCATATCGATTCAGGCGGCAGAGAGACACCTCCACCGTGACAGAGACAACTGGTCCCTTCAGGTTACGGCTTGGACGGAGGGGGGTGGGGGTGAATGTTCTTGAAGTTAAGCGTATTGATGAAGGTGAAGTACAACCCCCCACCTCCCTAACCGGCAACAGCGATGAGACACATGCAGTTAACACAGGAATAATGCACAATGAGTAGTAAGCGTACAGAGTTTAAGGTTACAGGCGAGACGATGGGGAATACGGAGTAAACGGCCAGCGATCCCACTGCGGCGAATCCTCAGGGAGGGAGGGATCAGGGTACAGGTGGGGGGGCTGTGGGAACATCGCTGCCGTTTCACACACGCTTCCCTTTACACATTATATGCTGTAAAAAAATAAATACAATAAAAGTTTTAAGAGTTTTTTTCTTTTCTTTTAATGATGTGCGCTCTTTCTCTTGTTTTTTTGTTGAGTACTAGATCGTTGGGCTCCATCGCTGCATCTCAGAATCGACAAGATGTGGCGGAACGGTTAAGGAACCCGCGTAACCAGAAAGTTCCCGGCGATCTGAGGGATGCGCCTGCCTGGGGGGGGGCTGCGTAAATGATGCGAGTGAAGCTGGAAGCTGGGAATCAGGGACTCCCGGGTATGGAGAGGGTCACGACTCAACATTTGTGTGTGGGGGGGGGGGGGGGGGGGGGGGGG
>JAABNX020000046.1:12003179-12033874 GCA_015163995.2 Mormyrus lacerda | reverse complement strand
ATTGGTCAGAGGCTTCACACCTGGCTCACAGGTAAAGGAAGGCTGGAAAACCAGCAGTGCTCGGACCTCGAGGACTGCGAGTTGAATAGCCCTGCTCTACACTAACCCTGGATCAGACCCTCTACCTTCAAATGGAGAAACCACTTTTTTGTGCTATCCAAGAGCAGAGTTTGAACATAGACGATATCCAGCTTTTGATGTGCACGCAAACTTGATGGGATGCTGCAACAAGTTTTAGGTACAGAAATGGGGGTGTAACTGTGAATAAAAAAGGGGACATGTATTTAAATCAAGTCAGTCCTTACTGGTGCCTTGATGCAAGTTACTGAACATTCCATTTACTTTGAGTTAGTGAGTGAATCTGAACAAACCATTAAGGACCCAAAAGCAAGCACTTATTAAATGTAACAATTCCTTACTTAGAGAGCTTTTGATGGTCCTCCACTCAATCTAGGGGTGTGGGTTTTGGAGCATGGCCAATAAGATAATTTGATCACAGGAAATGGAGTGCCACATTAGAAGAATGCTGTTGCTTAATGCAATGTGGCTAAGGCTAAAACGTGCTATCAGCAGCCCCTAAACCACACATCTACATTACATCTACATTACAACTGCCATTTCAGAATCTTCCAAGAAACCTTGCTGCAAATTTCACTTACTCCAGTTTAAGATAATTTTTATTCAAAGGTGAAGTGCTTAATGCCCATAACATGTTGCAATTCTCGCACAAATTTTCTGGGTAGTTGACTTGTCAAAATGTTGATGCCTAGATAATGAAAATAGCAGTTGGTGAAACTTTTGTAACCTCTGGTCATTGGGAGGGACTCGCTGTCCCTTATGATTTTATGTTAGTAAAACTAATTGAGAGTCATCTCATCTATACTTAGCAAAACAGAGTTTGGATAGCAGTGTTCTTGGCTTGAAAATGTAATAATTTATTGTAACGGCCAGAGTTTACCTGGTGTCTATTTTCAGATTTCTTTGAGTCATGCCATTGTCATTTTATTAACACGACTGAGAATTCTTGCATCTTTAAAGCATAAAATCTGCAGCAAACAAGGGCACTTTGAGATGTGCATCTTCATGTTGAGGGTGACCCAATGAGCAGAAGATATGAAGCAGACTGCTTTCGCCTCACTTACAGGCTGACTACAAGACAGATCATCAGCTGTTGTAAAACAGAAGATTGGGGGGGAGGGGATCAGTTCCCTAACCCCCCCCCAAAAAAAAAAGGTGACGTATGGTTAAGTCAGATCCTGGAAGCATGACTGTTTAACCACACACAGGAGAAGCAGGGAATATAAGATGAAATCTTTACATTGGTTATGAGGTAGCTTCAGTCAATAAAATTATTTAATTCAGAAGTGGGACCAGTTTTTAGTCATCGTCCCTTTACCTATTGGGGGTCTTTGTTAGAGGCTAAAGCAACAAATATTCCATACTGCATAGAAACATGTAAATTTTTTTCCATGCCTCCCCGAACATATATTTTCCATAATTTCCACATTGCGGTCAGTGACAATCACCTGACATAAACCACAGATAGACTGAGCTTTGAGTTTGAGACCATGTACTATAACATCCCATCCCAGGGTTCTGCAACCAAAAGTCGGTAACGTTTCTTTGCATTTTTCATGCTTCTGGAAACAAAATTAATGGGTGGGCAGGAACAAAAACTGGTTCATTTCAGACTGCTGTGTTTTACATGTCTGCATAAGCAGCTCAAAACTATTTCTCCCAGACAGAATGAGAACGAAAAAAAAAAAAAAAAGTCTTAAACTGTCCTTAAAACAATGAGTCCCATAAGTGTCCTCATGGCTGGTATTTTCACTTTCGTCTTAAATGTCACAGAAATATTAAATAACAAAGCAAAACAAAATGGTGAAACTTAACAGTCACTCCTTATAAAAATACTGTAAAACCACCACAAATGAGAAGGCTACCACTCTGCCTGCCTGCCTGCCTCCATGGTATGCAGTTACACAAGTCCCTGGCACATAATCTTCTCTTATCATGGAAGAAAAGCGGAGGAAATCTAAAAATAAAAATGGAGAAGGCTGGTCCTCTTGCCAAAAGCTGTCTGCAATAGCAATTAAAAAAAAGAAAAGAAAAAAAAAGAAAAAAAAAATAAAAATTCCACAACTGGAAGTAAATGGTGTCTCCTCATCGTTAGCAGAGTAACAGTCTTGACAGTAAGTACTGCTGTGGTCCTGGGCAGCACTAGTGCTCTGCCCCCCCCGGTGTAGACTGCAGAGTTGCAGGCCCCTCAGGGTACTCAGCCCTTTCCCGGCTGTCGGGGTTGCTCCGTCACCTCTTCTGCTCTCTGTCCCTCTTCAGGACCGGCTGCGGTCCTCCTGGGGGCCCACCAGCATCTTGCTGTACAGCTTCTGTTGTTCCTCCTTGAACGTGTCCTTCACCTTGTCACGCTTCAGCCCACCGTCCCTGCACACAAAAAGGGCAGCCGGCATTACAGGGGGGGACTGAAACAAGGGCGCTATTTGCCGAAGAGGGACCAATGAGTCCCTGTAAATTACTCTGGGTGAGAGTACTTGCCCTAACTTAAAACCTGTAAGTTATGTGCAAAACTGTACCCAAAGAAATAAATGGAAGCAAAGTGCTCAGAGAATAATTATTTTAGGGTTCAAGGTTCAGCGACTCAAGCCCTTAGTGCCAGAGTGTAAATTGGGTTTGTGTGTCATGCTGGAAGTTTAGGTAATGTCTGAACAAGGTGTAAGATGCGGCGGTCCCTTAATATTAAAAGGTTACGTACATCATACTGACACAGACAGCCAACTCACCAGAGCAGATCCACGAGGCCCCCCTGCCTGGCGATGGCTGCCTTGACCCTGTTAGCAAACTGTACTGCATCCTCTCCTTCCTGGACAGAGGAAAGGTACCAAAGGAGGAGATTGTAGCGACAACACACACACACACACACACACACACACACACACACACACACACACACACACAGGGAAATATTTTTTTTTTTACTATTCGGGCCCTCAACCTGCACATTCTGTAAGCACAGATGCAGGAGTCAAAGCCTAACAGTGTCTCTGCCCAAACCGGGTCCATCCAATCAGTCATCATAAAAAACATTTATACTAATAAAGGGTTCTTTTGCTAAACAATTGACTAATCTGGATAAAATTAGTCTTTTAGGCAATTAAATTGCTCATAAAAAAAGCAGGGCAATGTGAATTTGATAATTATTCTATTCATTCACTCATTCATCATCCATAAAAAGCTTGACTAAATGCCTGGCTAGAGTGGAGACCAGCATGCATCTCCTCTGTTTCAATTACAGCACTAGGCGTAGAGATGAAAATGCTGCACTGAGTTCTGTCTGCATATATCAACGTGGCAGCGAGGAAGCACACCCTAGCAGGCCTGCCTCAGGGTTACGATACACTTCGCAGCTGACTGTCTAAATAATCGTCCAGTTGAGAGGATCACCTGGTTTTGACAGGAATTAATCATTAATCCATTTCCAGGGGGCAGGATGTAAATATTCCCATTGTTTGAACACCAGGCCATAATAAAATCAGGGCATGTACCACAAATCAAGATTTGTTGCATAACCAGGGTACTGACAGCACTGCAGGACTTCATGACAAAAGAAGCAGGGTTTGCAACTAAACTAGTGTTTACAAGGTCATTTATAACCAGCCTGAAGGAGTGAACTTCTCCGAAGAATAACTTCTTTGAGAGAAGGAATCAAAAATTAGAGCGCTGAAAAAGCTAGCAGACATGAAAGAAATGTCAAGGCTCTGATTCCTGGCTGGTGGGGGGCCAAATTCAACTGCCACCTCCACAAGCTGACAGACACGTTTCCCCCGGCAACACAAAACGCCTGAGCCTGGAAAGGAGAGAACAGAGCAGCGGGGAGGCCTACACCATCCCATCCCCCCTCCCAAAGACAAACCTGCCTGCTTTCCAAGTCTAAAGGGACGTCCTCCCACCAGGAGGGCTGCCAACTCCTTGCTCTAGGTGAGTGAGACTCTCACCATTTTCCTGTTATTCCAGAGCTGGGCCACATCATCTGCACTCCTACTTCCAGCTGCATTTAAAAACCCCAAGAGGGCTGGTGGCACCTTTGCAGTCAAAAATGATGGACTGGCTCATTTCCTCACTTCACATTCTCTATGGCGGTTCAGAGTAAAACATTCACTATCAATCGAAGTTTTAAATTGGCCAATACAGGAAAAACATAGTTGAGAAGATTAGCTGGTCAGATAGCTTCTGTGTAATCATTTTCGTCACTTAAGAGGGTAGAGCGGCCTGTAGGCTGCACCCTGTCCTGCCCACCCAGCCATGCGGCTGACCTCACTGCTGAGCACTGATTTGAAGACGCAGTCGAAGGCTGGCTGACATTTGCATTCCCAAAAAAACCTTGGGGGCATTTGCATCCCTTTCGGGCCAGTATGATTTCCCAGGGAAATAAACCACTGCCAAATGTTCCAAAAACCTCGGGTTGGTTAGACTCATCAGGGCCCTTGCAGAAACTATACTGGTATTCAAAGCAGGCCCTAGATCAGGGCTATTCAAATCACGGTCCTCAAGGGCAGAGCACTGCTGTTTTTCCAGCTTTCCTTTACCTCAGAGCCAGTTGTGAAGCCTCTGGCCAATTAGAGCCAGAAATGATTACACTAACTACCTGGGAGACTCAAAAAACAAGGCCTGGATTTGGATTTGAGGGCCAGATTTGAATAGGGGGGCCCAAGATGATCTGATAAACCCCCCCCCCCCAAATCTAAGGTTAAAACCTTCCAAAGAACTGACACCACATAACACATAGGTGTGTAGATTTTGTGGTCTTTCCACAGCAACACCACCCATACCATTTTACCATTTAAGCGGGGGGGGGGAGTGTAATTGCTAATGGCGGGGAGGCTGACAGATGGCCCACCTCCTTGTGCATTGGCGGCAGGTACCAGACGCTGCACACCACGGCCCAGCTGCTCATCATCCTTAGCAGGTAGTTGACCATCCCAAACTTGCTGCTGTTCCAGAAGGCTTCGGCAAATCTTGGGTCATACTGCAGAGATGGGAGGGTCAGGAAAGCGGGGGATGCAAGGGCGGCACCTTCACTGACACGGGGGTCGAGGCCGGCAGATGGGTCTCACCTTGATGGCCACGGGATACACTGTAGCACCGATCTCGAAGCTGCCCTTCTTAAACATCATCACAGATGTGTTGTTGATGCAGGTGCCTGTGGAAAGTCCCAAAAACAAAATCAAAACGCTGGTGAAAAACTTGCCTCCCAGAACTCAAAGGCAGCTTCTTCAGCCGATTCCAGCTGCCCACATACCGAGACCAGATACACGTGCCAACAGCTTGTTCGGCAAGCGGATTGGCAAACAGTGAATGCCAGATTTAAGTAGCTCACCTTCAGGGAAAATGAGAATGGGCAGTTTGGTTTTGTCCTCCGCATGGTCACTTAGCCTGCATGACAAAAGCAGGGAGCAGCGCCATCACCCGCAGTGTCACGAAAACAGTTGAGGGCGTCACTAGCCTTCTAAAACCGTTCTTTAGCCACCCCCAATCAAATGTACACTAATTACGGTAAATAGTGTGTTCTCACTCCATTTAAATCAGAGCTCCCTTGCAAAAGCTTTCATAAATCTTTAGGTGACACTCCTGGGGGAAGCACACTGTGAAGTCTTGCACTTCACCGATGCTGGAAAAATGAACACATGCGATGCTACCTTTTCGCCACCAGGTGTCGGTCTTTGACTTCAGAACGCTCGAACCAGATGTGCGGACAGGCCTTCACCATAGCCCTCTGGATGACTCCCATCAACCCTCCATGGATCTGACCGACCTGGATCACAGACAGACACGCTTTAGTGATTCATTAGTGAGGAGTCTATATACACCATTGCTACTAAAAATAAATCAATCAGCAGTACTGTTCCTATAATGTAAATAGGAGAGTCTGATGTTGTACTCCATCCAAACTAGTTTTTTTCAGAGAGCAAAGATGAAGTCAGTGAAGCCAAAATCTGCACAGTGATATACAAAACCAATCTTCATTCGGATGGCAAATACGAGGGCTGGATGATATAACATCGCAACTGTATGGTGCATACGCAATAATTGCCAGGGATTCAGATGACAAGCATAAAGATTTGTCCATTGTTGTTTGGTATTAAACAAATGCTCACAATTTAGCAAGCAGATTAGTAGTATGCCTAAAATATAAATGATAGGCACACTGTGATATAGTACCAAAAAGCAAGTGTGTGGATAAATGTTATTACCCCTCATCTAAAGCCCCGGTGATTATTACGCATGTGGCATATAATCAATATTGTGTCGCAATTCGATATCATGCAGCCCTAGAAAAAACCAGAAGAACCTCAAAGCTGAAGCTGGTTCCAAACTGACTTCTTACCATTGCATAACACCCATCGCTGGCAAGGATAATCACATCAATGGGTGAGGTATGATTGGCAACACAGATCCCACCATTTTTAGGTTTGTTTTCACTGTAAGAACAAGAAAAATGGATATAATAAACAGAACCACCAATATCTGGCAGCCTGTCCACCCCTTACAGCACAGCACTTTGCTAATAACCACACCTGTGTCTTATTTATTTAGCAGGTCTCCACAGTGTTTTGTCACTGCTTGCAGGAAAGCACTGTACAGTGGACCCAGTGGTTTGGCACAGTAGTTAAATCAGAGATATTTTATTTTTTGTGATTCACTTCTCCCCCGCAGTTGCTTATGGTTCAGTGATAATTATGGACTGTATTTAGCACTCAGTTCTGACTTTCCAACTTTTAATGTCAAGGTAGTGAAAGGCGCAGCAACAGTATTTAAACAGCAGAGATGTAAACACAGTGAGCGGATATCCGTAATAGGATGCTTAAACAGACCTTTCCTGTTATTCCCGATTTCCTCATTTGCTCAGCAGTTAAAAGGCAGCGATTACAAGGAGGGTCACCAATGTAAACGTGGAACTCATGGGCAGGGCTGAACAGTGGGAGGAGGAAGACGACTTGGAGAGCAAACGCTCAGCAACAGGCAAATTCAGGGAAGTCATACACTACACTGCAATACGGGTGATCCAGCTACTGGTGCCAAACATTTCACGGCTTTTCGCGTTTTTAAACTGTCGCGACAACCTGTAATTTAACAGTTCCAAAAGGCCTTGCCCTAACCTGCACCGTTCTACAATATTAGCAGCTATGCCTGGAACGACAAAATCAGAAACATGTTTAGGAGACAAATACCCACACTGGTGTGTTCAACAGTCTTATGAATCTTGGCAGAAGACTGTAGATTCCTACAAATTCAGGATCAAATAAATAAACAAACTAATCCAAAACAACCAATTTTACTTCTGCTTCGGGAGATTACCCAGCTTCAGAAACCCACTGGGCTTTAAAAGCTTGGTGGATTATCACTGGCTTCAGGTTTAGCTTACTCGATCACTTACTAAATATATACACGCCAGCTGCATGCATCGACATGTCCACACAAACCTCAAAAAAAGTAAGATGGCCTGGGGTGACAGTCTTCAAACAGAAGAAAGGCTAAGTGTGCAACTTCACATTTCTGAGTCGACGATCAACAGCAGGAGACAAAATTGAATCTCCTGAAGGGCACTTTAGGAGACAGCTGTGGGCATGGCCCTTCCTCAGCACTGTAATTTTAGCATCTGGGAGGATGGAGTTTTCATCGTGATAGGCCTGAGATGGTGCAAGTCGAGTTACCTGAACCTAAGCAATGCAATCAGTATGGTGCTGCCACATAGCTGTTTTGAAAACAGATCGAATGTCAGGGAGGGACCTGCTGGTTCTTTTCAACCAAGAGCGCCTGCTACGTATGAACATGTATGGGTTTGAAACAGTGGGTGGGGCCAAGTCACAGTACAACATACCTCTAAAATTAGCACAAGTGATCTGAAAGAAAGCCAAGGTGTTCCTCACCTAATTAATCACTAGTGCCCTGTAAAATTTCAGTATATTAACTGTGATTGGCAAGGGTGTGCAACCTTCAACCTCCCAAGCCCCAGGCTGGTTTTCATGCCTGCAGAGTTCATCCTCAACTCCAATCCCAACACAGCCGCCGCAAAGAATTTAACCGTTTCAGCTTTCAGCAGGCACCGCGCGGCTACCTGAATGATTCACGCAATTTGGATATTAAATAAAATGCATCAGTTGAGGACTACATGCTTTCTTCCTCATCCATTTAATTCCGCTTACATTGTGCTGACTGAATGAGTCACACTAACGGTTAAGTTAGATGCCGAATCACTTGTCAAGCAGAGAGGGGCGTATCGTCCCATCGGTACCATCAACTACATCGCCATAGACTCATTGCCTTGTATCTCTGTTAATCAATCTGGCTACAACAGAAGCAGTAGTGTTCCAATCTCCTAAAACGGTTCTGTCGCCTAATGACAAAACAGGTTTAAACTGGTGTTGGGTATGCAGATTGGGTCCAAATTTACCCAATATAATCATAATACCCGTTCAGTCATTTTGGAAATTTAAATTGTGCTTGGCAAACATATGTTCTGACCTTGTGCTGCTCACCTGTCATGGTATGTTATGATAGCAGTGAGGGCACGTACACAAATCCGGTAGCACATCAGATGTATCTTCTCACTGAGGAAGTTCTTCATTCTCGAGGGGACAAGAGAAAAAGATGGTAAAGGAGGGTAGTAAGTTGCAGAAGCAGTGGAAACGTACCTGCAAGTGTTTATGAGCTGGGCTCAAGGAGGCAGGTTGGAGTACCTTAAAGCTACATACCTCCCATTGGGTAAGCAGCCCACTAGGGTGGTGAGGACCACTAAGAGGCCCACTCCAGTGAAGGCCAGAGTCACCCTGTCAAAGACAACACAGCCACAGGAGAACATAAATGACATCATGCATAATGAGTTAGGGCATCTTGCCCACTGCACATGTGCCAACTGCAACACACATACCAGGCTGCACCCAAATAAAACTCGCCACCATGGCTCTAAATCCTTTTCTCAAGGTCTCTCTCACACGGAGTCCCTAACAGTCCCAACCACCCTGACAATCGGCAGCCTTCGCAAGACTGCATGTGGCTCAGTGGGCTAAGCCTGTGTGCCTGTAATCACAAGGCAGGTTGGAGGACCCAGGACGTCTGCGGGTCCTTGAGCAAGGCCCTTAACCCCCAGCTCCCTGGGCGCCACTACGGGTGGCTGCCCTTCGCGGACAACTAACTCTACATACAAAGAGCAAGTTGAGGGAGGCGTAAAGAATTTCCCCACAGGGATAAATAAAGTGATCATTATTAATCATTCAGAACGTTTGGTACTTGGTCAACATCCTGAATGTTATAGCACCTAAAAGTGGAACAGAACACAACATCCCCCTAGGGGTTGAAACAACACAACACACCTCATGTACAACACACCTAATCCAAGCACAATCCTAAAGCGGCAGCTGGGTATTTTGCAGTGCTCCGCAGCTGCGGCCAACACGTCACAGGCCTCCACAGTGTGGCCATGCTAAAGGTCTAGGCCATTCATCACAGCTACAGCGTTAGCCGGGAAGCATTTGGGGCGGCTCCAGCTGAACACATCCAGAAAGCTGACAGACGGGTGTGACCCTTCCCTACTGGCAGCACAGCCGCTATGCCTGCGGCCGGCGTTCATCAAGAAATAAACCATCGCCGCAGCCACGCATGGGTTGCAACTTAAATGCAGTAATCACAATTTATATAAAAAAAGGAAACAGCAGAAACACAAAGAAATTCACTAGAGGACAAGCCAGTATTTACAGTTGTTTTGCAATCACCCTTCAATGGAATTTTGAAATGCATTTGTTACAGTTGCATGTTACAGCATTTGTCTGCCATCTATGCGTCTGTGTGAATCTCAGCACTGAGATCGTCGAAGTGGCCAACAGTGCTCCTCCACCGTGGGATTGAGCTATGAGGTCTCCCATTAAAGCCAAGGGCAGGGTATGCACATGCAGAATTAACCCTCCCCTTACCTGAGCGGCAGCAGGAAGCCATAGCGGATGAGCACCCCCAGCCCCCACAGCACGGTGAGTCGCAGGCTGATATACTGAAAGTTGTAGTTGCTGCGTGTCAGCAGATTCCAGGACTCCAGCTCTTCGCCCGAGAAACGCTTGGTCACCTCGTCGTCCATGATGCTTTCCATGCCACGCCGGCAGAAGTAGAAGATGTCCGATAGCTCAAATTCCTGGGAGGCGGCACCCAAGTCCCGGCTGCTGCCACTGCGGCGGATCTCCTTGATCTCCTCCTCCAGGGAGGTGGGCTCCTTCGCGATGATTCCTTATGAGGCACGGAGGAAGATGGAGGTCATTCAGGGAAGAATGATACTTCTGTAATCTCACAGATATCTGGACCACCCACAACTGTCAGGACCTCCTAAGCACAGTTAGATGAAGCAGAATTCTGCTGATGGGGGCTAATGCCCACGATCAGGTGTTGTTTCACAGCTTGGTGCCATCAAGTTATATACTTTGCCAAATTTTCTCATTTTGAAACTAAACTGATTAAATTCCAAGAAGAGCTAAGGTGGCAAAAGGGGTTAAAAGAGAGTAATCAAGATGACCTATAAAGCCATGCACCCAATTTCTACACAAATATTAATGCTACAGAAATATTTAGGACAAAAACATTTAGGAAAAACAACCCAGCTCCAAAAAGCTAAAAGACAACTTAACTACAAATGTGTAACCTCGATGCGATACCTCAGCCCTATGCGGTCCTATTCCACCAAAAAAGTGCAGAACAGAATTCAGAAGACTGGTGAAAGGCCACAAAGAGGCCGAGGCTGTAGCTAAAGGGTCAGCATTGGAATAAAGTCTAAGGTTAGGGTTAGTTTTAGAGTTGGAATTAGGGTTAGGGCTAAAACTAAAGACAGAGAACCTGAGCTATGACAGCTATAAAACAGGAGCATTTCATTCGAGAATGAGCATACTTTAATACACAGACAGCACAAAGTTAAGCCACACTTGTAATTCTCGATCAGCTGCTTTTGGTTTCCTGCCATCCTGCAGTGACAGAACAAGCACGCCTCAGAGATGGATGCACAGCGAGATGTGCCAGGCTTCATACCGTTGGTGTAGGGCTTGTACAGCAGGTGCTTCTTCTCTTTGGCTCCTCTCTCTATCCTCAAAGTGGCCCACTGAAGACAGAAAGGAGGGCCAAGTTACTTTAAGGCTGTACACCACAGCAGTCTTCACACCACCCACCTGAGAGTCTCACTCCCCTTCAGCTACTTGCCCAACATTAGACAACACTTTTCCTTTCCTCTGGCTTGCTCAAAAGAACAGGTTTTGTCAGCATTAACACACAGGTCTGGGACCCTGCTGGAGCTTCCTGAAGTCAGTCATGGCGGCGTCTATGCGCATGAGCTCACGGCGGGTCAGAACCTTCACATGACCTCGCAGAGGCTGGCAGTTCCAAAGCGAATGTCCCCAAAATAAACGTCTCCCATCATCTCAGACCATTGCCAGAACAACAAGCACACTGACTAGATATTTGTAATGAGTTCTACTTGACGTTTTTTCTTATTTCGAATACTCCATTTCCTCCAACAGACCAAAGACGTGCAGCTAGACTAATTGTCATCCCTGATATACCAATAATGTATTACTGTGTGTGAGTATGTGCATGTATGTGCACTGCGATGAACGGGCATCCTGTCCAGGGTCTACCCCATCCTTGTGCTGCCTAAGCCGAGGCTCCGGGTTCTCCATGACGCTGACCAGAATAAGTGCTTAGAAGATAGATGGGTAGATGAATGTATCAGTAGAAAATACTGTCCAGTTTAGGTTAAAGACCTTGAAGCAGGATACTACTGCACAGACCTTTGTTTGACCTGAACTTGCAACCGAAGTTCATAATGTTAATCGTTACGCCACTTTCATACGTATCCTTTTCCTCACGGCCTTCCTCGCTCTCTGTGCAGTCTGCTTTCTCAAGAAAAGTCAGAATGTTAGCACATTCATTTCACAACAGATCAAAGCTTGTGTATGGGGGGGGGTTACTTCCATTTCAAATGAACAGAAGTCATTTGTTTTCACAAAGAATGTTTTGTAAAAACTCTTGCAACATATGCCACCCATCTTCCGACTGTTTTCCTGGCGAGCGTCATCGTTTTCCCATCGCAGTAGAATAGCCTAGATAGCCCACCATAACGACTCCCAATCCGGTGCTCAAGCTCCCAGTAGGGGCAAAAATGTGGACCATCTGGGGATCCCTGAGGACCGGGTTCGGAAACACTGCCCTAACTGAAAAGGCTCCCGACCGCTCCTGAATTTGCCTGTGCTGGGTCTCCTATCAGAGACCTTGTATGGTGGTAATACTGCAAAAGTACATGCTTAACAGTGACAGGGTGCTTCACTGCAATATCTCTACTGGACAAACACTTCTGCTTCTCACGCTCCTCGCTGCTGATCAGTATCGGAGGCATGCTTTATTTTCACACCCAGCAAGACCTTACACTAAAATGCGTCTGAACAGAAAACAGGATTATGTTTATTTCAGTACCACACTAAGGCTTTCGTTCCACTTATAAATAGCAGTAATCAATAATAAAAAAACATCTATTAATGATTTACAAAGTGTTACAACCTAATTCATAGCGTTATTAAAAACCATACATTGTCTTATTGTAAAGTGGTACCTTTATTTCTTTAGTAGATGCCTTTGTCCAAAATTACGTACAAGCAGGCAAATAGTACATCACAAGCATATGACTGGGACAACAGGCGGTTAGCCAGTTCCAACAGTTTACTATCAATCAAGCACAGTCCACTCAGTTCAAAGATTCCCTGTATTTTTAGAATGGACTTCCAATGAGGAATACATATCAAAAATATAAAATATTATTCTCAAAATTCCCTGCGCATGTACCCCGGCAGCGTGATCTCTATTTTATAAATTCAAAGAGCCAACTTTGAGGTTGCCTACTTTGGTCAGCTGGCTGGCAGATTTTCAATTTGAGACAAGTCTGCACATGCACACAAGTTGGTCTTCCTATCTAAACGGGGACCGTCCATTCATTTCTATGGGAAAACCATAATCCCAGTCACGACACCCTTAACCCCTACCCATCCCTAACCTTAACCATGAGTAACCAACCCAAATACAAGACTTCTGACATGTTTACTTTTTTGACTGCATTCACAGCTTTTTATAAAACTGAGGATATCCAAATAGGGACCTCAAAAGATGCCCCCAAAAGTGGTTTTACTCAAATGTGATCTATGCAAACCCAGACACACACACACTTCCTTGTATGCAACAGTTTTACTACCTTGTAAATAGCTTGTAGGGTTTAAACTACCACAACAACTGCATGTTGGTATTTAAATTGCACTCTAACAAAGTGATCATGCGCAGTGTGTCCAAAGCTGCCCATACAGCAATGCATGGACGCAAATTTGGAGTGCAGCGGGCGTTCATCCACGGAAGCACACAGTGATGTCAAACGCATCATAATGTTGGCACAAACACATCCTATAGTAAGGGTGTGGAGAAGTATGAACCAGCCTTTAGACTCCTCAGCTGCTGCTGCTGCTCACACCATCTCCACACCACATGCTTACACCAGCACAAAAGCTGTGGTCTTCCTCTCATGGAAGTTTCTACAGAGAGTATTTTTAATACTACTTTCCATTTAAAGTATGGCTCACAAAAGCCTTGCCCGAATCAGGAATCCAATGATAATTTTTAGTTGCTTGCATTCTTCAAAACACTTCTTTTGAGACCAGACCTCGGTTCCACG
The DNA here is from genome assembly GCA_015163995.2 of Mormyrus lacerda. Classification (NCBI taxonomy): domain Eukaryota; kingdom Metazoa; phylum Chordata; class Actinopteri; order Osteoglossiformes; family Mormyridae; genus Mormyrus; species Mormyrus lacerda. Next base: position 12,020,121 of record JAABNX020000046.1, on the reverse strand, counting down.
TTAAATCAGGTGCCTGAGAACCTAATCTTCAGCTGGCAGCGCTCAGAAGCTATTGCTGATAATAGGAATGACATACAAAAGGAAGCTCTAGCAAGTTGCTAATCCCAATAAGTACTATGAAATCCATTTTTTTTTTTTTTTACAGAAATGTAAACCATCAGTGGAAAACACTGCTAAAAACAAAAAGTGACAAGCAAGAAATTACATGTCGAGGTGAAATAATTAGTTACTTGGGAAACAAATAGTTGGGCTGGTATTTCCTGGAATCATGTCTGATTATGCAAAAAAGTCTTTGTCTTAAGTACTGTGAAAGTCGAAAACTCCAGAGTTTCAAAAAGCCGACAAGGGAAAAACAACCCAGCGTGTCTTCTGTTCGTTTATTCTTCCTTTTTTGATCAAAGGTAGTCCTGAGAATAGCGTTTCTGTGTACATGATTTACATAACTCTTATCTCGATTACTCAGGAAATTTCATTGTCAGCCCAAGAATAATTTAATGCACCCCGGATTGACATACAGATTCCTGATTGATTCCCCTGGCTTAGACATGAATTGTGGTTGCTTAGGCGTCAACGCAAGAGCTGATTACCACAGATTAATGTCTCTAACCCATGATTGCTATTTCTCTTCTGTTTTCCGTTATCATCTAGCTATCCTTCACATGATGCTAGTGCTGGTTCAGCCATCAAAATCATCCTGCCTCACATGTCCTCCAGCCTTGGTCAGAAGACAGTCACTCTAGCAATCACTGCCACCCATCGGCTATCAGCACCCGCTCTGGTTCATGATACCTCAACAACACAATAAGAAAATCACTTCTCTACCTTCGCTGAAATCACATTTCCAGCATAAAATGGAGCAAATGTCAAACAAGAGAATTAAATAGAATAAATAGAATGTCAAAAATAAATTGAATATAGCCCCATGAAATACTAAACTACAGATGTCACTAAAGAGACAACTCATATGAAACTGCTACTACCATTAAGGAATAAAACATTTCAGTTTCACTTCCACAATCTCTTGCACAAGCTAATTTGGGTCGTGATGTACCCACTCAACTTTTGCACACATTTGCCTTTAAGAGAGCTGCCAGGGGGCAAGTAGCCAGGACAGCGGATGCAACATAGCACTGACCTCCTCCGGTTTCAACTGCTGCTGCTGCTGCTGCATCCCAAGCAACGCATGTTGGGACTGATGCTGGAATGTTTTTACGAGGTGGTAAGGGAGGACACAACAGATCATTGCTCACCTGACACTCAGAATACCTCCAGGATTAACCCCACCCCCACCCAGACTAGTCTTCATCATTCAAAGGTTTCTCCTGCTCCTAGAAAGTCATTACATGTCTGTGGTTGCTGGTAAACAGGATAGACTATTAGCTTCAGGTTAAATTAAGTCGAACTGTTAAAATCTCAGTATTTAAAAAAAGATAGCGCCATTGACCATTAAGAAACAACAGGTATAGAAAAATGCAATGCTAAATTTTGCAGGTGTTAGCTTGGAAAGCAGAGGAAAATGTAGTTTATTGAATACAAACACTTATATTAAGGCTGCTATTTATTAATTGAGATGGTAACGGGAAGTATCTAAAATGCCAAAATGATGCAGATGAAGTTAACAATCCAATAAGCACGAAAATCTGCCTAAAAAAATCCTAGGTGGTTCATTATGTCCAACTGGTTAGGCAGTAATCTGCAGTCTGGGAAGACGTGTTATTTGTGCTTTCTCGTATGGCTAACAGGCTCCTTATAGCAGGAAGGAAATAGGCTCCATGCTCCAGGATAGGCCAAAGAAGCTTGGAGCAGTCATATCACATGTCAAGCTGGGGTGGCGGGGGGGAAGAGCAGGTGGCACAGGGCACAGAGCAGAGTCAATGACCTGAAGTAAACCAGATTTTCAACAGAATACAAGATGATGGAGGAAGCTTTTTACCAATGAACATATATCCTGAGGTAGCAGCATTGGACAGTATTTACCAAAGACACACACGCCACTGACATGCATTTCTATCAGGTTACCCAAAATCCCACCTAAAAATACAGCATTAATGCATTACGCAGATTGATAGCCAGTAAATTTTAGCTTCACACAGCTGTGGCACTTAATTCCATCATAAAAATATTTTGATAATAAAATCAAGGTGGCAGAGAAGAGCAAATTAAAAAACATGCCCTGGTGGGTGACCCTTTAGCAGAAGGGTTGGACAATGCAGTAGATGACAACAAAAGCCCCACCACACAAATTTTGTTCTATGATTAAGAATGAGTTAAACTGCATAAGTGAACCATATTAATGGTTGGGTTATTACAGATCAATATCAGAATGAACCCCATACCCCAGTCACAACTAACGTGCAAAAGAAATCCTGTCCTGAAACACAGAAAATGCAGATGTCCATGATATACTGTATTCAAAAAACAGGAAGAAGCGAGTCAGCCACCTACCTCGAAGATTTTAATCAGTGTCTTCATGCACAGGCGTCGTATGCCGAATGACACGCCAAAGATGGCCGGCACAATGATGAAGACCAGCAGCAGGGTGAACCACACAGTGAAGGAAATGCCCAGGAGCATGCACAGCAAATTATCGAAGGGAGAGGGGAACCAGCCCATCCTGGCTGATGGATAATTTTTCGCTTGACAGGCAAGAATTCTTTATTTTCCAAGAAGCCCAGATCAAGTGGAAAAAAAATCACTTCTTTTACAAACCCTCTATGACTGCTGTCTACTTAACCTTCTGTGGACCGGAGCTTTCATAAACATGTATTTGATACAAGGTTCCTTCCCCCAGAAGTATGGAACGCTGTTGCCATAGAGACAAGCATTCCAAGTGCTGCTCCCACCAGCTGGAGCCCCCTGATATTTATTTCCTACAGCAGGTCTTGGAGGTTGAGTTCTTTTGGAGATATTTTCTTCTTTTTTCCTTAAAACTAAAAATGCCCATTGAAAACTTGCCATGCGGTGTGTGCCATCTCTATATTTGTTAATATAATTGATGAGCAGTTTATAGCAAAGTATTAAAGGTGACTGTTCCCCTACCGGAATACCAGCTGCACATAAAACTAAGAATCAGTAGAACAGCCAAGCCATGAAAGGAGCTGGGAGCAAACTGGGAGTTGGGGGGGGATGGGGGGGGGGAGAGAGAAGGAATCATCCAGGCTTCGTTTTACCTGAGGAAAGGAAAAAAACAAAACACTGATTATTACCAGGGAGAGGAGACACTGACTGTAGCCAGCACTGTTTTCTGGTGTGACTTTGCGGGAACAGATGCAACAGTCTATAGAATGTGATACAGTATCTCTGAATAAAAGATCGGACAAAAATCCAATATTCCACCTGTCTGGAAATGTTCTAGCAGCAACTGACTGTATGGCATATGTTTGGAAGATTATCCCCTAACTTCAGAAGCACAGACTACTCTTGTACTATCCTTAAGCAAACCTCAGCTCGTGTTTCATTAACAACAGGCTTAAACACAAATAAACAGAGCACTTAACCAAAAAAGTTTCCACTACTTCATAAATTAACACTTTACATTATGCAAGTCAACTCAGATAAAATTGTTTGCCATGCAATTAAAATAACTCTGCTACTACCAAAGAAAATGGGCAGGGGTTTATGAATGCAAACAAACAAATAAAGTTAGTTCCTTAGATAGCGCAGGCACCCAGTGTTGGGTGAGGGATGAGCAGCTCCCTAATTGACCCACAAGAAATCCTACAGAGGACCTATTTTACACTCCCAAGAAAAATGTCAAACCCTAAATATCTGTTTGGAGAGCACTTCCAGGAGTCAACACTGGGAGTGCAAAAAATTACAGTTTCCAAAAGTCCTACCAATAAACCAATTTTTTCCCCCCCAAGACAAATTGATACTGAATATAATGTTTCCTAAATGATGACAGAAAAACAGCCAACAACCACTCACTCCGAGCAAAAACCAGGTAAATTTCAAGGTGATTTCCAATGAGCAAAAGCACCGATTGACTCTACATGTACTGTCTCTGCCAATCGGTAGCAAACGGTACTAAACAACTGAAAGTCAAGAACTGCCAATAAACATCAATACCTGGGGCACGAATAACAAAAGACGGAGACACGGTAGGATGAAGGCAAGAAGCCTGTGTAGCGGTGGACCATTCAACCCGGCAAATATTTGTTCGTGAATTCGTTCATCCTAACGGAACAAGTTGGAGGTTAAAAGAGTTTAAAGATGCGCGAACATAGGCAAGACCAAAACATTTCAGCGTCCCCCTGAGGTAACTGACCCCAGGCTGGTACACAAAGCCGTAAAGGAAGGGAACGGCGTACCCCGACTCTATATTCAACTGATGAACACATATTAAAAACTGAAATTCGTGGAGTTTCTGTATAACAGAAAATGATGCCTCCGAGTTAAGAAGCAAAGTCAGCTTTTGCCAACCGTTTCATTTACCGTGCAATAATGTTCCGACGTATCTACCAACTGATAAAGCCAGCGTTCAGCTATCGACGACTCGGGAGGTAATGCTAACAACAACACCCACCCCGGCAAAGTAATCCGTCAACGACGTGTTAAACAAAAGGGACACTTCGGCAAATAACTACCAATTAAGGAAAAGGACTAGGCAGGACCGGAGGGCCCCGAAGATCTTTCACCCCTCGCTTACGATATGAAAGCGGGCGTCGTTTTTTAATAGACATCCGTGGATAGCTAGCTGACTGAGGGGACACGCCGCCGCCGCGCTTCGGCGGACAGCAGCCGTCAGAATGTAACGGGCCCTCGGAAGGACTTACCCGGGTTCCGCTGTCGTGACCGTCGCCGTTACCGGCTTACGAGCGTCTCCTGTCTGCCCAGCGGCTTCCCTCGTGCCACCCGGCCAAGTCAAGGCACCGCAAACCTCCGGAGCTGGGAGGGCGCGCGCAACTGGCATGAACTAATATATATGGGAAGAAATGAACAAAAAGGGGACGAGCGGGCGGCGCGCCGGCGACACCTAACGGCGGGATGTTCGAAGGACGGTACTCCGGAACAGCAGGGCAGGCGGTACAATTCCGATAGACGCCCCCCGGGCTGATTTGGTATCGCCACCCTTACAGGATAATGAAAAGTGCGAAAATGAAGACAAATAACCAAATTTACACTATTCTCGTCATCGCACCTCTAGCCAGGTTAAAAACACCTTTTATTTTTCAACACCGTTTACTGTCTCTTATTTCTTCAAAGGCACAACCGCTTTTATAAAATCAGTCAGTGTTAATTTAGTAAAGCTAAATGAAATCACTACAATATACTTTTATAATGCACCATTATAAAATACTATTATATAATATACTAATATACTAAAGGGCACAGGGTGCTCTGCTATGCATACAGCACAAAATTGATGCAAACAAAATGAAGAATATCAGGTTTTCTGCACATGACAACATTAATTAAAAAAGAACAAGGGCACATTTTCTCAGATTTTTTTATTAACAACAAAATTTGTTCAAACTAAAAAATATTCTAGTTCCAGTCAACACCTAAACTTGGTCACTTACGGATTACATCCGAGCAGCTGTCCCATTCATCGAAGCAGATCATGAAGTAGTGCTGGGGGCAGGAGAGCTCAGAATATGCAACCCCAGTGTAGTGTGGGTAATAACATGAGTACTCCATACCTCAACAATCCCAGGGCATTATGGGACACAAAGGACAAAAACCACTTTATCAAGCAACACAGACAGGCATTTTTGGCACAAATCTCTCCTTAATGACTTGCAAAAGCATTCTTATTTCAAAATAATAATACTACCTGCTTTTATGATAAGAGAATATTAAATTATAGTCCATCATTATTCTGCTGTTTTACGAAATAAAGACATTCTCTCAGTTCTTTTGACTTTGGTTACATAATTTAATGAATTGTTCAGTAGGCGACTCATTAACTCGTACAACAAGTTCAAACTGATAAAGACCCCCCCCATTCTCTAGGAACAAAGGGCCCGATAACCCTATGGTCAATCACACAGTAGATGTGGATGGTCACAGGGACAGGGAATCACCGCAAGCAGGTTCCCCTTAGGAACCACGTAAAACGCGATGTCCTCCTCACGCCCTGTTCGTCAGCAAGTCTTCAAAGTCTGGTGAGCAGACCAACTTGTGCTTGATGTGGCCCAACACAGTCATATCGCCGGTCCTGCCCTCCCCTGTCGTGACTGCCACCAGCTCCTAGAGCGTCAGGGAGAGGGAGTCGTGAGTAAGGGTGACGTCAGTGACGTGTGTGTGTGCATGCAGGAGAGAGACGCTTAACCTGAGATGCATCGGTTCGTTTTCACAAAATAAATGCAAACACTTTGCGGTTGATTCACCTGGAGGAACGAGCAAGGAGTTCCCAGGGCGAGGTCCAGAGTTATGTGCCCGAGAATGAGCTGCACCCGGCCGGACTTTCGCACCAGCAGCCGACCCACCAGACCCTCGTGCAGATCCTTCAGACTGCAGCTGTTGTCTTCCTGCTGCTCCTCCTACCCATGATGAGGTGGAATTCACACACAAACAGCTAAATTGAATATTTCGACTTGGTGGGGCCGAGTACCACAGGGGCCTAACACCTCTGAGGTGTAGAGGTTTGAATCCAGCTTCACCTCTAGTGTTCGCATGTTCTCCTGCCTTGCACAGGGTTCTTATGGCTGCTTTAATTTCCTCCAGGAATCTGAAGGCCTTGAGTTAGGCCAACTGTCGTCTCTAAATTACCCGTAGTGTATGATTATGTAGTGTGTGAGGGCATGGGCATCTGCCCTTTATTAAACTGGTATCCAGTCTGTAGAATATGATGGATGGATGGATGGATATACTAGAACTATAAATCAACACACAAAGCTGTTAAATAATGTGGTTCCACACACCTCACTGTTCTCAACTTTCTGGAGCATCGGCTGTCCGTCCTCTGACTGCACCTCTTTCTTGGCTGGCTTGACCTCCTGAGTGGGTGGCTGCCCAGGCAGCGAATCAGGAAGCTGCACAAAGATTAGCTCATCCTCCTTGCACTGGCTCCATGCTTCCAGCAGCACGGGGAGCGGATGGGGCTCAGGAAGCCGCGGGGGCCTGAAGGTGGCCTCAGGCTTCTTCACATCCTGCATCTCAGCTGGTTCCTCTTTCACTGTAAAGAGAAATTAGCCAGGGGTGAGCACCTGATTAACTGGCAGCATTTGTAATCCAATAATAATTTCGAACAAGACAGTTGCAGTATTTTTTACATATAAAGTGGGGATAATTTTCCCTTGAAGGAAAGATTCCATGGATATCCATTCATTCTTCATGCACAGATATCCCTTAAGATGGACAACCTTTTACTTTAGGCACGGCATCATCCACATCCATGTCATCGACTTCCTGCTCCTTCTTCAGGTCCTCGAGTTTGACAGCCGCCATCTGAACATCCTCACCAGACTCCTCCCTGAAGGTCCAACCAGACACAGCCAAGGGCAGCTGAACAGGACAGCTCCTCAAGTCATTATGCAGGCGAGGGTCATCCAGGAACTAAGGTAGGAGGAGAGAGGGAAGTAATGGAGGTTTTCCACTGCCACCAAGAACTGCGCCGTACCGCAAGCTGGCAGTGTCCCACTGTAAATTATCCGAGCCACACCCACAATGATAAGGTCCTGTTTACTAGCAGGGCCGAAAGCATGACCAAACCAAGCTGGTCGCATCACCACAGTCTGATTGGTCAAAATGTGCAGAGATTCTGTGATCTGCACCAAGACACATGGATTATTGGAAGGACAAAAGGGCATATTCAATATTTAATTCATTTATAGTAGTCTCGCACATCACGATGTATTGATGCATTCCCAATATTGAAGCCTGAAAGATTTTAACCTACTTAAAAAAAGAACTAGAGAATAGCTGAAGATAACGGATTCATAATGCAAATTCATACAAGCGAATGCTAATTCCACTAGTGTTTGATGCTAACATAAGATGAAGATTCTCATAGACATGCTGTACATCCTAGTATGGCTGGATTCTTGGTGGTAGTAGAAAAACACAAGTGGGATCGCACCAGCATCTGGATTTCCCCTATTTTATCAGTCAGATACCAAGCAAAGGGTCGTCAAATCACGTTAGGCGTATGGGAGGGGGCGGCCATGTTAAGGGGGCAGCTCACGTTGTCCTTGTCCAGCATGCGCAGTATCTCCTTGGTCTCTTCCTCAGTCTCCCGCTTCTCCTTCTTGATGTTAATAATGGGGGAGGGACCCATGGCAGGAGTGTCCCTCTCCCCGTCCCACGTACCTACGCAGACCACAGAACAGAAACCCCTAAGTTAAGACTGGCTGTTAGACCAGACAACACAAGCAAAGTGGTGGGATGGTTAAAAGTGTTACTTTCACCTTCATGGAAAACATAAGGTTGGATTGTGTGAAACCACAATGGCTGCTTTTAGTGGCTATAAAAACTCACATTTTAAATTAATACAGAATCACACCCTCGGGCTGTGGAGCCCCTAAATCTCACCCCTCTTCTTTAAGTCCATCTCTGCGGGTCCCTGCTCAAAAATGGAATGGGACTGAATGACCTCTGGGCGGCCTCTGCCTCGGCCACGCCCATCCCGCTGACGACCACGCTCCGTCTCCCTCCGGCCCCGCTTTGGCCCCCCCTCCTCCTTCTGCCTGTAGAAGGAAAAAGTACTCTCCATTCTTTTCTGAAGCAATCATTCAGGTTCAACACGAGAGGGCCGTTATGATGCCCACAATGTTCAAAAATACTAAGGGAATGGGGAGGGGGAGTTGAGTAGATTTGCCTGTGGTCAGTAATTAATAATGTGAAGTAATGTAGTTATATGATATGCTTACTGTTCTGTTCAACAATAACAATAAAGCAATAAAGATGCTATAAATGGATAGATATATATACATACACACACACACATACATATACACACATACAAATGGCCATGGAAAAAATTAAGAGACCACAGCACAATTTTTTGTCAGTCATTTCTCAATTCATGGGTGTGTCTGTGAATAATATATTTTAGTCTGCAAACTGCAGCTGGTTCTTCCCTGTTTCTCATTAATGAAGGGCGTCTTCCTTGCTTTATGGGTCTTCAGTCCTGCTTCCAGAACCCTGATACGAACTGTCCTAGCAGTGTACTTCACACATGCACCTAACCTTCCTCTTGAAGGTCAATTAATGTTAGTTCATGAGAAACTGTTGAATCAGTTAACGATAATATCTTATTAGAAAGTCGCTCCCGTCTTTCACGTGGCTGGTTTCTGTTCATCCCCAGTGTCTCCTGCTTCACCTTGTTCTTGTGTACTGCTGCCTTAGAAACCTGCTGCTCAGCGTAACCTTCTACCAGCAAAACCACAATTAAACCAGGATTTAAAAATGCAGATGTGTGTAAAAATAAGGAGTAGTCTTGTTTTTTTTTCCCATGGCTATATGCTGTGAACTAATGGCATTGCCTAGTACAATATCATTAAAAACAAAGTACTTACTCTTCCTTAATTTTTCGGCCAATGATGTTTGGGGTGAATGTTTTCTATAGCACAAACAACAAGGTTAAACAGACTCCTGAGTGGGCCAATAAATATACCAATAACCAAGTAAGGATTTTGATTAACAACATCCTTGTAGACAATTTAGAATCTACATGTCTGTAGGAAATGCATCTTCCATACAATATTTTATAATTTTATATATGCAAATCTATACAAACGTTTGAGAATTTGGTAGACTGACACAATGACAAATAAGGTATCACACCATACTCGCTACCTGCAGTGTCAGAGGGTGACCTACCTTCTTCACCCCTCCAAGGGTGAGGTCCCGAGAGCGCATGGAGGGGAGGCGCCCAGGGGACAGCGTGACCGGGAGCCTGCGGCCCACCAGCGACCCCCTGCCGCTGCCAGCGGCGACTGGCATCCTAGGGGGCTGGCTAGTGTCCCGATTACCTTCATCTGCCATGTTGTCTTTGTGGACTGACAGAGCAAAAACGACACACACAGCGCCTTATACCACAAGTCACTAAATAAACTACATTATCCTCCCTGATTTAACATGAACGTGTCGATGACGATAGTAAGAACGTGGACAGACTTTTAATAGCTTTATCTGTGATTTTAAAGTCCATTCTGTTAACGGATAATCATGCAAATTAGAGCAGCTTAATCACTTTTTATTATCTTTACACATAAATAATAACAAAAAATAAAAATAACAACCTACAGAAAGAGATGTGTATTTAATAAGTCAGGCGTTTATGTCTGATGCCTACCAAAGAAAGTCACGTCAGACTAGTATTAGATCAGCCTGGATCGTCACTCTTCATCAGCTTCATTCTTTTTTTTATTTTAAATTGGTATTCATTTACTACCGACAGTAATAAATCTCAAGCATTACATGACGACATGACAGACCTGAAATCACACTATACTCTAACGTGATGTTTATACACTTATTTTAACTGCCAGGTAACAAAATCATACGGCTTCAAATTACCTGCGTATGAACTTTATTTTCGTCGGCTTCCAGGATCTAGATACGACTGTACTACGGCCTATCGCTCCTCACACATTCCCCATAAGTAATAACAAACATCCCCAACCTCATGTCAGCGTCGCCATTTTTGTTGCGTCAGCACGTGACCCGGATGACGTGTTGCCCCGGCGCCATATTTGTGCTGGTCAAAACTTAAAATTTCAAACATTTTCGGGATTTAAAATGGTTTAAATGTGGATGCAGAATGCAGTTTAATGGGGACACATAAAATGTTTATTGTGAGGTCTTTATTACATTTCTTTGCGTTTTGAACGGTCCTGTACGAGACTCACATATGCCCCCTGCGGGTGTAAAATAATATATATAATAAACTTTCTAATAATGATATTGTGGGTATTTAATACCTTTACTGGGATGACCTTGGCAGTTATCATGGCTCAGCGACGTTCAACATGAATGTCTGTACAGAATTACAAAAGACACAAATGCTAAACCGTATGATTCCTGGTTTATGGACGAATGGGAACGTGTGACAATCAATGCACGCAGCTGATTCAGAGTAGCAAGCAGCGTTTGTCCCGTGTCACGTCGACAGGCTTAATTCCATTTTATTAATTCACTCTACAGCCATTCGGACTACCCAGCCCTAACCTTAATTAACCAAACTAGTTTTTTTTTTTTTGGCTTAACTGAGGAGAAACTGTATGGAGGCAATGAGCACAACAGACCTCAGCAAACAGGGAGTCTGAATGTCTGCAGTTACATGTAAAGTGTAGGGTGTCATAAGAACATAAGAAATTTACAAAGGAGAGCAGGCCATTACATGCAGGTTACATGTAGAGTGATTTAGTAAAATGGCATTAAGCTTGCCATGTTCTTAAAAGTCAAGAAGATGAGGGAGTTTCATTTTTGTTTTTGTAAAGACTACATTGGATCTACACATAACCGTGTGAATCAAAGGCATGTGAATCAAAATGTCTTGTATAGTTAATATTTTATAAACCGCATTGCTTTCTCCCCTGTATTGTTTTACATATTCCTTTTGTTTGATTTTTAAAAAATATATTCCGTTTCTTGTTTTTCTGTCATTATTTGGCAAGAAATTCTAAATAATAAAGGAATAGTTGATCACTTTAAGAAATTGTTGTCAACATTTCCTGAAGGCAGCACTTTCATACACAATTGTCACAAGCAGAATAACCAGCAAATTACTTACTAACGAAGGATGTTGCACATTACAGTATACACAAGACATATGATGCCAAATATAATTAAAATAAGGATTTGAAAGAAATTCTGTAACGTATCCAGGGGTGTCAGAGGGGCATGGACACCCTGGCAGATTCAGGGGGGGGGCAGCACTTTATAGGGGCCTTAAATATGCAAAATTAAAAAGTTATACACCGAGGGACCCCCAGCTTGGCTAATTTTATTATTGTGGGGTATTTTTTCAGGGGGGTCAGAATGTCTAGTTACACTCCTGAATGCATCAAACATTGAAACAAAATAGGTTAAAAAATGTACTTGCAATCATTACACCCCCCTTCCCCCCAAGCAGGGTTTTATAGAAAGAAGCAAAATAATGCATCCATCATCCACCATCCAACTCCTGGTGTTGGCTTTGTGGAGAAGTGAAATAAATCAATTTTACTAATTCCATTAATCCAAGAATATCATTAAGAAATATTAAAATAACAATTAAATGCCAATAATTAAGCAGCCGAATATGGTGAGATATAAATTCATGCTTTGTTAAATAAAAAACATTAACACAGACTATCAAGCTCTCTGGCTTTTGTTAAGCGGGTCTGAAGATCGTATACGGCTGTTAGGTGATCCCGTGCCCTTCCTCTGCTCTCCTCTGCACTGTCAAGCCCAGTCCGAAGACGGATGGCGCGGTTTTAATTGCGTTTGGGCAGGATCACTGAGCCGCAGCATGGCTGCCATGTATGGGGTGCTTGGAAACGCCATTTTAACTCACAGGGCTCAGCCTCCTCCATACATAGCTGTAGTCAGTGCAAGTGATATCAATCTGATGGGTTGGGATGAGGAATCTCCTGATGGGCTTCTTGTTAATACACAAATGCTGTAGGTTGTATCCTCTCATCCCTTCCTGTTGTCTATTGATGTCATTTCCAGCCGTATGTTTCACTGCTGCATTGTTGCAGCGCGCTCCGCTTTGACCCATTTCATGCTTATCTCCCCACCTAAGAGAGATTTGTGTTCCATCCTTGTGTTCCATCCTTGATTATTCATGCCTTGGGCATGAAGGGGCAGTATTCTCATTCTGCTGTGAATCTCTGAGTAAAAATGTCCCACCTGTTCATTTGGTAATGATTTACAAGAACGGCACAGTCGACTTGCGAGTTGCCACTTCGTGCTGTTCCATCCCCGTCGAATGGCGGAGGAAATGAAGAGGCGATGCGACCGGCCAGCGGAGAACGTCCATATGGTGCAGCATCTGCTGAGACTGTACAGGTTCCAGCCCCGGACAGTACAAAGCAGGGCCTCCATGCAGTTGTATTCATGCGGTCATCTGCACCCCCCTTCGCCGTCCCTGCATTCCGGAACCTCCCCGCACCTCAGGGGGGCCCGAGCATCTCAATCCACCGCTTCCACCAGAAGGCAAGGCAGTAGGGGGGATCTGATTGGTTTGTTAAGTCCTAAAAAATTATAGCAATTCAATCTGTCATACATGCACACTCACAAAGAGATCATCAGATTGTCTCTAAAGGATCATTTTGTATTTTTTTTTTTTTTGCTACTGTGGCACTTTTGTTTTGATGGATGTTTCGGCACTAGGAGGTGTGAAGAGATACAGTTACATGTGAGCCAAGAACACTGGTGAATGTTTTCTGAGAGTCCTTACTGTCGACCTAATTGGAGTGTTTTTTTTTTTTTTTAGTTGGTTGAAGTATAGGTTACTGGCTCTTTGCCTCTATCCCTTTACAACATGTTATATCAAAGTAGATCAAAATTTAGGCAATGTAGCTCTGTGGCATTGAAGTCAATGACGGTTTCCATAACTGTGAGAAACAGATCAACTGAAAGAGAGAGAGGGAGAGAGAGAGGGAGAGAGAGCTGTGATAAGGGAGAGAGATACATGACCATCTCTGTGAAAGGAAAAGAGAGACAGTGAAAGAGGGAGAGAGAGTGGAAACGAGAGACCGGGAGAGGAATAGAAGAGAGTGAGAGCGGGAACGGGAGAGAGAGAGAGAGAGAGAGAGAGAGATAGAGAGGCGCTTATTTTGCTTCCTAATCGTTTTTCCTCAGGGATTTATCATCCACTGCAGTGAAGAAAGCAAGAGTGTGAGAGAGGAAACAAAATCATTTTAGAAGCATTTAGCACTTTAGCTCTGTGGTCTCCTGTCTGGTTTGAAGAGGGATTTTTAACTGTCTACTGCTACAGGCAGCACTGCTGCAGCAAGGTAAATGCTTTTTTAAAATATATGTACCCGCGCTGTTCTCCTTAGACCATACCTCAGAAGAATTGCATGAACAGGGCTTCAAGTAAGTGAGCAGGGTTGTAAGTAATTATCATGCAGAGGGAGCGGATGTGTTATCGTGCGTTATCGGAGTTACATTATGATAAGTGCTGTTTTCAGTCCAGCAGTCCATGTGCTAAAATGCTAGTCTCTAAGGGCTCCGTGTCTTGTGCCAGAGGGCTGTTTGCTCTGTTTATGCACCCCTGTGCTTGTCGTAGAGGTGTGCACTATATACCAGCATGACTAACCGCACACCTCTTCAGGCGGTGTTACAAGGGTGATGTTTCAAAGCAGGCAGCTGGACATTCAAGCATCCTCATTTATCTCACAGCCCAAAATGGAAGGCATTTAATGATTTATGAAAAACGCGAGGAGTCGGCATGTATTTTTCTGTGTAGAAATGAAAGGATGTATGATCTCATGTCACAGTTCAGTCTGCATTGGCAGTTTGAAGGTGCAACACAAATAAAATATCGCAGTGGATAAATGTAAGTTAGAATGACCCTGAAGTGTTTGATGTCCTACTTTGCTCTGTACACATCATTGTCACATAATATCCATGTTGTTTGGGGTTAATTTCAATGTGTATCGTGTAGGTATGCTGAATTTGTAAATGTTTCTGGACATCATTAGCCCACCAATACACATATACGCACACACACACACACACACGCACGCACACACACACACACATTGTATATCTTTACAGGTACTGTCAATTCAATTCGATGGGAAAAACACTAATCCCAAAAATGACACCCCTTACCCCCCACCCAGCCCTAACCCTAAGCATAAATAACAAAACAAAATATGAGATTTTTGGCATTTTTAGTTTTTTGATTGCATTCACAGATCCTTGTGGAGACCTGAAAAATGGTCCCATCAATATAAAAATAACTAGTTTTCATCATATTGTGGGGACATTTGGTAACGTAATATATACATAACCACCCCCTCCCACACACACACACACACACACACACACACACACACAGTTCATATACTCATATCTTTATGGGGACTCTCCATTCATTTTTATAGGCATGACCCTAATCCGAACCATAACAACCTTAACTCCTACCCAGCCCTAACCTTAAACAACCAAACAAAATTCATTTTTTGATTGCAGTCACAGATTTTTATAAAACCAAGGTTACCCTTGTGGGGACCGAAGGTATATCCCCACAAGGTAAAAAGTTTCAGGTTTTTATCACTGGTCCCCAGAATGTATTAATCACAAACACACTCACACAAGTCCCGTTAAAGTGGAACTTTCCGGCATGTCGGTCATCACCCTCAGGCACCGTATGCACTCCTCTGGGGAGCAGTGCCCGCAACGGCGCTCGAGAGCATGAGCCAGCCCTCGGCGACTCCCCAGAGCGCCCCAACTCCCCTTCCCGTTCAGTGGCGCCTCCTCCCAGAATCATTATGCACCTCCAGAGCATCCTGCGGTCAGCCCTCTGCACAAAAACAAATCGCAGCCCTGAAAATCCTCAAGGCGATACTCCTGAGCACGGCCTGCGAGTTCGTAAGTGCGGGTTTATAAGTGCGTCTAGCCGTCGGCACACACCGACCTGACTGCTGCTACTCGCGCATTGATAATTTATAGCCTCTTGGGAAGCAGACGGTCTGACACGACCTGCTCATTTGAGCTACTTAACGCATGTTAATGGCGGTAAAGTTGCCAGGAAATGGTCCAAGTTGTTTTTTCATTTCGTTTGATTTATCGGCCCCTATATTTATCTTGCGGCATTTGTTTAATGGTAAAATGGCGGTGTTCCCTCCCTTCCCCATCCTTCACTTGGGGATATGCAGAGAAAAGCGTACAGTTGCAAGTGAGGGAGAGTTCCAGCATCGCCTTAGGGTGCACATATGTCTGAACGGGCCAGGAGTCAGCTGGAAAGTGGAACGAGTCAACAGGCTCTGGGGGCCGTCCTGGGAGCCCCCCCTGGCTCGCCCTACATCACGCGTGTCTTGTGGAGATGCTGGAACAGAGGCCGCAGCTGCTCGTGGACTCCTTACATGGCGAAGGTTACCGTCACGCATATTACTGGGCTTAACGACCATCCGCCACACTCGTGGCCACGGAAGGTTCCGGAGGGAGATCCGCCCCTGCAGCGAGGGGCCCGGCGGCTGGAACGGGCCTGTGGAGGTTCTGGGGAGGATCCTGCAGAAAGCGAGGGGATGCGAAATGCAAGAAAAGTCATAGAAGAGGAGAGGAACGACGGCACCAAAGCAAGCACTCGTAGGTCATGCTGCCCCCCCTCCGCTGCCTCGGGCGTGACGTGGACCAGCGTCAAGATCATACAGGCAGATAATAGTCTTTCCTAGGAAAGTGTCAGTCGGGTTATTGATTCTGAGGGCAGAGGCTGATGGCAAATCAAACACGATGCATGCGGCGGTGAATAACGGCCCACATTTCCAAGGGCTGCGGGCGTCCAACCGGATCGCCCGCTCTAAAGAAATATATCACCCTCCTGCTCCGCTGCGATTCAATTTACCCCCGTGTCTTAAATGCCATAAAACCCATTATGTGATGCTATTGTGCTGGAGTTTGGGGCTGTGTTATGCTGGCGCTGCTATCTTTGCTGCCTGCTTCATCTGAAAAGGGAAAAAAACATGCTGCGTTTGGCGGACAAGGGGAAAAAAGAAGGGAACTGTAAGACAAGTGGACCAGAGTGTGGCTAATTAAACTTTACTGAGCTGATGAGTGCGGCCGCTAATACGCAGAGGGCGGAGCGCCGCTCACAAAAGGGGAGGCGGTGAGGGGGGGGCGACGTGGCTTTCAGTTTGTTGCCAGGAGACTCCGCTGCCTCGATAAACCCAGGCCATTCAGAAAATCATGTCGGAGGGGTGGGGAAGTGGATGGGGGGGGGGGCTGGCATCAATTTTATCGTACCTGTGACCAGATCTGGTCACCTCACCACCCCCGAACTCTGGAAGTAGGAATCATTGGTGTGTGTGTGGGGGGGGGGGGGTTTTTTTTTTTCGGG
>JAABNX020000046.1:11982236-12003128 GCA_015163995.2 Mormyrus lacerda | reverse complement strand
CCCCCCCCCCCCCCCCCCAGACAGAAAGGGGCCCAGTGTTAATAAAGCTCAGCACCCTGGCTGATTGGCTATTGATCATACGCTGGGCGACACCATGCCTTGCCTTCAGAGCATAAACAGCTTAAGCGCCACTCCACTGGTAAAACTGATGGTTATAGTGACATTAGCATTTTTTTTAGTGGGGGGAGGGTAATTATAACTGACAGCTACGTGGATGACGAGGCTCAAAGCCACGGCTAATAAAGACCATTTTTGTTATTATTGTGTTTGGGTCTCCGGCCCAAATTGCAGACTACACGGGTCCCCGCTGAAGGATTATAACCAGGTGAGGGCACTCATGATGCTTGGCTGTGTGGTGGTCTGTACGGGAGGGGAGACTGAAATTCCTGAGCCTGTCAGCTTCTACCTACCCTCTGTATTTGTGTATCGGGTTGTTTTGTTCATTCACTCCTTTGTATTTATGTATCGATACCAGTTCATGGCAGAGATGGAGTCCCTCTCCACCCCGTACAACATCCGCATTTCCGACGTGACCTGCGACTCCTTCCGCATCGGCTGGGACATGGCGCCAGAGGATGTGGGCCGTGTGACACACTACTTCATCGACCTGAGCCGCAAGGAGGGCAGGGACCCAAACCGCTTCAAACACAGGGTTGGTCTCATCAAACCTCTACGACACCAAACCCCACACCACACTTCCCGTTCTCAGTTCCTTCCCTCTACTCAGATTCCTCATTTTCCAGATTCAATGGACTGTCTCACGTTGAATCCTCTCAAAACCTGTGTCTACATCGATTCTTTCAAACTTTCTAAAGGCGCTCACAAATAAACGATGAAATGAATTATAATTGCAATCATACAGATCACAGTGTAGCTAAACGGTTTGCGTGGCGTTGCAAATGAAATGCATCGGTGGAGAAACAGTTTGCATTTTCCTGAAGTGCTGTTACAGGATGATATCGAGTGATATGAATGAAAGGTACCCAGCAAAAGACGGCGTGCAAAGGCCTGACGAATCGCAGAAATGGATGAAATAATAAATCCCAGACTCACCGTCGCGTCTTTCCTCTCGAACGACCTTAAGCCCCCGGAGCTGATCGGTGTGGAGGCGGCCGAACCCCGTGGACCCTGGAGGGGGGGAGGGGGCTGTGTTGACCCTCCATTGCGTTGAGTACTGTCCATATGCACTGTCAGTTCAGACCCGAACCAGAGGGTTTAAAAGAAATACAATTAATGGATATTTTCAGCGACTGATATAGTCTGAATTATAAATATTTTATTTGAATCCATGGTCATGGTGATTTGTGAATTAAACTGAGAATTTTATGTAGGCTATAGTTTAATTCATACAAAATGTGTATTTTGTCAACTGGTTACAGAATTAGAAACAGATTTTTCATGAAGAGAAATTTAAATTGGTTCATTGATATCTTATGATCTTTTAGTTGGAATACCTCCATGCCGGGTGCTTCGATGGGGAGCACTCACCCCATGCTGGCGGTTTGAACCCTGTCCATCTTTAGGCGTGTGGAGTTCACATGTTCTCCAGTCCAGAAACATGCGGTTAGGTGAATTGGCCTCTGTAAATTGCCCGTAGTGTGTGGTACTGTGTGCCCCGTGATGGACTGTCCAGTCCAAGGTACACTCCTGCCTGGTGCCTTATGCTGCCTGGGACAGGCTCCAGGTTCCAGGTTCCAGGCATGCACTGTGTCTATGTGGCATGGAAGATGAATAGAAACCATGATTTTGAAAGTCAGTCTGAGGTTCTGAATCGGTCATTATTGAAAGTAGATGTGGCAAAAATTTAATCAACATTGTCTTGAAATGTAATACTTAAAATGCAAAAATGAAGGAAATTATACTTTTACTTCTATGCTCAATTACAAAACACCACTTCCTTCTTAAAATTAATTTGTTGGAAGTCGGGAAAATAACAGCATTTCGATTGGAGATTTGCACAGATTTGTATGACCCAGTAATAACTAAGAAATATTGAATTACATGTATACTTAGCGACAGTAATATAAAAACTTTGAAACATGCAGTGCCCCTCAAAACATGCAGTGCCCCTCAAAACATGCAGTGCCCTTTTGTGGCAGTTCCAGGCATCTCTATATACGCCTTCGACAGTCTTCATTCAAACCTTTTCTTTGCCAGTGCTGGTGTAAAGAAAATGTCTTTACATCTGTTGTCTTTTATATAATCTTAATTTAAAGCTACACAGCACATTGTTTAAAGTTGTGTGATGCCGTGTTTCTGCGTGGCTGATGAAAAAGAAAGCACTTTACTTTATTGTGCACAAATACCTAGTAATAACTCAGTAATAACTCTGAAAAAGCATAGATCAGTATTTCTTGCGTTATTCATGACTTTGTTGTTCCTTCATTTGTTCACAAAGGTTTACAGAATTAACAGATATAATAACAATAACTGCTTAAGATTATGCATTAACATGCATCACGAATCATTAATGATGAATTAACTTGAGATCATCTAAGACTTAATTTGTGGTTAATTAATACATAAGTAATAACATAATACTATCCTATTTGTACCCAAGTAAAGTGTTACCCCAAAACTTCATCAAGCCGTAACCAGGACAGAACAAAGCAAAGCCACAAATTCGCTGGAAGGAGTATGTGGACTATGTGGAGTATGTGCAGGTCTAACCACTGACAAACAAATAAAAACAAACAAAAAAAAACAACATGAAAACAGGACATAAAAAGACCCCCTTGGTAACAATTATTAATTAGACCATTACTAACACAGACATTACTAACACAGACATTACTAACACAGACATTACAGTACTAGAAAAGGCTTCTGCTTCTTAGTAATGTTACAATGAGTCCTTCAGCAAGACTTCATATTAATAAATATAAGCCAGTTGTCATGCTGGTTCGGTGCAGTGGTGTATTGGTTAGCACTATTGTCTGCTGGGATTTGAGTTCAAGTTTCTGTTGGGATTCCATGTGTTTGGAGTCTACATGTTCTCCCCATGTTACTGTGGGGGTAACTACCAAACCGCCCAGGTGTGTGTGTGAATGTGCCCGGCGAAGGTTTGGCGCCCCCTCCTGGGTTGTTCCCTGCCTTGTACCCTTAGGCTCAAGCAGTTTCAGAAGATGGATGGATGCCGGTTTGGGAAAAAGAAGTGTTTGAGAGACTTTTATTCTACACAAACCATTAAATTGATTAAACATCTAATCTAGTCAGCACAGGTCGATTTAGCTTTGCGATGCCTTACAGGCCATTGACTCAGCTTCCTCTCAGTTGACTTAGCAGTGTTTCCCAATCTGGTCCTCGGGGGCCGCAGCTGGTCCTTGTTTTCGCTCCCTGCCAGAAAGTTCACATTTGTTCCCTCCTGGGAGTGAAAAACGAGGACTGTCTGTGAGTCCTCGTGGACCGGACTGGGAAACACTGAACTTAGCAAAAAATATCAAAGCAGTATATATATGACTTCTTAATCGCCTTCCCTCCCCACAGGATGTGCCGACCAAGCTGGTAGCCAAAGCGGGTGCCCTTCCCATGGCTGTGCGGGGTCACTGGTTCCTGAGTCCACGGACCGAGTACTGTGTGGCGGTTCAGACGGCGGTGAGGCAGCCAGAGGGGGCTGACTACCTGGTGTCAGAATGGAGCCAAGTGGTGGAGTTCCACACTGGAGGTGAGTGGGAGGAGAAGCCTGGAGGGACAAGGTTCTGGAGAAGGTCGGAGAGGAGCTGATGGCGAGTGGATGATAGGTGGCTGAGAGCTATAAACTAATACTGCGCTTGTGCTTTCGTACGAGCACATATCCTGCTATCTTTGCCACCACTGCAGTCTTCCTGCTCAGTATACATCCAATGAAAGGCCAGGTTTTGATGTCAGTAAACTGATATGAGTTTGACGCACCACTTTGTTTCCCTCTGCGTTTTTGGCATCGCAGATTACGGTACAGTCCATCTTCAGCAGCTTCTCCAGAAGGCTGAGGGTGCTGCCGGGAGACTTCTGAGGTTTTCTGTTTTCTACCGCAACCAGCACCCAGAATACTTCCACTATATCAGGTAACCTTTCCGGAAAGTCTCCGGTTGTAATGATCTATTTTGATACCGCCTGCTTCAAGCTGTTTTGCAGTCCTTCGATAAGCTTTATTCCCTCTGCACTGTACAGTTCCTGTATCCTCTGCTGTTTTTGTGATCCTTCTCTCTCTTTCTCTCTCTCGTAGGTCATCATGTGTGGGGGTGATGTACCCCTCCCTCAAAGACAGCAGCGGTAGTCACGGCTCTCCTATCAACGGCACACTCAGCGGAGTCTTTCTCAGCTGTAACACAGAGTTCGACACTGGCCTGCCCCCCAGAGATTCCCCCTACGGCCCTCTGCGTTTCCAGATCCCCGCGTCTCAGCTGCTAAGTCCCTCCACCGCCTGCCTGTACTTCGCCGACTTCTACTGCATGTACACACCCTACCATTACGTCATCCTTGTGCTGACCACTGCCGGCTCAGACGGCGATCGCTTTTGCCGTGCCCACTTGCCCCAGCTGGACCTCGCGGCAAACCCCTTCCTGACATACAACCCGCCACAGAGGGAGGGGGAGGAGCCGGTTTACTGCCACGCCCGCGACGTCATCCTGGAGGTGTTCTACACGGAGCCACTTCACCTGGACCAGGGCACACTGGTGGAGATCAGTGGTCACCAGCTGATGAGCTTGTCCACCGCCAACGCCAAAAAGGACCCCAGCTGCAAGGTGTGCAACATCAGTGTTGGACGCTGAATGAGAGGGACGGGGGTCTAAGAGCGCTTATCTCTCTAACACGTCAAAGGCCAAAGGCAAGGAATGAAACTCAACCTGACAAACTGGCAGGCAGTCTGCCCTCTGCATGGTTATGAGGTTATAGTGAGGATGGAGAGCTGGATTTTATCAATGATTCCCTCCCATCACTCAAAGCAAAGGACACACCTTACAGTTTTACTCCATAATCAAGTTGCGTGTTTCTCCAGGTGTGTCCGTGGCTGATGACCATAACGCTCCTGGAGCCTGAATCCTTTCCCAAATCCTCCCAGAATGCGAACCTTAACCCTGTCAAACTTTCCACCCCCTGTTAAGCAGCAGGTCGGGGGCACAGTTAGAGCTTTTGAGCCCCATGAAAAAATATCACACTGAGCCCCCCCCAGCCCAGACCAATCCAGTCATGCTCCATTTTTTTAGGGCCCCGGTCACTCTGGGGCCCTTGGAATTAACTTTGTCCCTTGTTTTGGTGCCCCTGCATCAGGTCACATAGCAAAAAGTCTTAAGTTTCACCTGTGCCCCTGCAAACATGCGAAAATGTTCACTGCTCGATTCACCAGATTCTTAGCTGATAAACTTCCAAAACGTGGCCATCAAATCTACCAGTTTAAGGCACATATTTGGTACCATTGTATATACTATGCATAGATTGCATCCTGTACAGTCCTTCTGTCCATTTTTCACTGCTCCCTGCCTGTTCAAAATAATTGAGTTCTCTTGACAGTGTTGTTTCATAGTGCAGCTGCATATATTTACAGAAAAAAAACAGCTCTAGTGGCATTTCTTTAAACAATGACTATAGTCTACTAGCCATGGAAAGGGGAATGATGAACTCTCAGAGGTTTCATCAAATCAAATGTATTGAAGAAATCATGAATGCTAGAATCCCCTTTTTCATCATCTTACAAAATATATGTATGCATGGTTAGTCTGTTTAGACGTATGTGATTTATATTTTGGAAAAAGAGAGGATAATATGTAATGTAAAGATAAAATCTATTTTCAACTGCTGGCCTTCAGCCATTAAACAAGCTCTTCGGCTTCTAGACAAAAGGTGTCACGGACGGCTGTACCGCCCGTGTGCAAATTGGGGATCTCAAAGCGACGGACAGTCCAAGGTGCTCGATCTTCAGATCTACGAGGTAGAAATTTTAACCTTCTTACATGAGGAGCCAGCCGTAGATTTCAGACGTAGCATCCCTCTCTTTCTCTAAGCTTTTATGTCAGATCAAGGACATGTATGTATCGGTCATGCTAAGGCGCACTTTTAATCTAACAGTGACGCATCATCCACCAGTAGTGTTTCAATAAGGGCGTAACAAATATTCACACAATAAAGCTAGGATGAGTCTTGTGATCTGTCTAGACTGGAGTGTATATGCTTGATCAGAGTTATTATTTAAACACATGTTCTTGACCGTGTTATGTTACGCAAACTTGCCATCCACGCCTTTCAGTCAAGCGCATTTTGTAAAGCACTAAATATTTGTGCTTCTTATCCTGTGACACATTCCTACGTATGCCAAGCTGCGATGAGACTCGGAGAAATCACATTTCTGTTACATAGGGAATGTGCTGAATATTCCACCACTGCTTAGCTTTGTGCTCAACCCCCGTGCCAGGAAATGCCTCGCGCACTCTCAAAATGACCTTGAAAAGAAAAAAGACACTTATTTTTATCAGTCACAGTTTAACAATAAGATGAGGTCTACTATACTGAAATGAGATCACATCACCATCCATGACAACAGTAACCAGGTTTGTTGAACAGCAAATCTCACCCTGGGGTGTTAACAGAGTGGGAGGGATATAGATTTTTAAAAGCATGGTTGAAGAGTTTTCTGCTCTATCTGAAGCAGTCAATCATCTCACCATTAGCACCACTAGGTGGTACTAATTAACTCTGATGTGAGCCATGTGCAGGTTGGCCCTAACATTTAAAGGAAATTTGAACTGTGGAGCTGATTTCTGCTCCACACCGGCCTGGATCAGAGAGCGGGACAGTAGCTTTGGGGTCAGCAGCATGAAAGGCAGGGCAGCAGAGCTTACGGCCTTTGTATTCAGCATATGAAGCAGGTCGCTGTCTCTCCTGGTGAAGGGGAGGCGGGCCGATATGCATTTCTGGCATTTCAGCAGAGCTACCCCGTCAGCTCCAATTTATAATGCGGTATCACGCCACCACCCCCAAATCGCCCCCCCCCACCCCACCCCACCCCGGGAGATTCCTGCAGGGAGGGCCTGTGACTTTCCAGAGTTAGCAATTTTTTTTCTCCTTGTCGCAGATGGGAACTCTAAGGTTGCAGTGAAAATCACACACACGGACACACACACACACACACGGACACACACACACACACACGGACACACACATGACTTTGTGCAGCAACATGAGCAGTGCCCTGGGGTACTGAGGCGAAAATGATGAGCTGGGGGTGGAGAGGGAGTTAATATCGAGTGCATGGGCAGAGCCAGCCTGCCACAGGAGACTGAGGGCACCAGTCTTTCCCAGAAATCACGCAAATGATTATTCACTTGAACCAGAAGCCACACACCCTGCAAAGACACGGTTGCATGTAACATACAGTAGGACTATTAGCAAATACAATATTCTCTTTTAGAAAGAAAAAACAAAATACTACAACTGTAAGTTGCTCTGGAAAGGCGTTGCTCTTCGGGATGCAATAAGTTTGTTTTCACGATAGTTTTGAATAGTTTATGAAAGTCCATGGACCTGTCAAGAAATGGCAGAGACCCAGTAGTTAAATGAACAGCTATTACAAAAAACACCAGACATGTCTGCCCTCGTTTCTTTACCGAAACCTGAATTCCTCCATCATGTGACCCATTGCGTACGTGCGGGCTGGCAGCAACTCTTGTTGTCATTTTGACGGCAACATCCTGTGTGGCTTGGCTCGTCTTCAAGGCAGGGCATTGATGGAGCATTGTCACTCAGCCGAGATGAGACCAGCCAGCTAGGCCAGCCAACAGCCCATCACCGGTGATGGTACCGCACGCTACGATATGGCAGTTGCTGATGCTCTTCTTAGTCATCCCTCCTCACACAGATTTGGGGAATGTGCTTTAAAGCCGCAGGGGTGTTCAATGTCTCGTTTGTCCCGCAGCAAAATGGGAGCCCAGCATGACACTGGAAAGGGCACGGCCGAGAGCGACCGGGCAGCTTTCGCGGTCTGACACGGCTCGTATCAGCGAAGAGCGATGAACACCATCCACACACCAGCTCATTTCGGGGGAGATCCACAGGAAGAGCTTCCTGCTGCACCAGCTGTATCGCACCCTTGCGTGTTTCAGTAACACCCACGCAGCCGTCAGCGTTTCCCGAATACTAACCAGACTGGTGTTTTCACCTCAGTCTTGTTAACTATTTGGATTCAAGCCCATTAAAATCCCCCATGACTTCTCTTGCAAAGTTTTGTCTCTTACTTCCATAAGTCCTGGTTTCTGATTCTCCTGCATTTGACACATTTTCCTGTGCGTTCAACCAGCGGTTTTGAATTTTCCTTTGCTAATCTACTTCCGTGCGACTGACTGTGGCCTGACTTAATGACTTGGAGCGAGGAATCTGCTGGAATTTCAGCTTTTCGTTTCTTATCATCAAAGGCCTTCCCTGGGTTACAAACTGGCTGTATTCATATCATTTTCAAATACTTTCATTGTTCTATATATACCAATTTAACACTTGGTCAAAACGTATTCATGCAGAAGTTCTCCAATATTCCAGCAATGGTGATATATTACCCTAGAAAATAACTATTTCATTCAACTGGAAAATACTACAGTATGTAGAGGGCAAAGAAGACACAAAGAGCTATGGTGGACCACACGCGTGAGTCACCTATGTCTATATATACTATCCTTGATTGGTCAGCCTTCGTAGAGTAAATGAGGTGGGAAGTGATTGATTGGTTGGTTGATTGATTAGATCAAACACTCAAACCACAAAACACCAACTCACATCTGAAATATAAGTCAAAGGCAATACAGTCAGATTACTACAAATAGATCCCAGTATACAATTTGATCAGCGCTATGTTTCTAGAAATCTGAAATTTCAATCCTGTGGACAAATATAATTACATTATATTACTGTGAGATTATTTATTTTAAAAGATAGGAAAAATCAGTAATATACTCTATACACACCGCACACACACATTATTCTACAGATATTTTCTGTGTTTTTGATCATATACTCTAAAATAACAGCAGCCAATTTTATAAATTAGTTTATTTACAAAAAGGAGAAACCACCAGCATTATACACCCAGCCACATTTGTCTGTTTCATTTACAACAAAATGGGCAAATGAAGGTTTCCGCAAATGTTATGTCCATTATACACAAGTACAAAAGGATTTAGATGAAACCACAGAGTGATTTGAAAAAAAAGGAAACTGCACAAAGGTCTGTAGCCATGTGCTCGCATAGTATGACACGCTCCAACTGTCCAATATCCAATTTCTGGCAGGACCAACACTAAAGAACTGATTTTAACTTGGAGGGTTGTTGTGTTCCTGCTACCCTAGATTTTCATTAAGTTCACAAATGACGCAGAGAGAAAATAGTGCATCTCTACAATCAATAATCTAATAAACTGCCTTTGAAGGGCTTGGGTCAAAGGTCAGAGTTGCTTCAAGGGTGTATTACGCATGTAGGAGTGGACAACTGGGTTGTCCCTCTCACCAGAAGGGGGCAGTGTTCCCCAGCATGTCCCAGCAATGTCCCATCAGGAGGTCGGGGCAGCTCAACGAATGGGGTAATGTTAGGTAATCTGAACCAGGCCGCCAGCTCCAGGGCTGCGAAGCCCCCAAATGTCTAAGCGCACAGGAAACTGTCGGGGGGGTGTGGCTCAGCTCGCCGCTCAGGTCGACACTCTTAGGGTCAACGTCAATGCGGTAGTTCTGTCCCCTGTTATTATCCCACCGAGGTGTGTCATGCCCCCCCGGCAGGTAGGACACACAGAACTCGAGTCGGTCCTGGGGGTCCAGGCTCTCGGGGAGTGGGACGCTGAATGTGAAGGTGTCGGTATCCGGAGCGTAGTAGCCTTGGTATAAGTAGACGCAGGGCACGTCGCAGTGACTGCGCCACGAGTCGAAGGTGACGCGCAGCCGCACGTCCTTCTCGTAGCTGACGTTCTTGACGAGCACCGTGCCGCTGAGGGCGAGTTCCGTCACGGTGCAGCTCTCCAGCGCCACCAGGGCTCCCTGCAGCTGTGCGCGGAAGGACTGGAAGTCTGACGGGGGCTGAGGAAAGCCCAGACGCACCCGCCTCTTTCCCCCAGAGCCCCGGTCATGCCCGGTGGAGCCAGTTGGTGGCGCCTCCTTGAGTGTAACTGGCTGGCGTGACCTGAGTGTGAGTTTTGGGTACGGGATCACCTCCTCGGCTGTGAAGACGCACACCGCCGTGAGGGAGAGCCCTTTGGAGTCGGCAAACACCACACGCCTCTTCTTCGCCATGCTGCAGGCTGTACCGGCGGCTCGCTGGACTTGTTCCTTGCCCATGGTAGGAAGCCCCCGGTGGGTTCCTGATACCAGGAGTTCTTTCGGGGCCAGCTGGGAGCTGCAGAGGTTCTCGCCAAGGGAGGAGACCTCCAGCATCTGGCTCAGGGGAGGAGCTATGGCTGAATGAGCACCTCACAGCCAGGTCCAACGGTGTCATGGGCTGCCAAAACCACAAAGCCCTCTGAAGGATGAAACGGGAGCTGATTAAGTAAGATTTAATGCACGACGAGCCGTACATTACAGCTACAGAGGCGAAGAACCGCCCCACGCAGTCGTTAATTAGAAACTGCCCATTGTTAATACCATAGGCCAGTCTTTAGCTACAAACATGTAAGTCAAATGTGTAGTTAACGCACTCCAAGCTGTCCATTTTTACACACTGGCTGCACATTCTGTATACCGGCTATTATTCTGTTAATTTAGTGTTTTGTGCCTATTGATATTCAGCTGAGTTATGGATAAAACTCCAGCTTTTTACAGTTTACCGATTACTAACACCGGACTCGCGCACCATCCCGTTCAGGCAGGTTGCACAGGACTGTAATGTACGACTGGGCAACAAGTGTGTTATGATTTTGGTATGC
Organism: Mormyrus lacerda; assembly: GCA_015163995.2. NCBI lineage: Eukaryota > Metazoa > Chordata > Actinopteri > Osteoglossiformes > Mormyridae > Mormyrus > Mormyrus lacerda. Next base: position 11,992,260 of record JAABNX020000046.1, on the reverse strand, counting down.
CTATTAAACCACGGATCACAGGTCTTGGTCCTCAGCCTGAAGCACTCTTGCTGTGTATCAGTTTCTTGTTATACTTTACATTTTAAATACTATTGAAATTTTAAGTAATCTGTAATAGTCTGTTCGCTACACAAAAAACTATTTTACATATATACATATAAACTATTAATAACATTGTTCTACCGCAATTCTTTCAGACTGCAAAACAATATAAAGGAGTGACAAAAATAAACAATAGACTGTAATTGCGATACTGTGTTATATTATTTCACCGTTTTACTTTCTAACAGCAAATAAGAAATAATAATAATAACTAAGAAAAACAATAATAGTACATAGCACTTCGTTTAATACCTTCGTTTCCTGTTGGGGACAAAGATGAACAGGACAAGCCGAGCGAAACGTGAATTATAAAAGAATCAACGTCCTGGAGTCCAGAAAAAACAGCCTTCGGAAGCCTGTGGTCCTGTCCCTTTTCCCCCCGATAACACGCTTTGGAGAGACGCCACAGGACGCGGAGGGATGCGGGACTGTAACTATCTTGAAGTTTTTCAGTTACACTTCTCCAGCTGTTCAGACCGGGCCTCCTGCCAGCCAATCAACACCAGGCAGCCATCAGCCAATGAGAGACGCCGTTGAGCAAGCCGATGGCAACAGCGTGACTCAGTTTCCATTAATCTCGTCGTTTATTATTTAAATGATCGTTACTGATATCATTACCAGATAAATTTCGTTTTAAAATAGACTTAAATAAAATTATGTATTATCAATTATTTTCGGTAACTCAGGTACTCAGGAAATTTCTACAATAAGGTTTCTTAATTATTTTACCTGAGAGCCAAATTCCATCAGCGATACAAAACCAAGGGCCACCGCCCCAATACAATTTGGGAGAGGGGATGTACAGATCGATTGCACAGACATCCCATCCAAAACCCACTCTTGTGACTGATACCGCTTAGAATTTTGAATTTGATGATCAGTGGTCATTGTTGACTACCACAGTGCACAGCAAAGAAATGTGTCATTTACCGGTAACCCATATGCAACATAGCAGAGGGCAGCTGATTCATACACAGGAAGCAGTGCCCTGATCAGGGTAACACACTGGTCGGGGATTTGAAAGAATAACAAATGCGCTTCCCTAAACATTAAAGCACCACTGCTCATAAAGCATTTGTCAGAAGTGGGATTTGAACCCACACCTACAGAGAAGACCTAAACACAGTGCTTTAGACTACTCAGCCATTCAGACTTACAGATTTAAAACAGTTTTTATCTCCAGGTGACCCTGAACAGAATAACAGGATGGGCGATGGATGGATGGATGGAATTGCATGATCCCATCACAATTTAAAAAGGAAACTTGAGAAAATTAATCGCTTTTATGTGATGATAGTATTGTATGTATATAAAAAATCAGGTTCAAGTTTTGTCGCATACGCAAACATACACATGCTGTGTAGTGCAGTATAGTGATTGTGGTAAATGGAAATGCACAATATTAAGATAAAATTAAAAATAAATATGATTTAAAAACCAATATGCTTATATATAAATAACAAAAAAATAAATATATGAAAGTAATGATATCATTACACTCTCAGTGTCAAAAATTGTACCTTTGCTTGTCACTGGGGCTGTACCCTCAAGGTTCTGCCAATTGTACCCTTAGCTGTAGGTAATTGTACCTTTTAAGGTACAGAAATTAACTCTGAGGAACATTTCTGTACCATTGATGGTACAATAATGCTGTTTGTACCTTTGGGATGCTTCTCAGAGTCCATTTCTGTACCTTAAAATGTACAATAGCAGAGGTACTGCCCCAGTGACAAGCAAATGTACAAATTTTTACCATTTTTCCTGAGTAACTGTATTTATGGCAGGAAGATGTAAAAGAAAAATGATGAATTCCCCAAAATGGTGTGTTGACTGTACAAAGTGCATAAAGTGACATATCAGCTGTTTAGTGCTCTGAGTTCGTATCTGGACAGCACCAGAACTCGTCGTAAGTCTCCCGGTTCCGGCCTTCAGGCTGCAGCAGCGTCTCTCTGACCGCAGCAGAGAGAAGAGGTGGTTCATGGGGTGGGTTTCATTATTCATTATTTTCTCAGCTTTGTCCCAGCTCCATCTCCTGTAGGTGTCCTGCAGGTTAAGGAGTTCACACCTGATTCAGCCTGGTGCACCACCCTGCAAAGGGCTGTGCTGCCCAACTTAGCGCACCTCCCAGTCCAGGAGCTGATCTTCCCGGTCAGCATACTGTCGATGGCACAAGTGTAAAATGCTTTCATCGTCTAAAGTATCATCCGATTCGCATTCAAATAGGTCAAGGGGATAAGGGGACTTGTGCTATGTGTAGGAAGTGATCTTCGCTATTCAGCTTGTCTGTTTCCAGTTAAGCATTCCACACAATGGCCACGGGACATTTTTTTGTAAAAAGGTTCAAGAGGTTAAATGTTAAGCAATCAAGTGTGTTGATAGAAAGGGAAATCACCCGGTAAATGCCGCATGTAATCTTTTGTTTTGAAGTCCTCGTTGTCTTAATTTTGAAATGTGGTCGGTGATTTGAAAACTCAGTTGCATTAGACCGCCGCTAGCTGTGACCTGGACCAGCATAAGCACCTGGAAGATGGACATGCACGGGCTTGTGTTATTAAATTTCAATGTTGAAAAAATACATGTTTACTGTCTAACATATGAAATTCACTGGGGGAAGAAAGCAGGACTACAGAAAGTGCTTAGTGGTGGGGAAACTCTGGTCATGCATCACACAAGACACTCGGATGTGTTTCACCAGGCTGGACACCATGCAGAACATTTACCTACATTTCTATGAGGAAATTAACACAATCCATTTCTTTTTTTCATCCCCTTGAGTTTGTATTGTGTGTTTTGCAGTCTTATTAACCACCCTAAACCACACTCTGTTAACAACCTTGACACCAGATAACACACTTTGATTAGATTCCCACTCAGTAATGCTGTACAGCTCTGGAAAAAGAGACCACAGCAAAATGTTCAGTGTCACTCATTTCTCAGGTTAAAGGAATATGTTTGTGTAAAAAATAAATATTTTTATGCAAACTGCAGCCTGGCTCTTCCCTGTCCTGCTTCTAGGAGTCTGATATGAACTGCCCTAGCAGTGCACTCACACCTGCATTTAATGCTTCCCATTCTTTTTGAAGGTCAATTAAGGTCATCCTCCGATTTGACGTTGACAGTCATCTTTGGCGTTAGAAAGTTGCTTCTACCTTCTTCCTGGCTGGTTTTTAGTCGTTCCCACTGTCTCCTGCTTCACCTTGTTCTTCTGTACTGTGGCCTTAGAAACTTTGAGCCTGGAAGCAGCCTGCACTGTAGCCTTCTGCCAGTATAACTGTGATTAAACTAGGATTTTAAAACACAGATTATTAAAAAACATAAAGTGGTCCCTTAATTCTTTCAGAGCTGTATGTCAGAACAAGTTCCGCAATATATTGGTTCTGAATTTGTTTCCATTATGTTTCTGTCAACATCATGGAGCATTCTCGACGGATGTTTCTCTCTCTTTTGGTAGGATGGCACACCCTCTGCATGTTTTTGCTATGAAAAGCAACTTAACTGGCAGTCTGGTGATGCATTTTGCATGTGTGGGCATGTCTTACGCTCCACATTATGGAGGAAATCAAATTCCAATGAGTAATTGCTGCAGAGTCCTTTATCAGATGTGCTCAGTTGCCTTCCCACTACCAGCAGACCAAGAAGACAAGTCCTCATAAGGGGGTTAGCTGCTCACTCTATCACACACACACACACACACACACACACACACACACACACACACACACACACACACACACACACACACACACACACACAGAGTTGTATAATCATATCTTTTTGGGGGCCGCTCATTTATTTCTATCGGAAAAATACTAATGCTAACAAAATACAAGAGATTTTGCATTTTTAATATTTTCATTGCAGTAGCGGATATTTATAAAATAGGGTTTTCCCATATGGGGAGCAGGAAACAGTTATTCATCACACACACACACAAATTCTTTCATCATCCTCCTAAATCTCCACCAGATTCAGGAGTGAGCCTAGATTGAAACAGCCATGATATTAAAACTTTAAAAAATTATTTTATTTTCAAGAGTTCATTTTCATGTGCAGAGTAAACTTGCAATAAAAATTTTTGTTCTGCTTGTCATCCCAACCATTGGTAAACTCCAATTAAACACAAAACACAAGTACACAAGGTGCACTTTAAAACTTATGTCAATAAGACAATAAATATGAGTACAATTACGACAATAAACACATAAACACAGTGCAATGTAAATATATAATGCATTGTAAATATGTAATTTTAAGGGTGCCTTTTTGTAGCTGTTCCTAAACACAATGCCCTAATCCGAGCACCTGCCTCAGGAAAGCTCTCACAAACGTATCTGAAAAGCTGCTCTTTACTGCTCAACCAGTCAGACGTCTTTGACACAGGCTGAACATTTTCACACCTGCAGAAAGGCCTCATTCACAGCTTTTGCAGGTATCCAATAGATCGCCTGGTGCCATAGAGTTGACGGGCAATCATTTGCGTCACAACATGGCTGATGCAATTCTCACTTCCTTTGTGTAACACTCATACAGTAAATGATCAGTGGTGAGGAAGCTACTGACAGGCTGCAGCCGTTGATTGAGATTCACTTACTGATACTCAGCGTTCACAATCATAAGAGACCAACTTCCTCTGAAGGTCCACCAACAGCCATCAGGTGACATCTTAACGATTACATTCACATTCATCAGAAGCTTTTACCCAAAGTGACATACTCAGGAAAGTAGGGTCAGCCAGGTTCTGGAGCAATCTAAATTCAGGACCTTGCCCAAGGAGCCAATGGTGAAATGACTCTGTCACAGGTCTTAACCGACAATCCCTAATCCCACCTCCATAATAATAATAATAATATATACGTTATTGATGCCTGTGGGGAAATTAGCTTTCTGTCTTCTTTAACCTGCTCTTTTTGGAGTAAGCTGTCTGTGAAGGGCAGCCACCTGCTGGGGTGCCCAGGGATCTGGGGGTTAAGGGCCTTGCTCAAGGACCCCAAGCGGCTGGGTTTGACCTGCTGACCTTCAGATTACAGGCACTGCCCCCTGAGCTATGCCCCATCTACCCCAGTAACGTCTTGGTCTAGTTGTTTAAGTTAATGCAGAACTGTCCATTAAGACAGTTTTCTTTAATACATGAGTGACTCAGAAACACAAGAATATGACGTGTAGAGATTTCTAAGAAAGTGGTGCTTACATTAGTGATAGCAGGGTCCTACTGACAGGCACTGGGAGGGAGATTCCGAAAGATGTCAACATCATTTCACACAAATGGTAACCTGCTTAAAGAAAGGGTAGCAGCAAAATAAAATGACATTTAAGATAAACTTTTGTTATCATTTCATCATATCAGTTCAGCAAAAAATAATTTCTTTAAGCTTGAGAAGAACAGCAGATTATATTGAAACACTCTACAAAATATAAAATATAAGACATCTATGTTCATAAAAAGGATTGCACATTTTGCATCTTAATGGTTAGGGAAACACATTGTAATTGAAAAATTGCAGGTTTGAATCCCCGACCAGCAAGGCACCTCTGAGGTACCCTGAGCGAGGTATCGCCCCCAAGCGCTGCTCCCCGGGCGCTGAATTAGCTGCCCCCTGCTATGTCACGAAAGTCACATATGGGTTAAATGCAGAGGACACATTTTTGTTGTTGTGCACTGTGTGCTGTGGTGTGTCAATAATAACCACTGATCTTTAAATAACATGCTTTATGTTTTTTAATCATCAACCTATGATTAACATGCTGGAAGAGTTTCTATGCCACCCTGCAAAACATTTCAGCATTTAAGGGGAATAACTGGTCCTCTTATTCATATAATGTATTTTGCAGCTGTAATACAACAGCAGCATACGTATGCTTTTAAAAGCCTGAATCAAACAAAAAGTATAGTCATGTGAACTGTATGCAAGCCTTCAAAGCAATTCCACACCCAAAGGCGTGCAGTACGCCCTGTATGACGATTAACGGTTCAATTTTCTGCAGTAATTAGGCTTGATTGAACTATTCAGTAAATGGATTACACCATTCAGATCAGGTGATTTAAGGAATGGCAATTGTGTTAATCAAAAATGTTACATTTATCTAACATGGCATAATATGTAGAAAAATAAAAATAAAAAAAACTTTCCATATGACAGCATACTTCTTCTATGAACAGATCTAAAGCTGCCCAAACTGGGCACTGAGTGGATCAGAGGGACCAAAGGTACACTTCCAGTCAAAAGTTTTCTACATTCTCATGTTACTCATTTAATGTTTACTAAAAATGCACTGAATATTCTTTAACAAATGAATTTACAGCATGTTCACCATTTCAATACTTCTATTAAGAAGAAAATGTCATATCTTTGATTCATCAGAGTAACATCTTCTAGGACGAAACAGGTAACCAGTGCATTTAAAGGACAGCCTAGAATTTGACTCTGCCATCACCACACAACCAGTTAATAGGACATCAGACATGCACTGTTACATACTCTTTCTATGTTATAAAGGAAACTTGTTTTATTTGAGCTATATTTTCATTTAGTTGTCCATTCAACTTTCCAGTGCTTAGCAAGAATAACAAATCTGCAGTTCATGAAATGAATGGAAAAATGGTAAAAACCTGTGGCGTGCAAACTGGCAGTGTACATATAGAGCCAGGATCCCTGAAGACCGGACCTGTCCTCCATCTCAGACCGCCCCTCCATCCCAGAGTGTATGTGTCCCACCAAGCGGCAGCATTTCAGCCGTCGGCATCCAGGGGGGACTCAAAGCGGAGCCGCTGCTCCTCCACATCGAAAAAAGACGGCTGCGGCGGTTTGCGTATCTGTCTGCGGTGCCCGCTGGACCGGGGAGGTGTTTCAGGCACGTCCAACCCGGAGGAGACCCCAGACAGACCAAGGTCAAACTGGAGGGAGTATATATCTCGGCTGGCATGAGAAGGCCTTGGTGTCCCCGAGGAGGAGCTGGCTGGACATCTCTGCCTAGACTGCTGACCCCACGACCCGACCCCAGGTAGCGGCAGATAACAGAGACAGATGGAGCATATATACGACTGAGGGTTTAACTAGTTAACTGAAATGCACCCAAGGGAAGACGCATCATACACCTGATGGTATCTCAGGAAATAATACAAAAAGCCTAAAATAAATATTCAGAAAATGCACTTTATTACAGGGGTCATACATTTTTACCAGCATTGGTACATCACAAGATATAAAAAGCAAATCTTTCTCAATGCTGTCTTTACCTGAAGGATCGCTGACACTTGTTAGTCCATTGGTTCCTGCCTATTCCCAGACATTTCTGGTACATCACCTGCAACACACCTGATTCAGCCAATTATGTCCAATCACGTCCATTACCATGTCTATGTGCTAGAGGACAAGGGAAGGGGAGGGTCCATCGAACCGAAGACCATCAGGAACACAGGCCGTTGAGGTGGTGATGATTTGTCGGTTGACCTCAGAGTCCAGGTCGGCCTGACAGAATGACAGCCAAACGTTCTTCGCGCGTCCAGGCCGACTCAGACGCCACATTCAATTCGATTGAACAGAACCTCAATGGATTCTGGCTGTAAGAAATCAACCTGCCTCTTCACTGGAGACGAGAAGGAGAAACTGAAAGAGCGGAACGACACGCGCTTAGAATTAATCGAAACAGAGATTTTCCGCTTAACGCCTTACATGCAGTAGCTGCTACCAATCTAGAAGACAAATGGGCTTCCTTTCAAGTCCAGCTGGGGCAGATGTGACAGATGCCAGGCAGAGAAGCGTGGGACGAATGTCACCAGTAAAGCTGCTTTCAGACGTGCCTCTCTGGTTTAATTCATGCCTAGTACCAAATGAATCTGCACTCTGGGTTTTCGTGGTGACTAAGGATAAAGCAGCCTCTCTAGACCATATACCCGTATTTGCCAAATTTCTCAGTAGGTCCCTGCATGAGCGACAGCTCAGTTCAAAATAACAGGAGCAAAAATTCTATGAGTTTTTGGCAGAAGCGATGTAACGGTTTACTGTGACCCGACAGCAGAGCCGGTTCAAAATACATTTTGATGTATTATTCAGTAATGTTGGTTTTGGGACCCGAGCTCCACGTGTCACTGAATGACATTAATTCTTCCCTGGCTGCTCTTCATATTTATTATCAGAGGCCAAAGTGTGTCATTTACAATAAGCAGAAAGACTCGACCTGACAACTGTAGAGAATTAATCAGTTCATTGAAAAATATTAAACATACAAATTAAACGCAAGTCAACCAGAGAACATTCATGCTCCCATGCAGAAGAGAAATATTTACACTGTCCCGGAATGCACTCAGGATTCAGACCAGCGTTACCTGCTATATTAGCTGCACTGCTCCACTGGCCACTAGGGGTGCTATAGTGCTGTATCGCATTAGGTGCTGGGAGCCTTCCTCCAGGTCAATGGCATATTCCCTGAAAAAGGGGGCTATATGTCAGACAAAATAACAGCAGCGGGAACCAATCGCAGCGCTTTTAACCTGGACACAAAACCTAAGGCATTTGATTTGTGGATGTTCACTAGTGAGAGAATGTACAGAAAAAAAAAAAACAACCATTCTAGAAAAATGGTCAGAGATGATGGGAGACACCGCACCCTGCTGGTCTCTCACATGCATCACACAGACAGGGTCAGGAGTTCAGGATTCTATATTTACCGTAATATTTTACTCAGCATGTCATTACAAACTTATGTTACTCTAAAACTACATTCCCGCTACAAAACACATTGCATAGGATTGTTATGAAACATCCATCACAAACTCGTAATAGAACGACAGATTTGACCAAATTCAGCCATAATATCGCTGACCAGAGACTGACCAGAAACTGACCAGAGACTGAGATACAGAATGTGCTCCTGCATCTGCAAAGGCCACATGTCATCTCCCCGGGTCACAGCAGTGCAGCCCCTGCTGTCCCACTCCCCTCCATACCCTCTCAATCCTAATGTTAATGCCCCGTCTTTGTTTCCCTTTAGACACGCAAAGATGAGGCTTTTACATGGCGACTTGAAAAAGACCGACGGATCTGGTTTACGAATCTGTAAGATGATAATACTGATAGCTGGCCGGCCTTCAGAAAACCGCCGGCGTAAATCAGCTCACCACCTAGCCGTGTTCGAAAGGAATTATGCTGCTTCGTGAAACGGCACCATGTCACACCACTTGACAGGATAAGTAATCTCGGTGTCACAGCACCTCTGCTCATCTGTCTCTGGTTCCACCAGAATGTTCTCCTGACGCTCGTGGACACGCAGGAACACAAAAGAATCCAGGCAGGGCTTGGGCACTGCGGGGCGACACGTGAACAGGAGAAACACGCATGTTTGAACCGCAAATCACAGCAGCTCACATTCAAACCTCCATCCAGAGCTACATTAGTGACGCACTGCAATGCATTGCCCTTGACTTTATGGCTAAGCTGCAGACCTCACCGGCTTTCAGCATGTCCACAGTCTGCAGATTGGGTGGCATGTGTCTTAGAGCAACAGCCTTCAGGTAAGATTCTGTGTTTGCCAGATACCTGTGGAGCAGAGAGCAGCTGTTGCCTTTCCTGTAACACACGACTTACAACCAGTCAATAGACCAACACTGAGAGTTTAAAACTGATGTCCTTTTTTAGCCTATTGCTGAATCTTATTTCAGACATAATTAAATGCTAGACGTTTCTTTATATTCATACTCACTCTTCATATAGTCATGTTAACTGATCTAAATGCATCTGCCAACAATACAGCTCAATAGATTGATTTATAAATGTATGAAAAGATTATTTACTCCGGTTTCCCCCCACAGTCTAAAGACATGCTGAGACTAATTGGAATTAATAAATTGGCTGTAGGTGTGCATGTGTGAGTGAATGGTAACAGTGTGTGAGTGTGCCCTGCGATGGGCTGGCCCCCTGTCCAGGGT
>JAABNX020000046.1:11971987-11982136 GCA_015163995.2 Mormyrus lacerda | reverse complement strand
TGCGATGGGCTGGCCCCCTGTCCAGGGTTGTTCCCTGCCTCGTGCCCATTGCTTCCAGGATAGGCTCCGGACCCCCCACAACCCAATAGGATAAAGCGGGTTGGAAAATGAATGAATATTAATATTTTAGTATGAACAGCACAGCAGACAATGATTTCTATTGTGTCACAGAATAGATGCATTGGGCTACGGAATTACAGGCATCATTTAAATACGCCCATATACACCCAGTAACATATTGGAATTCTTTAGTCTTTTCTGGGAACATAAACCAGTGTAAGCATTTTTATGGTCTGACGTGGGATTAACATATAAAATCTGATGTAGCCCTTTAGGTGATACTGACATCAATATTAATTAAAAATACTCTTAAAAATAATTTCTAATTCTGGGGTGAATCTCATCATATTAGATGCAGGAAGATACTTACCTACATATTGCAAAATTCCCCTTAGCTAAACAACTAAATAAGCAAATCATTAAAAAAAAACATTAATAACAGTCTGCAAATCAAGACAGACACGATGATAAAACACTAATAATCAGAAAAGGTTCCGCCTCTCTAAACATGAACTGCCCTGTCTTTCATTTCAACACCTGACTTGGTTTTCGATGCTTCACTCACTCTTTGGCAAAGGCAAACTCTTCCGGGGACAGAAAGGACGGGTCTCCTTCGGCGCGGGATTTCTCCTTTTCCAAGATGTGGGGGAAGTACTTCTCTATCTTAAGGGACAGGTGAGGGTAGTGTGATGAGCAATACTTGAGAAATCAAGGCACGGACATATAAACATATTACCAAGCAAAGCCAACTGAAAGGGTTTCTGTCCTTGTACCCTAATTAAATGTGAGAGACCGACTGATCCCTCTTCAGAATAACGTAATTAAGAGAAGGCATGGGGATTAGGGTTAGGACAAACTGCTTAGCTCAGGACCTGCACTGATAAGCACTTATGATACCATCCCAGAATGGGTAATAAAACAGGCTGCTCTGAGATCAGCACCTTTCGAAGCCGGGAACGGAGGTAGCTGCTGAGGACAAAACGGATCCGGTCTATCTCCATCCGGTGGATGCTGGCTTTGATATCACCTTTCCTCACCCGCTGCAGATTCCCCTCCTGACCACACAGGGAGGGAACAGTGAATCTTGACAGTGACTGTTGAATCATGACGACCCCACCCCATATTACTTTAAATTACAGTTCCTCACCATGTGGGTCAGCTGCTCCATCACACACTCCACGATCTCAGACTTACTCTCCATTAGCTCAGGGGAAAACTTCTCGTTCAGCCAGGCCTGGGTGTAAAGAATAAGACTGTAATACTGCCCCACACAGGCGAAATACTGTAACTGGACATTTTATAAAGAGACTGACTTATTGCCGAAATCGTGTTCATTAGATTGTTGTCGTGACAAAATATTCTAATTACATAGCTGATGGGTTTCGAGGAAAACAGTTCAAAAATCACAGTAGCTACAAAATTCACACTAAAACCACGGCTGGACACATTTTTTTCTGTCGGCGTAGTTACTGTGTTTTGCCTTTGAAGAGCAATATGTATGTTCGGGGGGGATGTGAACTCAAAACGATATAACGTGTAGACATTAAGTAGAAAAACGACGAAATGTGCATAAAAATCTCTAGAATGGCTACGATGTCATCAGATGAGCAAGACGAGTTATATTTGAAAATCTCTCTAGCAGTTCGTTTTTTTAAATAAGTGGCTAGCTAACATTTTTGCTATTTTATTGGAACCTTGGTAATTTTTTTATACCGTTGTACAACTATACTTATTTTTCCCTAAATATGAAAAGGTTCAAGTCGTTACGTACCTGTTCCAATTTTGCAATCAGCTCTGCCGGGGTCATTACATCCTGGCTGTCATCCTCACTCCTGTCACTTGCTTCGGAAAACGCATCGGCCATTCTTGTAGGTTTATGTTAAGACAGCAAAGTAACCTATTTTTAGAAGTAGGTATTATACTAAACCAGTAGAAGATCAGCTAGCTATAGATGCAGCCCATTCAGATCAACCATTAAAGATTAGCAAACTAAAAAGCAGAGCATTCTGCTGTTATGCTAAATAATGCGTTTTACAACCAGTTTATGAGTTCTGCAGTATATTTTGCCCTCTATTTCCAATTTCATATAGTTGGAGAGCTTCTTATAAAAACAATAACAAGAACCACACGTCTTTCCGGTTGCAATTTCCCGCCAAGCATCATACGTCACTCATGGAATATAACGCTGGGCGTGGCCAAACCCGGCCTAGAGGTCGAAGTTTTCCGCCATCTTTGTTGAGGCAATAAGATGCACTATAACCACTAGGTGGTGATATTCAGCTGACTGTGAGCTACAGAAGCGTAGCTCGCGGTGAGTCCAGTGAAACTTATTTTACGTATGACTTTTTAGGTTGCTTGAACAAAATCAATATAATTCAAGAGCCGGTTAACCTAATCCCCTTTCTTTTATCTAACTGAGAAATATATTCAAAGTCCGTATGAAAAGTCCACTACAAGTTTAAATATTTTTTTAGACACTCATTAGGGGATCTTGAAGATATACCTAGTCAGGAACACAAAAAACGTGTATTTCACCTGGATCATACAGGGAATTAAGTTTTTTGGAGACTCGGGTTGAGACTTTTAGTATTAATTCAACGTTTTATTGACGTCTTGTTGGAAATTTGATTCCGTAAAATTGAATTCCTCAAAATCTTTTTAGATTTAGATATTACCAACGTATTAGGACACCTGCCTTTACACACGAGCTTACATTACATCCCATTCTTAATACTTAGGCTTTAAATATGGAATTGGCCCACCCTTTGCAGTTATAAGAGCTTGAAGTCTTCTGGGAAGGCTGTCCACAAGGTTCAAGAGTGTGTTTATGGGAATATTTGACCATTGTTTCAGGAGAGCATTTGTGAGGTCAGGCACTGATGTTGGATGAGAAAGCCTGGTTTGCAGTCTCTGCTCCAAAGGTGCACAGTCGGGTTGAGGTCAGGGCTCTGTGCAGGCCAGCCAAGCTCCTCCACACCAGATTCGCTCATCCATTTCCGTATGGACCTTGATTGTGCACTGGTGCTCATCCCCTTCCTGTGATCCCACAAAGTTGGGGTATGAAATTGTCCCAAATGGCTCTCAGTGCTGCAGCATTAAAAGTTCCTTTCACTGGAACTAAGGGGCCAAACCCAACCCCTGAAAAACAACCCCACACCATAACCCCCCCTCCAGAAAACTTTACACTTGGCGCAATGCAGTCAGGCAAGTACCATTTTCCTGGCAACCGCCAAACCCAGACTCATCCATCAGATTGCCAGATAGAGAAGCACGATTCTTCACGTCACAGAACACATCTCCACTGCTCTAGAGTTCAGTGGTTACACATGCATCCTATACTTTGCATTGCACTTGGTGATGTAAGGCTTGGATGCAGCAGCTCGGCCGTAGAAACCCGTTCCATGAAATCCTCTATGCACTGTTCTTAAACTAATCTGAAGGCCACACAAAGTTTGGAGGTCTGTAGCTATTGATTCTGCAGACAGTTGGCGACTTCTGCACACTGTTGCTGTTGTTCCCAATTGCTTTCATTTTGTTATAATACCACTAACAGCTGACCCTGGAATATTTATATTTATATTATGGAATATTATATTTATCATGGCACCACGCTTGAATTCACTGAGCTACTGAGAGTGACCCATTCTTTCGCAAACATTTGTAAATTGTAAATTTGTAAACCTGTGGCTACCAGGGGCGCAGTTAATTAGCAGAAAGCTAAAGACATCCTTTACTGACAGCATCCACATTGACTGGAAACGTACTCTCTAAATCCTGTATGTAAAATTTCTAAATATATTATATTTATGAAGGGTAGGGAGCTAGGTGATCTGACAGTGCTGTGGAAATGGAATGCATTGATGTTTATAAAAAGCCCCATGAAAAAATTACACCGAATTTTTCATATAACTTACGAAAAAATATATTGTGAGAGGAACACTGCGCTGCTGCCTGCAATTTGAGTATATTTTAACAGGACTATAGTTTCCTGTCTGAGAACACCGTTAAGCACATTCAGTGTCTAACTCTTCGCTGTCAGTTATGAAAGTGTGTTTCCCTTTAGCATATGTGCACCTTTTGGACAAGACTGTGAAAGTGCGGTTGATAACTGACAGTCCTGCACATCTGCAGCTACACCTTAGATAAATCCGTCCTACAATGACTTAAAAGAGATTTCCTTAGCTTCCACAGACCTCTTGGGTATGTAATCCTTTTAAATCAGGCCGAGGCCCTGTGAAGTTTTCATCTTCTGTACTGAATGATCATAAGACATTCGTCATGATGCAGAGCTATTCATCATTATGGAAAAATGAATCATTATTAATGAAAGAATGAGTGATTAAGTACAAAATGTAGAGCCATGTTTAAATATTTGACATTTAAAATGTTTTTTCACACAGTCATACATTATTGTACATTCCCTGTCTTGCACCTCTGGGATAGGCTCCGGACCCGCGAAACCCTGCATGAGACGAGTGGGTACAGAAAACGGGGGTTTAAATTGGATCCAGTATTAAAAGTATGAACTGCTGCTGGACAACAGCACATATGACATTTTGGCAGAAAGAAAAGCTGATTATTGGCTCACAGAATTCCGAAATGCATCTGACACAGGGGAAACATCACATAGGCCTTATTAAAAGAACAATATCTAATCATATTAAACACAAACATTCATCATGGGACAGGGGGGTTATGGGGGCCCCCTGTGGACAACCCACAGTTATCAGTACCCCTTTTCTGGGGTTTGTACGTTTTGATCCGTTTCCTTGGTTGCTCACTGGGACCCTGTGTTGGATTAGTGATCGATAGTTACATTAAATAACCAACATTTTATTAATAGTAATAAGACAGACAGTAATACTCCACACGATATGCATTTATAATACCAGGGATGTCCGAACAGCATGTCATCTGTCCAGTGCATTGAAACAAAGCCAATGCTGTCCTCCTTCCAACTGACCAACAGTGCTGCATAAGACACTATGCTGGATACACGAGGCCTCAAGCTTTCAGGCCCTGACAGGAAATGATATATTCTGACTTGGCAAGAATAAACTAAGTAGCAGATATTTCAAGTGTAATCGGTGATGGTATCAATATGCAGATAGAGTGGCTTAAGGTAATTCCCGTCTGCGGGTTATGCAATGAGAAATTTAATAACGACTTAAGTGCTACACTGCGGAGGTGACTATTCAGACAGTTACTCGCCGCAGATGAAACATTATTGGCAACAAAAAATAGAAAGACGTTATTTTCCTAAAGTTTTACCCATTTATACAGCTGGCTATTTTACCGAGCAGAATCCTTCTGGGTCCTGGTTACATGCACAATGTATATATGACAAAAATCTAATTCTACACGTTTACAACCAGCTGTCATACAAATGGTAAAACAGTAAGAAGGACTGTTAAGATGCTACAGGTAACAACATGCTACTGTTTGGCCCAGTGACCAGCGTGTCATTGCTGGCCGTGAATCTGCAGGCTGTTGATGAAGCTTGTCTGCAGGTCGTCAATGTCGTCCGTGGCCTCTATGGGAATGTTAACTCTACTGTGGGACTCCAGAAAGGGAGGGTCTTCATCACCGTCACCCATGTGGTAGCGACCGTAGAAGGGAGGGTCGCAGTGAGGGTGCCCCCAGTAGAGGGCGCCGTGGGAGCTATGGGGAGGCTCATATACTTCCAGGTACGTGCTCCCGTGTGCTGGCGAGAAGTAGCAGTGCTGCTGGAGATGCTCGGCCCCGGGGCTGTGGCAGGGGCTGTGGGAGGGGCTGTGAGGCATCAGACACGTCTGCAGGCAGCTATTGCGCCGCACAGGCCGGTGCAGGTCCAACTTGGCGATCAGAGGCTTCCCGATGTTCACTTCCATGGTCCAGTCTACCAGCTCCTCCACGGCTGTGAAAGAGCCCTGAAGGCACACTGTGAAGACCAGCTGCTCCTGCACAGAAGATACAGGGAGAGATCAGGAGGACAGCCAGACTACGCTGAGAGAACGAGGAAGTACTTAATTGCTGTTTATCACCATGTGATTTTTCATCCCTGTAACATGCAAGTAGTGCTGAGGAAGTTACGCACATAAGTAATCCATTAAAGAAAGAGTTCAGGTACATAAAATAGAAATCCAGACCAAGGTTTTCCATCAACCAACCAGCTGACCATAAAGTGTTACAGTACTCAGCTGGTTGATTGAAACAAAACCTTAGTCTGGATTGGTACATTCTGGACCCGAACTTTCCACCTATGTCTGTAACAGATGACTTTTGTGAGTATCTTCCCCAACACTATACTCAAGTGTATTTTCTTCCATAACTATTTAACTGGCATTATCATCATACCTATTAGCTCAAAGAACATTTGTAAGTTTTTTTTTATTCAAGTGATTTTTTTGGAGTTCCAATCCCAACCACATGAAAGAAGTATTAATCCACTGGTCTGAGCACAACTCCAGTTTCTTAAATCCTAAAATTAAATGACGGTCCTGGAGGACTAAGATCTGAAAGTCTTTGTTTCTGCTAGGACTGCTCCACCTAATTATATCATGTGTCTTAGCTGAATCCATTTATCTGGTGTTGCAATACCTCAGCAGTTAAATAACAGCCTGTAACGATCTTAATGAAGGGGTCTGTTTGAATGGTTTCATCCTCGGTACTTGAGTTAACGAGAGAGTCTGAACAGTAGCTATGAACAAATACTAGTTGTCTGCACGCGTGACATCTCGAGCGAAACAATGGAAGCAGGTGTGCTGACAGAATGCGCCCCCCTCGTACCCGGAGCTTTTGCAGGCAGCTCAGGCGGGTATACAGGCAGTGTTGAGGCAGATTCTTGGACAGCAGGTAGCTTCCGGTTTCCTCAGGGGTCACCCTGTTCATCTCCTTGGGGTCCACGTCAAGCTCCTGAGAACAGAGGGGGACACTATGCCAGTGGTACCTGGGGGGGGCTGTCTGGTTGGGTGACGTCAACTTGTGATTGGGTGTGTAGTCTTACCGGGCTGAAGTTGGTGACATAGGCCTGGCAGGATGATATGTCTTCGGGCTTCTTCACGATGCTGGTGTAGATGACCAGCACGTTGGAGAACTCTGCAGCGAAGCCCATCTTGATTTGCACCCCGCAGTCAAAGTTCAGCGACATGCTCTCAGGCAGTTCTGTGAACAGTCACACATACAAATGGCACAAAAATTAAGCAATGTATTTAGTTGCCTATATAACTTCAGGGCATAGTAGGATTTATGATCAGATGTTCAAATTCGTACGTATTATATTGATATTTTAAGATAAAATGGGATAGAAGGTGCTGTAAAGCTCAGTAAGTTCTATCTTACAGAAAGCAAATTATGGAAAAGGTGACTGCATCTGTAATCAGATAATTGGCTAATATAACGTATTAACATCGTCTGTTTGGGTGAGTGTAGGTGCATTTGCAGAAGCGCCGTATGTTTGGAAAGATGTGGGAGGTGTATGAGCATAAGGCTGCGTGCATCATGGGAGTTTTATCAACCCCCAAGATCAGCTAAGTGACACCAAAGGCTTCTCGGGGGGGCTTGCAGTGTGATCGGGATGCTGGGGCCGGATCGGTACCGTGCGCCTTTGCCCACTGCAGGTTGCGAGCCTGGGCCTCGTCCGAGCAGCCTCTTGGTAGGATGGGGTCGGTTAGAGACCGCCTCTCCGACAGGCTGCTGCGGATTTCCAGGGCCTGTTTGCCCTTGGTGGGGTCAAACTGACCCATGTCTGGAGGAGAGAGAACACGTTACGGTGACGGAGGCTAAAGGTGACACTGCTGAAATCACAATAGGGATATGTGCACCATCCAGGGACCAATCAGACTTCGACTATATTCAGGAAGGCAGTATGAGGTATTTGTGCATTACATGAGGCAGCATCCATGCGGTCACTGTGCAGATGATCTCTTTTGTGCATCAGCCTTGCAAAACAACATTATCCACAGCTTTTGAGTGAAGACAGGCTAGCAGTCAGCAAACAGCACAAGAATTATGTTCAGACAGGCAAGGGCAGGACATCTCGTTTCCCAAATGCCAGAACAACAGTCTGTGTCTCAGCCTTCTCCACCCACCCTCTGCCACTCGGTCCAGCAGCACCGTGATCTTCTCGTCCTCCAGGAGGCGCTTTTTAAGGAACTTGATGAAAACGCCATTGGTGAATCCGCTCGAGTTCAGCTCGAACGCCTCTGCGTCCTGGCACCTTTAACAGCATGTTTCGTTTAATGCTCCAGCGGGTTCAGAACCAGAACAAGAGCTCACCCTCTCAAGGTTGTCTGATTTTATTATCTGAGCAGGACCCAGTATGTCAAACAGGAAAAAATATTTATACTGATATGACTCAATATATCTAAAGAGATATATTAATGCCTTCATGCATTGTATATCAACATGCCCAAATGATGTTATTTTGACCTGACGCATTACTGTACGTAGTATGATGGGCCACTTTTTGTAGAAATTCTTCAGTTTTTCAGACAGACTCCATGAAACATTTGAGGATCATTTGCAGCATATATGTACAGGTTAACGCTGAGAAGGACGGAGCTGTTAGACCTACGTCGCATATCCAAAGACGATGTTAGCCGTGACTCTCAACACGACATTGGGTGTAGTATCATCATGGACGTTCCTGAAGAAGACAATACAAATAATTAGGTAATTCATCTATTCATCTTCAGACTACTTCTCCTAAACAAAAAATTTAAATTCCATGTCAGATATTAGACTTACTGCTTTTATGAAAAAATGCGATCCAGCTGATGAAGACCATTTGAAAATATCTAGCAACATAAACAGTAAATCTATTTCTGTACATGAGCAATTCATGGTTCAGTATGTCACAGCAGGGCCTCAGACGTCTCTTGCTGAATGACACAATGAACAAACGGGATGACCGATGGGTTATTTAACTCTGCTCTACCTATGTTATGTCAGGTGAAAGGGCAGGAAGATGGTAACCAAACAGCTATGGTTACAGAAGTGCGGTGGATCGCCCTTTACAGGACAGGAAATGAGAGTGG
The DNA here is from genome assembly GCA_015163995.2 of Mormyrus lacerda. Taxonomy (NCBI): domain Eukaryota; kingdom Metazoa; phylum Chordata; class Actinopteri; order Osteoglossiformes; family Mormyridae; genus Mormyrus; species Mormyrus lacerda. Next base: position 11,973,059 of record JAABNX020000046.1, on the reverse strand, counting down.
CGGCATTTGGGGTTACAGGGCACCTCTTCCTGCACATGTCTAGCAGGAAGACGTTCAGGCCAGTCTCCTTCTCCTGCATCAGCTTCAGGATGCTCTGCACGCAGAGGCAGTTGGCCGAGCGGTAGGGGTTGGGAGCGTCCACGGGGACCATGAAGCTGTTGCCGTAGTTCTCGTAGCCATGGCCCGCATAGTACAGGAGCCCTGAACGGGAGAGACATTCAGCTGTGAGGTCATGTGACAGCATGGAAGAAGATGGCTTCCCAACCTTTTGATGTACGTGGAGCAGTTTATACCCTACAAAAAATATCACAGGCCGATCAAATGGGAGGGAGGGGACACTGGCGTTATAAATTGCCGATCGGGGGTATACAATGTGCATGGAAAGGTAAGACAAATCTGGTATTTTTGTGAAACGATATGGGACATAGCAGGACAGGTAGCAACTCGGCCCGCAGAGTTCCTGGACCTGGTGGAATACTGGCTATGGACCCGGGGCTGGGAACGCCCACCAATGAACACGCGGTCTTCATTAAGGCACTTCTAACCATTTTCAGAACCTTGGGGGGTGGGGAAGCAATGAGCTTGTCCCCAGTGCATGACCAAAGCAATGAGCATGTCCCCAGTGCATGACCAAATGGCACTGGGTTCTATCAAATGCACAACAACCAACTTCAAGGCACTTTTCTGGGAAAACTCTGGTTTAAAAACCACCTTTTTAAAAATAACATCCCCTTCTGACCAGCCCTGCAGCTCCCCACGCACAATCCTGCCCACGTCATTTGATCATATAGATTAGAGGGACTCTTCTGCGCATGAATCCAAGCATACCTGGATGTGCAGATCTGGAATTCAGGCATTAGTACGCAAACATATCATCAAGCCAGGAAAATACTCGACACACAGATCTGAATTCAGAGCAGACGTAGCAGCTACGACACCTGCCAGATAGAGACGTGACCACAGAGCAGCTCCTGACTAAAGTCTGCACATCATATTAGCTATGAGATGTCACATCCCCCATAAAAGGTTACTGTCACTGACAATCCTCTAGAAAACATACCAGCCCCCCCCC
>JAABNX020000046.1:11961974-11971979 GCA_015163995.2 Mormyrus lacerda | reverse complement strand
AAGTGATGCCCATCAAGCTATCGTTTGAACCCCACCCCACCCGGTGTCTGGTATCAGGTGTAGAGCAACCACTAGCACTGTGACATGAGTTATTTGTCATCCCATTGGAAACATGACACTGGACCTGGCACAATACTCTGCCACCTTTATCACTCGTCTCTCAGGGTCCCAGAGGCCACCAGCCCACCCCCCCCCACCTACCGCCAAAGGTACGTTTTTTTAGCTGCCCCCCTGGCAAGGGCTTCATGTGGCCTTGATAAAATTAAACATTCACTCCCGTTCTGACGGAGCGTCACAGCTTGCCATCTTTAGTGTCTGTCGGGCCGTGTGTTTTCGAACTGAGGTTTAAAGGTACAAAATATCTGTCACAATTTGATATCTTAGTATTCTTGGATATCAATTCGAAGGACGCTGGAGAGGAGCCGTACAGCGCGTGTCAAGTCACAAGCAAAAATGACAGCTAGAGTTTCACAAACAAGCACTCAGTACTTTGATGAATCAAACGCATGCTGACGCGAATGTACGTCGACTGCCTCTTCAAGTGTGGGCTGAGCTTTCAGTGAAGTTTCCACTCCCGTAGCCCAGCGGCTGAACCCCAGCTCCTTGAATGCCACGTTCTCGGTATCGGCAGGTATGGTAATTGACAGGAGGTCTTCCAGAGGAAGTTACATGCAAAACCTGATAAGATTGTAAACCACAGGCAGCCCACTTCTGTCAACAGTTCTACTCACTATTTCCACCTCTCTGAAAACAATGCTACAGTATTACCTTTCACCCTTATTTATTAAATATCATTTATTAAATGGCCTTTAAATTGCTCTTTAGTGAATAGTTGTTGCTAATCGCTAAAACCCAGCAAGCCATTTCTCCTCTTGTTTAATTTTTTGGGTCCTATACCCAGGTATTTGCACTTCACATACTGGCCTTGGGTCAGATATGTACGCTACCAGTCAAAAGTTTTTGCACAACAAAGTTTTTTTATTCTGGTTAAGCACTGGAAATTTGAGTGAGCAACTATAAATGAAAATATAAGTCAAATAAAACAAGTTTCCTTTATAACATGGAAAGCGTATGCAACAGTGCATATCTGACATCCTATTAACTGGTTGTGTGGTGATGGTATAGTCACATTCTAGGCTGTCCTTTAACTTTAAATGCACTAGTTAATCATTTCATCCATTGAAACAGAGCAGTATTCAATGTCCCTTGTAGAAAGAATGCCTCAAATGTTCTGTTATAATTGTCAGAGGAGGTTACTTTGATGAATCAAAGATATGCCATTTTCTTGCTAATAAAGATACGTGGTGAACATACCGTCAGTTGTTATTTGTTAACAAAGAATATTGAGTGTAGTTTTAGTAAATGTTAATTGAATAACATTCAAATGTAGAAAATCCCAATGGATGCAAAACCTTTAACTGGTAATGTATGTTTCAGAGGTCTGTGGCCTGTACTATGAAGCGGGGTTACTGGCTTATTGGGGTAATTATCGGGGGGATTTAAGGTACCACTGTTTAAATGGACTTCATATTTGTTCACTTACATTTTGCCCAGACTACCTTAAATCCGACAACTTACCCCGATTAGCCAGTAACCCCGCTTCGTAGTACAGGCCACTGTTCTGAAATAGATGCCTAGCCAAAGCCTTCCTCCACTTTCACCTCTAGGCTTGTGTGTAATTTGTGCAATGACCAATTAGACAAATTGCCTCCAATGCACCATATATGTACTGTACATTATCTGCACTTGTGCCATGCATGCACTGTGCAGGCGTCACTATCATACACGCACCATACACGCCTTTGTGCAGAAGCAGCAGGAATTCGTCGACGGCGTTGCGCATTTCTGACTCCGTAAGGTCCAGCAGGGACACCACCTTGAAGTTGAGCTGCCGCAGCAGGTTGGTGAGGTCGTACACATCGACCATGGGTGCCCTTAGCTGTGGATGGTTCTGGTACGACAGGTTCCCGATCAACAAGGCAACTTTGTCGGTTGCTATAGTAACAAAGACAAAAACACCCATGAGGTTTATGTCTTACGTCAGCCAGCAGTTATGTGTTAAAACGTACAGCAGCGTACCGAAGCCAGTCATGTGATCACTGCACGCTCATCAGTGAGGTATGCAGGAGGTTCAGACAGAAACCTGGGCTTCTGGTGGTAAAAACCACATGTGTGGTGGAGGCACCGACAAACTGGCTGAAAGCAGATCCTGGCCTGTTTCTACGGCGGCTCAGAGTACGCCCTCAAAGCCGTTGGCAAGTCCCGGTCTCAGGACAGAAACTGCAACATCAGTGACCACCATGGATCTGCTTGGCTCGCCGCCTTTCAACGAACAGCGCAACCCAAACAAGTTACTTCCATTGCTGGTAGTTGGTTTTGGATTTTTCCATAACTTACCAAAGGGCTTTTCTGCTATCCGGTACCTGGTGGTATCATAGCTGTCTGAAGGCAACACACAAAAATATGGTCATTAGCATCAAAGAAATCATGATGCTGGACTTTCCAACATGATTGCGGTGACCATACATCCTCTTTTTTCCCAAACAGGTCCTCTTGATTGGGACCTAAAAATGTCTCAAATGTCCAGGATTTTACTTTCTTTCATGTTGGTATTTACTACAGTCAGAATTCTTTCTGAGTCCATATTTGCACTATGTTGATGCCTCTCTTTGCCCCTGGTGTTCTCTTTCTGCAAAGCCATATATGGTCACCCTATGCATGATGTGTCCTCCTTGATCCATGTAGGCAAAGTAATATCTTTATCTTTGTATGTCGACAGAAAATTGTGAACATAGATAAGAACAGGGGGCAAATGTCTCCTAAGAATCAGAGATACACTGAAACAAATGAATGAATCGAATACTAACGACGGCACTACAAGCACTAAAACAAACCATAGAGATCAAATATACATCTAGGATTATGAAAACAAGTAGTTCATGTCGCGCTTTTAGTAATCGTAATAATGTCCTTCCGTGGAAACAGAAAAGATCAATGCATTTATGACAAAAGTCATGTTTCAAAATGCCTGAGACGTAGTTATTTTTGTCCCATAGAATGTAGTCAGAACGGCTGATGGTCTGGGGATCTCCGCTATAATCCAATAATATCATGTGTAGCTCCTCGTGTTTCCTGCATTAGTCTTTTTGTTTCATTGCTACTGGGGTTGGCCATGGTCATTGAAAAATTTAAGAAGAAAAAAAACAGGGTAATGTGTAAATTCATGACAACATGAAATGTAATATTATTTTTTTAAATGAACTATATACTAAATGTAGGTGAAGGAGGGATTAAGTCAATAAAGCTGCCATGTTTGGCGACAAGCTCTGCACCTCCTGTCTGTTGTCCACCAAAACCAAGAAACACTTCAGTTCTTTGTATAAACATCTCCAACTGTGCAAAATTGGAATCTTTACTAAAAACTACTAACTTCGTACACGTTTGTATGGAATTCCACCTTGAATTAAGGTTTCACTGCCGAACACAAAACATTCTAATACAAAAGAAAAGGAATGAAAGAACTGGATGTAAGTTTCAATCATATTGCTATGAATTATGGATTTTTAAATTAACCTTAAATAAATGAAACTGATATCTGAAAGTTTTCTGCATTATTGCAACAGCAGTACTTTTAAGCAGTAGCAACTTGTCTTCCTACACGCCGAACCCATTTCTGCTAAAACGGTCACACACACATTCACCATTTTCAGGCACCGCCGCGAAGACGCACCTATGAGGACTTCCACTTCCCGCGACCACGTGCGCTCATCCTTGATGGACACCATGCAGCGGTACTTCCCCTCGTGCTCCTTGGTCGCTACGTGGACCTGTTGCGTTGGGGCACAGACGGCGGGTGTGTGAATGGAAATCGAAAGCTAGAGTCAGCCGTCCAGGCCCACCATGCGCGAGGAGCAGGTGACTGCAGGGAGCGGAGGCTCCCCCTCCTCACCGTGTATTTCCTCTTGCAGGCATGCTGGAGGGGCACCCCGTTCCTGTACCACTGGTACTGCGGCATGGGTCTCCCCACTGCACCGCACTCCAACTCCAACACAGCCCCCTCAGGCAGCCTCTGATCCTGGGGCTGCAGCACAACCTTCACCCGGCCCTCTAAGGACTGGGACATCATGCCTGGGGAGAAGGAAGTGTGCAGAGGTCACGTCTTCAAATAAAAATCTTTAAGTTCAAAGTCTTCATCGAGAAGGTATAAAGTATGCACTCAACGTCATAATATGACCTTAATATTAGCATAGTTAGCATAATATTAGCACTGGCTAGCACTGCTAATTGCCACTAACTCGCACAACATCTAGGAAAAGCAGAGTATGCTCACCGCTTGCCAGTGTGGCATCCAGAATCTCCACCTGGGCCCAGTTGCTGAACTCAAAGGTGCCGCCATAATTTACCCGGCAGATGTAGTAACCGGTATCCTTCACTTGCACTGGACTAAATTCCAGTTCTGGGAAAATTCCATTAGGCACCTGGGAATAGCACCCGTCCTAAATCAATCAGCTCTAAGTAGTGGACTGGATTAATAATAACAGGATAAGATAAGATGAAGACAAAAGAGTTATCTAAGGAATGGCATGCAATGTGTTTTTTTCTTTGTCTTTTGAGTCCTTTGTGCTGACTTTTGTTTCATATCTTATAAATGGTATAAGAACAAAACTGAATAAAGTATGGAACAGTATTTCTCATTCTGGTCCTCAGGGAACTTTCCAGATTATATTCTTGCTCCATCCGAGCTCCCTGTCAGACAGTCCCCTGAGAGCTGAGAGGGAGCAAAAATGTGGACTGTCTGTGGGTCCCCAAGGACCAGATTGGGAAACACTGCTATAGACCAAGGGTGAATAGATGGAAGTCCTCTATTTAAAGCATCATGAATCGAAATAATTTTATGTTGACTATATTTGTTTCTTCCTCTCAATGAACATTTGGAAGCTTCAGTAAAAAAATAGTATTTTTGCAGGAACGGGAACCTGAATTTTCTCTCCATGTACACAGAATTTGTGTATTTATTCTGTAAAACCACAATATATTTGACAGCGTAGACACCATGGATAAATGACCGTGCACACAGGAAGTTCCCAAAATTCCCGCAGTGTCCCGAACAGGACTTGCCTCATCTTTTGTTTTAAACCACTGGTACTGCAGGCCTGGGTTTCCCACGGCGTGACAGTCGAGTCGAACCGTTTGGCCAGGCACAGCAGATACAGACTGGGGTTGCATGACAATTCTTATTCCTAATGACTGTGATGAGTCTAAAGGAAAAAACAAAGAGTAATTCTAAGATCCTTTTATGGATCTTAACTACCAGTTGCACTACTGTATCATTCCTAAGCGACTCCCAGTATGTGCCCTGGCACCGACTGGCATCCCACTCAGCGTCTTTCCTTTCTCCATAGTTTATGCTCCCTGAAAATAGGCTCCAGACTCCTCACCGAATCCCTCAAGTGGATTGAGGGTGGATGGCATAATGTTACCACTGTGACAAGGAACTTACTACTAAAGCAAGTGATGGCCTTTTGAAATAGCAAATTCCATGATATTAATGAGTTCTATAGCACTGTTTGGTGGACGTTCTGAGTGGAACAGGCTTTTTTGGGGGATCTCAGTGAGGACTTTTTGGAGTAATTCTGCAAAATACTTCAGACTACGAAACAAGTAAATCCCATCCATCCATCTGTCTGTCCATCCATCCATCCATCCATCCATCCATCTGTCTGTCCATCCATCCATTTTTGTCAGGGGTCTGGAGCCTCTCCTGGAAGCTAAGGGCGCAAGGCAGGTAACAACCCAGGTGCCAACCCATCCCAGTCACACACACAATAACCCCACCAGCACAGATGCTGCAGATGCGTATACCTGCTGGCTTAATGCACTGAAGAGCCTCGGTATGGTCCATAGCTTGTAGGAAGTCGACCAGGTCCTTTAGCAGGCAGCCACGATCTCCCATGAGCCTCAGCAAACTGCGCGTTGGGCTTCCTTCCAGTTCCAGCACTTTCAGGGAGCATCGCTCCATCTCGTCCGAGCTAGAATACGCGAAGGGGAACCAAGACATCCAACTTTAAAATACCCACAGAAATTACTCAAAAATAAACCAGACTCTCAGGTCTAATACACACAGGTTACTCATAGTGGTGTCCCTTTGAACAAAGTGTGTCTCCAACAGCCAATCAATAAATCAGTGAGCTTTAATACCCACACCTGCAATAACCCACTACTGTGAAATACCGCGTGCATGATTTACTAAACTTAAGTGACTCTTGTATATTTCAGTCCCCATCAAGTGATTTTCAATTTTTTATCTGGAATGTATTTCCAACAGGTAATTGAGAAGAAGGCAAAGGTTATTTGGGCATTTCAGTGTGTTTCCTGCATGACTGTGGCAGTGAGGGGAAGGTGTTGGCTTGTTCCATATGACCCTGGTCCTCACCTCACTCTGAAGCGTCTGTCTTTGCCGATCACTTCCCCGAGTTTGCGCCAACCTTTACTGTTTGTCTTGTCCAGTATCTCGCAGAGTCGCCTCAGAACAGGCTCTCTCAGCAGGTTAATATTCATGGAATAACAGTCAGGGGCCTCTGACATCTCAAAAATGTCAAGTTAACCTTCCAAAACGACAAAAGTGGAAAAAAACAAGATGATGGTCTTCACCGCTTCATCTGCCTTGGTCTGCTGCAGACAGAAGAATTTTCATTAAGTGAAAGCTGCAGAAACGTCTGCAGAACAACAAACCTGCTGAATCATCCAGCTTTTTTAAGCTATAACTATTCTGTGCTCTTACCAAGATTCATTAACAAACTTAACACCAAAAGAGTAATAGGGCTTCAATTTGTTTACACGGCACAAGAAATCTTGCGCCCAGATGAGACTCCAGACTCCAGAAAGCTGTCTACAGTCATGCTATGCTGTTTTATTTTTGGTGACATCAACTGAATATCAAACAATTATATTTTTCAATAAAAAAAAGGCTTTCTTGTTGATGCTATCCAATCCGGACAAGTGTTACAATGCAGATTCTAGTAAATAATCAGCACCAAATATTATCTATCCTACAGAATGCTGTCACCTGTCTAGAAATATAGAGCGTGTCACGTGATCAATGCTGTGTGTGTAAATTGCTGAATTAGTTTCCTAATTTCTATAATTGTAACATGAGTCTCTCCCAGTTGTCATTGTCATTCCTGAGACCCTGTGTAATATCCTCCATTGCATAACAATGTCTTTGTTTGTACAGTTATTTCAATATAGCACAAGTAATTAGATGAACACCGAATTAAATAAAATTGCGCCAATAAGGTGACCAGCAATCAACCAACAAGAACAAATGAATTAATACCAATAAGAAGCACACTTAGTTTAAAGTAGGTTTCGGTTATTTGAATCTTATGAATTATCTATAAATCTTCCTCATAGCTCAGTGTCTCAAGAACAGGATTTTCCACTAAATCATCAAATTACATTTGTTTTTTAGCTGACACTTATAATGCTAACCCGTTAATTCTGATGACTATTACTTGCACCAGAAACGTTGTGGAGTGCACGTCTTAGTCTTTAACGTTACCTGCCTCCCTATACTTAACGACCAATAACTGTGAGTAAAATGGTAGCCCAATATAATAAAACGTTAACTATGAAATGTATTGCACTGCGACAAATAAAACTCACATTGTTTGGAAAGCCACTGGTACAAACAATCGTAAAGATTCATTATTCTTAAATTTTCAATCACAGTAACCGGAAAATAAGTTAAAGTTTTACGGTCATTAATTGACTGCGTTACTTGTACAATACTGATCTGAGATATATTTTCTCTTACAACACTACATATATGTTACCCATCACAGAATTTAGTTATATCAGCAGCCCATTTTGCAGCCTGAAATGTAAAAATTATTTTATTACGCATGTCACTTTACACTTTATTAAAGTTGTATAACTGAACAAAAGTACTTTTCCGGGAATCATTTGTACACGACCACAAAAGCTAAAACACCACAAAATAAACATACGTATTGCCCCCCCCAACAATATAAAAACCTCTTTTTAATTTATGGCCACTACTTATGCATGGTGCACAGATCTGTTTTCATGCAAGTGATATTTAAGCCAATCTGTTAGGCTATATTCATGGAGACGCTACGGAAATAAGTACCAGATAAATTATTTCTACACCACAATCACCTGCATACCATGAACTAGCTGTTAGTGAGAGATTGCCATTTATTTCTCAGGGCAGTTGAGTAACCACCGGTTTTAAATACAGTACCACGGCAAATCCTCGAATCAAGCGTTTTTAATAATCTGGCCAATAACTATATTAAAAGAAGCGTGCGTGACTTCGCACATGTATTACGATGATACTGATACAGGTTCATTAAAACAACCAGCACAAATAAAGCACGAACGTGGAAAGCATCCAGCGACGGGGAATCAGGCAGATCGTCACTTACTGTTTGTCGTGTAGTGACGATAAATTATGCACAATACTTTCCGTGTTAAGAGCCAGTAAATATATGTCAAGGTGATGAGTGTAAGGGGAAAACCAGAAAGGGTATTGAAACCGATAGCTGCTACGTATTTCACTTCCTGATGAAGAAAAAAAAAAAGAGGTGTGCTTTCCTTGAATTTTTGGTCAACATTTCGTTCATCGCAACCGAACCAAATTTATGAAAGCTCAATACCAGAGTTGTTTTTAATGAAACGTGTGATTTTATTTCTCCACAGTAAATCCATTTCAAAAACACGTCCTTATGCTAATTTGCCCAGTTTTACTTTCTGATTAGTGTCTGGCGTAGTACAGACGTGCAAGGAACGTAGAGAGATGATGAAACGTTTACAGAAGTTGAAATCATTTCATGTTGAAGTGTATTTATCGCACCATTCACAAAGGAAACTATGTAACTATGTACATATAAATAAAGATTCATTTCCTTGCGCAGCAGAATTTGACGATGCGCACTGCACTGTGCTACCTTCGCAGAAAATAGTATAGTGATAGTATAGTGAGCCACGCGTGCGCAAATATAAGGAGCTAAAGTAAATAATAATAATATTATCATACGGTCAAGTTGGTGTAATTCAGATTCGCTACATCAGAGCGCAAATATTGGACACGGTGCTGCACTTTTTTGAGCAAATGTGAAAGATGAAAATTATATACAGTAATACATATGCAATGATGAACAGAAAGAGGTTCTCTTTAGGACTCCTGTAGAGACTGACAAGGCAAGAATATAATCTGGAAAGCTAAAATATAAATTATTATTCCACATTATTTACTAGAAATGAAACCTGTTGATCTTGGAAATTTCCCAACTTATGTGTACACGACTGCATAATCTATTTTGTGTTGCGCCAGTTATGAAGGTAGTATTTATAGTTGTAATTTATCTAGCAGACACCTACTGGTATTTTATGCCTGAGATTCCATTACGATATTTAACCTCACAGATTATGTGCTAGGAGGCCTCTGGCTCAGTGGCTGTGCCTGCAGACTAATGCCTCCAGTCTTTGGATAGTGAGTTGTTTCAAGTTTTCTCCAGGTACCACATGCCCCCTATAGCAAAAAATATGTGTTTCAGTTGGCTAGTGTGTCTGAGTGCCTCTGCAGGGGAATCCCACCCACAGAGCTCCCTGGAATGTAATTGCTCCTGGGAGTTTAACTTCCACAAAACTGTTCCGAGGGCAGAACAAAAAATGATTGGTTCAGAGTGATAACCAATCAGACTGTAGAATAAGGTGGGTCCAAGCAGCTAAAGGCGGTGGCACCCATGAGTTATATATTCACAGTAACTTCCAAAAACTGGAATGGAAACTGCATGGAAGTTATTTGCTGTTATTTTTCATATTTTTAAAAGTACTTGAATAAGTACTAGAACAATTACACCAATTTTAAAAATGACAGTTTGGAAATTATTATCTTTGGGGGTGTCACGATTGGGCGGAGAGCGAGTGTGCGAGCGGGCGAGCCAGTGGGCAAGCAAGCCCAAGAAGCAAGCGGGCTAC
>JAABNX020000046.1:11950998-11961874 GCA_015163995.2 Mormyrus lacerda | reverse complement strand
TACACAGGACAAGTAGAACCTAACAAGCAACAGGAGAGTACAATCAGGGAAATACACGTGGGAAATGAGGGGGCGTGACACACGGGAGGATCGAACGGAGCGGATCATGACAGGGGGCATATGGATTAGGATTGAAAATGATAGGGTGTTTTTTAACCTGGTCCCAAGGAACCCCCAGACAGTCCTGGCAGGGAGCTGAGAGGAAGCAAGACATGGACCATCTGGGCGTCCCTGAGGAGCAGTTTGAGGAACAATGAGCAATATTACTGTATATAAAAATCAAGAACTCTCACATGTACCCTAACAAAAACACACCACTATATATCTCAGTATTTCAGATTGTAGATATTACTCACCAGAATGTTTTGCCCATTTCTTAATACCGATGTGTGTATTATAACACTATGTCACTTGTTGGAACATTTGCTATTTATAGCAGAATCATCAATGCTTTCACATACTTATACAGTTATATGGATAACAGAACATATGAATATAAAAAGTAATGTGGGTGGCATTTAAAGCCTCACCCTGAGTAGGAAGGAAACTGAATGTACATTAATAAGGGGGTATAGACATGCACACACTCCCAATTTGTACCTTTAAGGGCACAATTACATGTCACGGGGGCTGCATCCTCAAGTGTCTGCCAATTGTACCCCAGCTATAGGCTAATTCAGCTCTTAGTCTAATTTACGGTACAGAAATGGACACCAATTTGTACCATTGTGGAGTACATTAATATTGTTTGTACCTTGGGGAACAAAAGTGGCAGGGCTGTAGCTTTTTTTTCAATGTGGAAGCTATTACATATTTACTTAAGTCTTATACATGATTAGTGTGTTTACCTGAGTCTTAAATTTAAAATTCACGTACATATTTTCAATAGTGGCTGTGTGTAGTTCAACTGGAGAACAAAAGAATTTGGAACATTACTGGATTTAGTGTGGGTTGGGGGCCCAATATCGAATACTTCCATGAGGCCAAAAGTCTCTAGTGGTCCCCCTGAAGTCAGCACTGAATGGCATAGCTGTGTTATCTGGAGCGGGGGTTGAACCCCCCCCCCCCCCCCCACCACTACAACAGGCGTCACTCGATGGGCACGGACTCCGGCAAGTGAAGAGGCAAGTGAAAGTTTAGCATGCTAGCTAACGTAGAGATAGCACAGATATAGATTTGCGGTGTTAAGTGTTCAAGAGTAGCACATGTCTTTGCTATCAGGTAACTATAGATCAGTGTACGGGAGAGGGGCTGCAGGGTCACTGTAAAAATAGCCCGAGTCCCTAAGCACGCCACAGCATTTTACCCCCAGCTCCTGCATCAACATCAGTAAATCCAGCTCTACGGTGTGAAACAGGTATGGAAAAGCTTTCTGTAAACACGCATTGGGAGCGTCATTTGATCCTTCTTCGGTGGAATACGCTGCTATTTCGTTAAAGGAGAGAGATGACTAACTCTTATTTCCCTCTTTATTTAAAAAACATAGAATTGCCTACATAACACACTATAGACATTTAAAAGGTTAGTTACTGTACTAGCCAGTGAGACTGAACTAAAATAAATTAATGACAAGACATCATATTGCTATGTCGATACAAGAATGTTTGTTACGAGTCATTGTCTCTGTAGAAATTCCAGCGTGACAAGCCATCGGGTGTTTACTTCTGATGATGACGATACGTCATGCTATTGTAGCGTCCGAGTTTAAGACGACTGTTGTTTTTGAAGAATACCGCTGGGACTGGGGTTTGAGTGGCTGACTGCACACGCTTTTAATGAATCGACTTCTTTTTCCAAGAACCCGTGCAACAACACATCGCTGCGGCCTTTTCGTTACAAAACTGCTTCACCCCCCTGGCCGGGGCAACTACCATCCTACCTGTCACACTATTCTACGTTACAGCGAAGACACAAATATTGCAGGGCTTACAGTAATCTGTCGTGTATATACGGTAGAGAGATTTTTTTCATTAATGATGTTTGATCTAAAAGTGACGATCGTCAGCTGCTAGTTTGTGGGTTTCGGTTCATAGTAAACGGATGTCTTCACCAGCTTTGATACAAGCTTACTTGTTTTCCATCACGCACCTCATTAAATAACATTTTCATTAATGAAAAGAAAATAATCAAACAAATATAGGGTTATAACAACAAAGGAATATTGTAATTTTAATAACTCAAATATGTTGGCATTGATATTAATCAAAACTACAGAAATATACTGGAACTACGCTATGACCTCTTCTCTACATTGGGGTCAGGCAGAGCCTACATGAATGGCAGCAGAGAAAGGCTGAGGAAGAGCTCCCTTCCAAAGGCACGTTGAGGACAGTGTTTATAAACCTGCACGCCAACGCTCTCAACCCACAAGTACATATGTAAATTCATATTAATTCCTAGACTCTTGCACTGCCTTCACTTACTATCAATTTTGCACACCACGGATATCAATGATTATTATTTAGTGTCTCATACCTGTATGTAATATCTCCTCTCTTAAATTTATGTCTGGAAATGTATGTTCTGTAATCACTCGTCCAGTCTAACCTTTAGCCTGGAGCCTACGGGTGGAAGAAACAAACCAGGATGGGGGGGGTCAACCTATCACAGAAACTATAAAACTATAAGTTATTATGCATCGCAGGTAAATGGAAAACAGCTGTTGCACAATTAGTGTAGCTAGTTTCTGTGTTTGCATCTTGGAAGTGATGCCATTTTTATTTAGTGGAAAAAGATTGCAAACGGTTTCTTTTCTTTTTGAAGGTGACAAGAGGAGTCCCGACTTCCATGACAAACAAGCCACGAGAGCTCTGACGTGCCATTCTGTGGAACTTTGTCATTTTTTAACCCCCCCAAGAATTTTGGCACAACTTACAACAATTTAAATTTAAAACTCCAGTGGTGTCAGACGCTTGCCCACTACCTAGAAACCATGGGAAACCATCTGAACCGTCCCACTGAAGCTCATAGGGGAGACTGTGCAGATGCAACATGCCTCGAAATGGAAGATTCTGGCTCTCAGGAGGTGGAAATGAGGCGCGATTCTCATTCTGCAGAGGACATTGATAGACCTGTCAGCCCAGGAGATATAAACGAACATGGCAATTCATCTTTGTGGATCAGCAGTGAAAATCAGCTGGAGCTAAATAACAGCCAGGTGGCAACAGGTGGGGGTGATCTTGCGCCTTCAGATCCCGGCAATCACGTGGATAGATTGCACGTGCAGTTGCCGTCAGCTCAGGGAAAGGTCACGGAGGAGGGGGCGTTTGGAGGAAGCACGAGCCAGCCGGTGTCGGGTTATAGGGGAATGGAAGCCTGGATTGGACAGCTAGTTGATGAGTCAGGTGATTACTCAGAACTGTGGTGCTCCCCTGTCAAAAGAGGGCCGTCTTCAGACAGCTGGATAAGCACAAACTGCGACATGGTTACTTTGTCGGTCGCTGAATCTTCTACTGCAATCAGCCAGACCCTATCTGCCATGGGCCTCACAGAACAGAGCGAGGAGCTGCAGCCAGATCAGGAGGGCACCAGACCAGTGGAGGATGTGAACTCGAGCACATGCCCACAGGATCATACCAGGGTGGAAAGTAACCAAGGCAGCCTGGAGATAGACCTGGAGCAGCAGTGGAGGTCCTTTGAGATCAGATACCCTGGAACTGCTGCTACCTTCACAGGTAGCATCATGGAGCCTGTTCCTGGAGTGGAAAGTGCAACAGTGTTGGAGATGACCGAAGAACGTGATGACCGGAGGAAGGTGTTTGTGTGCACCATTGATGAGATTTTCAGAATACCTCAATACTCCAGCACAGATCCAGTACCACAGTGGTCAACGGTGAGCTCAGAGATCTGCGTGAAGCTGCATGAAGTGCATACCATGGCTGACTTTAACATTTACATATGGTTATTAAGCGGATGTTTTTACTCAAAGCGTCTTTCACGATTGTGCATATAAAAATAGTCTTTGGCGGATTTATTAAAGACACTGTAAAGTGTCAAGTTTTTATTGACCTTTAGACAATAACACAAATAAAAACACAATAAGTATAACAGCAGACAATAAAGAACAATCATCCAACTGTAGACAAACGCTCATTACAAACACGTACATTATAGGTAGAATCTGAGAATAAAGGGTTAGAGTGTCAGTGTTGTGAGATATGCTGTCTTATTTGTTTGTTGGTCATAGAGATAGAGAACTATTGCAACTATTGTGCATTCAGAAGTTTAGCTTTTAAACTGGCTTTAAGCTGGTTCATACAAACACAGACAGAAAGATAAAACAACTAATTACAGAGGCACTGGGTGATAATGGTAACTGACAGGGGCCTGGCTGAAGCTGAAAGGTTTAACAAAGACCTGCTTAGGTTGCATGACTGGAGTAGAGTGAAAATACGGATGTCTCACTGCATTCGTTTTTCTCCATTTTAGGGCGGATGATTGTTCACAACAATAAAAACCAAAGAGTGTTAAACTATGTGAACTGGGGCACCATAATTCAGGCTTATCTCTCAGTGTCTGCTTCAGTCTTGCAAAAATCGTGATAAACGATCATTGTTGTTTCGCTGAACTGTTTCATGATAGCTCGTGACGTAGTCTTATCTGATGTTTTGAGCGTAATGCCGCAATTAAAATTTGCAGCATTAAAAATAGATTTTAACCTGTTTTTTGTTTCTATCTAGACGGGTGTTGTCAGACACTCAAAGGTGACAAGTCACACCCTGCCAGGACCTGAGGACGAGTTCAGGGGGCAAGCAGCAGGGAGGGTCGACATGGTAACTGAGGAGCTCCCAGCCTGTGAGACTATCTGCCCTATAATCTGTGGAAAAGGAGAAGAATGTGAGAACCTATCTGTTAGCGTACTGACGGGCCCCTGCTGGCAGGAAGCCGCACAACATGAGGCGCCAGTGTCAGGAGAAGACGGGCAGACCGACATCAGCTTCCTGAGCGTGCCGCAATCAACCGGTGACAGCCTCAGTTTTAAAGCTGCGCCTCAGAAGGTTTCCCTAAATCAGGCTGATGGGGATCTTCATGGAGACCTGCCCCGGCTCGAACTCGGCAGTGACGGCCCTACTCCAGAAAAAGAACCGGCGTCATTTGGAGGTCCCCCGACAGCCGTGACCTTTGACCCCGCTGGGACGGATCCCATTCATGGAGTCAGAGCCCTTGGCCAGGAGCTCGCCAGTGTGATCATAGTGACGGCTGAGAACTTGATACTTTCAAAGGAAGACCACGTCGCGTGTCTGACACTAGACCTCTATGACGTCTTCTTTCACGCTGGTTCGTTTTGTATGGGGGGTGTGTACAGCCAGACGTCCTTGGGGCCTGCTAGCATGGGAAAGACTGACACTGTTTGTGATGGTGAAGGACAACAGAGTGCTGATGTTCCTCCCAGCGTGCTGGAAACATCTTCAGGATGCAAGGAGGACCTTATCTGCCCTGAGGGGGCAGTGGTGGGGGACGCACTGGGGGTACCTGGAATGGGACAGGAGTGTAGAGAAACTCTGGAGATACATGCTAAGTGGGAACGTTCAGACAGGGCAGGTGGAACCATGGCAGCGGTGGAGGACGTTACGGTGACAGAATGCTCCGGCCCAGGGAACGAACAGAAACATTCCCAAACCCAAGTGGCTTGTTTGACTCAGTGTGAAACTGCCAACCATCAGAATGGCCTACTGTGTAGCAGGCAGTTATCCAGTGAAGAAAAGCACATCACTGCTTTAGGAGATAGCCGGCCAGCAGGGCATAACAGAGATAAGTCCTCAGGAGCGCCGACCCATAAAAGGCCTGAACGTGAAGCGAGTGAAGAGCGACCTCATAGGGTGAAGGAAGGTAACCGGAAAGTTGCTCCAGTCCTGGTCCTGGAACACTGCACCACTTTCCAGTACCCAGTTACTCAGATAAAAACATGGTAGAAAACATGCTTAAGCAATGATCTACTGCTGGCTCAGCTGGAATTAAATGCTGCAGTAATACTACAGTAATAGTCAGGGGCATCATAAAGGGAGGGGGGGGCAATTAGGATGATTCCGAGGGCAACTGAGTGACAGGGGCCATAAAAATTTTGGCACATAATATGATTTATCTGAGTTGGCCCAATATGATATGGTTTCATGGGGCTCAAATCTCTAACGACACCCCTGGTAACAGCAATTACCATAATGAACATAAAAACGCTTTGGTTTAAGTAAAGTTTTCTGTAGTGGCTCTGGCACCCCTGTTACACCCTTCTGCCTGACCCAAGGTAGGACATCCTTACTGAAACTGCCCCTGGGGTCTCTGAGCTGGCAGACTTCGGCATGCACTTTGTGAATCGCCCGTGTTGGCGGTCAGTAGTAACTGGAGTCCCTGAGAGCTCAGCTCGTTTAACCAGGTCAGGGGTTTGTTTTTTAAGGGGGGACCTGCCAGAATGGAGCGTTAACGACTGCCCTGTGTGTCACTCCAGCCCCCAGCGTGTTACGGGACATCTGGCCAGAGAGGGGCGGGGACACAGGCCTCAGGCTGCTCTGCCTGCTGGGGCACGTCACGGAGGACTGCTCCATCGTCTGGTCCAAAGATGGCGCTGTTCTGGCCGGCCAGGAGAGAAGGTACACTGTAACTGTGTTTGGTTTCTGGCCAAACTCCTGCAGATGCTCGTTTAAGCAGCTGAATAAATACCCTTTAAATTAATATCCATCATTTGAGCATGAATGAGTGCATTGAGGTATCTGGCTCATTGTGGTTGCAAAGTATTACATAAGCAGGAGGTCATGGACTGTTTAATAGACTATAACAGCCAGTACTTTTTGTCTCTTTGGGTTGTAATGCCAAAACCGCTCCAGGGCTGCTGGATTAATGGCAGACTCTGCCTTCTGACCCCAAGCTTGACTGTCACCTGTCTGTCTATCTAATCGACAGGGACAATCTGAAGGCCCCTTTTGGCACCTTTAATGAAGAGCTTGCCTCCTTGTACGTGGCTCGAGAACTGAGTTTCTGCTCTCTTCTGCAGTACAGGTGATCCCCTTCAGGTCTCGCTCGCAATTGCCGAGGCCTCTGCTTCGGACCTGGGGACCTATCAGTGTCTTCTCAGTGGTCCTCGTGGAGAGGCGTCCTCAAGGTTCCACCTGACCGCAGAAGGTAGACCACCGCAAGCTTGTCGTTTCAGCTTGGTTTCGTCGTTTATCATGGCTCCGTCTTTGATATCACCTTCTCTTGCACAGTGCTGAGTGAACTTCTCCCTCTCCACAGCCCTGCACGTAAGTCCCCTGACCGAAACATACTAGGTACCACTTTACCATAAGGTTACCCTTTGCCATGGTAGTAATTCATTAATAAGAAGAAAACTGTGGTATAACTTGTTTATAAGTGTCTAGTAGTGATTTATAAAGTGTTACAACTTAATTAATAACCTGCTTATAAACCATTCATAATCCCTTTATAAGGGTAGTCTTATTGTAAAGTGGCACCACATACTATTCACTTCTGTAAACCTTAAGTCATAAATGATGTTACTCTGGCTGTCTCTCTACAGAGGTCATCAAGGGCATTAGAGAGGACGTGAAATGTGCCTCCCTGCTCTTCAGGGAAGACTTCCTCCGCGAGCAGTACTTTGGAGAGCACGAGGCAGCTAGCATTATCACTGAGGGGGTCCACTTTGGGGAAGGCATGCATCGACGGGCTTTCCGGACTAAGCTCCTGGATGGCCTGGTGGAGGCCTTCAGGCCTGGACAGCCCTGCGTGCTGAAGGTGCACAATGCCGTCAGTTACGGGACCAAGAGCAGCGAGGAGCTGGTCTGTAAGAACTACAGCCTGGCTGTGGAGGTGAGTAGCGTTGAGACACAACTCTGAGGAAGCGTGTTAGTTGTGCAGCTGCAAGGCTTTGAGTGACTTGAAAGGGAACCTTGAGTTCATGCTTTTGAATAAAACTGAAGCGCACACCTGAGTCAGCAAGCAAGCAAATACCTCAATTAAAGGTTACTCAACTGAAGAATGACAATACATTTTTAATACTGAATCACAATCTGTACTTCAATGAACAGTGTAAATGATTGGCTAAGTGAGTAATAAAGTTTTGTCGTTTTTCCATGTTAGCATGTTCTCCATAACCAGATTAAGTGTCTTCTCACACCAGAAATCAAATCGCGCTTATTGTGTGACAAATTGGTTTTGTGTGTATGAACAATGGGCTGACGCTCTGTACTTAGGATTGAAGTTAGTATGGCTTTGCTGGGATAAGCAGTTACTAGAAATAAATATGAATGGATAAGATGTGAGGGTTCCTGGTTTAAAATGTCTGTTTTATGTTTCAGGAGTGTTACACACAGAACACAGCTCGCGAGTACATCAAGGCCTATAAAGAGGCGGTAAAATCAGCAGAGGCCTTTGGGGAAGTTCCTGAGTAAGTATGACATCCGCCCCCCGTGTCTTTGTGACCAATCAGGCCTCTTGTCCTGATCCTGGCCTGTGTGGCCCTTTTGCCCCAGTATCATTCCCATCTACCTGGTACACCGGCCCTCCAATGACATTCCTTATGCCACACTGGAGGAGGAGCTGATTGGAGACTTTGTGAAGTACTCCGTTCGAGACGGGAGGGAGGTCAACCTGATGAGGCGGGAGACAGAGGCGGGACAGAAGTGTTGCACCTTCCAGCACTGGGTCTTCCACAAGACGGAGGGAAACTTGCTGGTCACGGACATGCAAGGTATGTTGTGGGCAGCGTCATCACGTTTGCGTGGCATGTCTGGAATTTCACGGAGACCGAGATTTGCCACAATAGTATTTCAGCACCATTAAAGTTACTGTATGGACGAGACGATTCGCCAAACAAAAAAAATGTTTTCGCAATCATCTGCTGTTTTCAACCCCTTCAGGTGTGGGGATGAAGCTGACCGACGTTGGCATAGCGACATGTAGAAAGGGGTAAGGTAGAGAATTTTAAGTAAGCTCACCTCTCCATTAAGCAGTCAGCTATGTTCACGGCTTTGTCGCTCTGATGCTCTCTCAGGTACAGGGGCTTCAGGGGGAATTGTGCCACATCTTTCATCGACCAGTTCAAGGCGCTGCACCAGTGTAACCGATTCTGCACGCTACTGGGCCTGCAGTCCCTGCAACCCAGCCAGCCGAAGGCCAGAAGGACAGGCAACGAGACAAAGCCGACCATGAAGAAAAAGATACTGGGCGACGCCCACAAGCCCAGACCCTGAGAAGGCGGAGCCATGGAACCTGTAAATTAGGGACAAATCAAATGTATCATGTTGTTTTATTTCTTATACAAAGGGAATTTTCCATCATACTTCCTCAGTAGGACTTGGATCCACAAGATAGAAAGAAGATGTTTTTTTTTAATTTATTCAAATCACTGCATGGTGCTGAACACTTTAGGTGGCAGCAAGTTTCATGGGAGAAGGAAATCCTGCACGGCCTAATGAAAAACCTCACTAGTGACGGAACTCTGAGGGTGAGTCCTGCACGACTTAATGAAAAACCTCACTAGTGATGGGACCCTGAGGGTGAGTCCTGCACGGCCTAATGAAAAACCTCACTAGTGACGGGACCCTGAGGGTGAGTCCTGCACGACCTAATGAAAAACCTCACTAGTGACGGGACCCTGAGGGTGAGTCCTGCACAACCTAATAAAAGACCTCACTAGTGACGGGACCCAGAGAGTGAATCTCACACACCCTAATGAAAGACCTCACTAGTGACGGGACCCTGAGGGTGAGTCCTGCATGGCCATCCTGAGACAACAGGAGACATGAAAGGCATGAAAATCTGCTGCCACAGCTTCCCAAAATGTGATTGAAAGGACTATTATTATTATCGTTATTATTAATAGTAGTAGTAGTAGTAGTATCTTTTTTACAAGATATCATGTTTTATTTTGAATCAATAAGTGTAAATATCCAGTGTAGGATGCTTGTGAATCACTTTGCTTTGATTTTCCTACTCAGTTCATCGCATAAAATTCCGATGGGACTGGAGGCTGTAATTCACCTTCCTTCTTCTCCAGATGGTTCTAGTAAAATTCCGAGGTGTGTTTTAGGTCACTATCTGGCTAAACAATGAAGGACTGCCCAATTCCCAGATGGAATGGAATACCTTTGAAGTATACTATGGCTTAGTCACCAGCAAAGAACCCAGACATGCCTGCATACCTGGCAGAGGGAACCATGTGTTCACCTTCTGCGTCTTACAAATACACAGCATTTGGATCCAGGTATATTACAGTAGTTTTGACTCTTTAGTCCATAAGAGTACCTTCTACTCCTGCTAATAGTCATTAGTCCATAAGAGTACCTTCTACTCCTGCTAATAGTCATACATAAAGGATAGATAATTATAGTTTGAAACTAGTGTACTCAAACTTTACACTGGTAGTGTATATATAACATTTATTTGCGAATCACGATCATGTATGCAATATGTTGCTTTTGTATATATTTTTTGTAAGAGCAGAGTGAAGTTTTTATGTTGTGTTTACATATTTGCCAACCAAATCATATGAAAACCCAGGCGTGTCATTTAGTGTCAGAGAAGGTTGTTTATTTGGGTGATGAATACCACCTAATAAATCTTGGGAAGGAAATTCCCAATCATTCTTTTAGGAATGATTGTACATTTGTTTTACTCTTATATCTGTAAAAAAAAAAAAAAAACAACATCACTGTAGAAATCATCAACTTGTCAATTTAGACATTTCTGGCCTGGTTTCAGGAAAACCGTCCAGTCTGTGCCAGTTTTTTGAAAGTGTGTGCTTGTATGTGGTGTTAGAGTTTGAGTTCACAGTTATTGGTGGATTCTGTGATGGAAGGGCGCCGCATCCTGGGGCGTCCCCAGCCTTGTACCTGTCGCCTCCAGGATGGGCTGCGTACTCCCTGCAGTTACAGAAAATGGATGGATG